>CM065471.1:19230676-19830676 GCA_032872505.1 Leptopilina syphax
AACAATGAAATTTCATTGTTTTCTAGGAACTTTCTGTCGGTAACAGAAGATTTCTTTTAGTCCATTTAAACTTGCCACTTCATTTATTCACATGGTAAAATCAGTCGCGCTTGTCAAAATTTGCTTTTACCAATTTTTAACAAAAAATAAAAAATATTCACAGTTTCTTATCTAAATCGGCATTTTTACATTCCAGGACAATTGTGCTTTCAATTTATAATGTGTACTCTGCTCATGTGATTTTAATTTTAATGCTAAAATAAGACCGTATTCGGCGGATGAAAAAAAGATTGAGTCAAACGTCCCAATACGGTTTTTACTCGAATCCGTATTGGCTCAGAGCTTCACCAGGCCCGGTTAACTCTATTGTATGAATACGGCAGTTTTTGGCGCCACCTACCACCAACATAGTAACTTAATTTACCCCAGCTTGTATATCTATACATACAATAGATATAGATATACTGTATACATATATATAATAGATATAGATATACAAGCTGGGGTAAATTTAGTTACTATGTTGGTGGTAGGTGGCGCCAAAAACTGCCGTATTCATACAATAGAGTTAACCGGGCCTGGAGCTTCACTCAATTCCTAAACGCTCCACTCAATACTTCTTTTTTTACTGGGTAGTAGCCTTGAATTTTTTGATATAAAAATAGAGAGATTTGTCGCCGCATTACGAGCAATTGTCTTAAATGAAAATTTATAATTACAATTTTCTGTACTGGCCGATGTTTAATTTATAGAATCTAGATATTATTCATATGCATCATATGTATTATATTATGTAAAGGGTATTTTTTCACCCGTTTATCTACTAAATAAATAAATAAATAAAAATATGAATTAAAATAATTGTTTATAATGAATAAACTCTTTGCACTTGTCAAAACATTTATACTTGAAGTCGATTTATCGCATTTATGAGAAATGAAAAACGAATTTTTAGGTTAGACATTTGTGAATTGACTGACAGGGATGGGCAACCATATGTCCTTTTACTCATTTTGTGTAACTTGAAGTTGCCGATTACCCAGGCGCGAAAGACCAGTACTGACGATGGGTTGAAACTTGACTGAGTCTTGAACGCCCAGCGTGGGTAACCCAGAGTTGAAGCAGTCTTTATATCATTGTCACTCAATATTGGTTCAGCATGGGACACCAATGTTCATCCCATGCTCGATTTAACACTCGGTCAATCTTCGTGAGTGGAGCTTCAACATCCAGTCTTTATTCAAGCTTGAATCAATCTTGCTAGTTTATTTATTACCGTGTGCACTTAACAATATTAGATATAAATACTTATAAATTATTTAATATTAAAATATTATTTCTGATAATTTTTAGTAATTTTTTATACTATTTAAAAATTATTATTATTAATTATTATTAAATAATATAATAAGTATTATTATTATTGTTATTAAGATATCAATTGGTAAATAAATATTAATATTTATTTAGTGTATAATATTTATATATTAATTACATAAGATTCATATCAATAAAGTTAAATTATTATATATTATTTTTTTTCTTGCACAGAGTCAAATTATTATTTCAAAGTTCAAGAGTTTCGTTTATCTGAAAAATTTTCAGTGAAAAAAATGCTCATTAGGTAGTAATAAATATTTATGCCTAGTAGTTTTACACTAGGTTTAACTGTTTACTGAATATTATCAAAAATATATTTTTCGTCAAACGCGCGCGACTAAACACAAATAACCTTGAGACTTTACAGCGCGACGTTGCGATTGTCGTGCTCCCACCATCCCATCTACTCAATGCTTTACCCTCATGACGTCACAGGCGGGGAGTGTATTGAGTAGATGGGATGGTGGGAGCACGACAATCGCAACGTCACGCTGTTAAGTCTCAAGGTTATTTGTGTTTAGTCGTGCGCGTTTGACGAAAAATATATTTTTGATAATATTCAGTAAACAGTTAATCCTAGTGTAAAACTACTAGGCATAAATATTTACTACTACCTAATGAACATTTTTTTCACTGAAAATTTTACAGATAAACGAAACTCTTGAACTTTGAAAATAATAATTTGACATTGTGCGAGAAAAAAAATAATATATAATTTAACTTTTAAAATTATCAGAAAAAATATTTTAATATTAAATAATTTATAAATATTTATATTTAATATTGTACAGTGCACACGGCAATAAAGGAACTGAATATTGTAACAAGATTGACCGAGTCTTGAATCGAGCATGGGACGAACATTGGTGTCCCATACTGAGTGACGGCACTGGCATTGATATAGTAGATTAGGCGAGAAGCCTTCCAGCCTTCTGTTGCCGAGCGGTTTAAATGCGTGCGTTGAGAACTTCCGGTATGCGTTAGGGGGCGGGGTGCGTGAGTTTCGATCCCACATGCGAGCGAATATTTTTCATTCTTTGTTATAAGCGTTTATATAAAAAAATAAAATTGTGTGTTGTGTCGTGAATAAAAAATGTGAACATGTTTATAAATAATGTTAAAAGTATGTTAAAAATCAAGAAAAAAATGTAACAATTAACAGAAAAATTGTCTTTTTTTACTAAAATTATTTTTTTAAAATTACTATTCAAATGATATTTATTGTTAGTAATATATTCTTATTTATATGAAAATAATATAATTATTACAAATAATAACTTATTGTCATTAAATATATATGTATATATACGCACATGAATTAAAATAATAACAATAATATTTATTATTATTATTAATAATTCATATATTCACATTATATTGAATAAACGTGAGAAACGAGTAAATTTGGGAACAGTGAAAGCAGTCTTGTTTCAGTCCTGCGTTAGGCGTCCGCAGTATTGATTGAGCATTGGTGCCAATGCTGAATCAAGGCTCGCGCTGCAGTCTGGAATCGGTGTTACATTAAAGCTTCGATCATTCCTGCTCTCGCTGATTCACTCATGCTCAATCAATGTTGACCAATGCTCGGCCAATCTTTATAAAGCCTGAACTCGGCGTCACTTCGCGCCTGGGTACTCATTTCGAGTCACTTGAAGTTGCCGATTACGCATTTCGAGTCACTTAAAGTTGTCGATTACTCATTTCGAGACCGACTTCCAAAAGCGTTGCAACAAAAGTGAGTCGAGTTTTTTTCTGTGCTTCTAAAATAAGTACTTCTAATAAATAAGTACTAAAATCCGATATCAATATGTAAAGAATACGGAATCAGTCCGCAACAATCCGAGTTTAATCTAGTTAAAAAAACTTAATCCGCAAAATGTCCGGAGCAATCCGAACTCTGTAAACTAGAAATCCGGTATTAGTCCGCAACAATTTGAAATTAAATGTGGCAAAATCCTATTCCGAAAGAAGTACGAAACAATCCGAAATCTGTATGCTAAGAATCCAAAAATTGTCTGCAACAATCCGGATTTAATCCAACTAAAAGGTATAATCCGAAACAAATACGAAATAATCCGAAATCTGTACACAAAGAATCCGACATTCTAAAATTTAAGTTCTGCGATAAAACAAGATTGTAAATTTATTTTTTTATTTATTTACATAATGTGAATGTAAATATTGAAAAGAAAATACAAAATTATTTATCAAAATCTATTTAAAATATCCATTTATAATAAAATTAACTTTTCAGAAAAAAATTAATATTTTTAATAATAAAAATTGATTTTATAGGGGAGAGTGGGGCAAACCGGTCATATTAACGGTTATTTGAATCTTGCGACTAAAGGAATCAACCGATTTCATTTTTCGATGGCTTGTTTGAAAGATCATTTAATTGCGCAACTTTTTCCCAGAGACACCTATACTTTATTTTTTATTGTTTAGTTGCTATGTTAACTTTAAAAAATATTGCAAAGTGGCTATGGTTTGCCCCCATCCCTGGGGTAAACCGGCCACCCCCATGGGGCAAACCGGCTAGTTACGTTCTTTATCTATAATATTGTATTTGTATAATCTACAATAACAACAAACATAAAGAATCATGTGAACAATGGTTGTAATAATGTAAATAATAATACAGGATTGAATTTTAATGAAATAAATAATTTTTTTCAATAACAAAACAAAAATGTTTGAAATTATCAGGGAAACAATATTAAAACATCTAATTCTCATTGAAAGATAATTATTTTATAATATAATAATAATAATAAGGTATACTACACATATGGTTATTTCAAATTTCTAAACAACATTTTTGACAATTTCGCCATTTCGGAGACATTGACACCTGGCCGGTTTGCCCCACTCTCCCTTAATAAAATTGACTTTTAAAATTATAATTAGTCTTTTCTTATAATAAAATTCATATTGAAGCGTAAAATTAACTTTTTTTAATAATATTATTTTTTATGATTAAAATTAATTTTTTTGATAATAAACTTAATTTTGAAGAGTAAAATTAATTCATTTTAATAAAATTCATTTTTAGGAGTAAAATTAATTTTTTACAATAAAACTTAGTTTTAAGAGTGAAATTCACATTGAAAAAAATGTATTTAATAATAAAATTGACTTTTAACATTGAAATTTACACTGAAATAAACATTTATTTGCCCGTGTAGAAATTACCCTACTAGGGCCATAGTAAGGAATGAAACGCCGCGCCCGATCAGGCCCAGATCGGTGCGACAAGAAAATGTGGATTTCCAGATTAGGGCCACATCGGGCGCGGCGTTTCATTCCCTAATAGGTCGGTCCTGATCAGGGCCCCAGCGAAATTTTTACACGGGTGATTGAAATAATGAATTTTTATTGAAATATATGAAACAATAATTTCAGGATTTTAAGCAAATAAATCGTATTTTAATCAATAACCTCAGTTTTTGTAGCAAATACAATTTAATTGGTTTAAATTAAAATTACTTGACACAAATAATTATTTATTTGATAATAGAGATTACAAGTAATTGTTTACTTGAATCAAACAAATTTTTTTTCAATGCACTTTTAATTGTAAAATTGATTTTCAAAACTAAAATTTAGTTTCAAAGACAAAATTTAAAAAGAAATGTATAAAAGTGAAAAATGTAGGGGAGAGTGGTCAGAGTTGGACATAGTTTTGACTTTTCTCTATTGTTGAAAAGATCTAATTTGACCAAATGTTTCGGAGTTATAAGCAATTTAAAAAAAAATGTAGTCATGGTTGAGCCACTGTAGAAAATCAATGAAATATGTAGGTAGGTATACTTGGGAATAAGGAAAGGAACCATGAAATTAAAATAAAATCCCATATTGTGCATTTTTATATAACAGATATTTTATTCCTTACGAACGAAATCCAAAATTTTTAAATTTTTAAAATGAAAAAAGATTAACAAAAATTTTTTTTGTCCTAACTGCACGAAAAGTATGTCATTTCGGGCACTTAAGGCGGGCGCAAAGTAAGTGATTCTCCCCCGAGGTCAGGGAAGCGAGCGCAAAAGTTCTTTTACGCCCGATGACGTCACACAAGCGGGCGCAAAAGTACTTTTACGCCCGCTTTTTCTCGTGCCTTCAATGCCATACTTTTTATGCAGTTCGGCCAAAAAATTATGTTTGCAACATTGGCGCAAAGGTGATTACGACTTAGGTGAAATTAAAGGACCTCGGCGACACTTCCGCTCCCTCGACTTCGCCTCGAGCGCGAAATTGTGTCCCCTCGGTTTCTTAATCTCGCCATCGTCCAAATCACCTATTTTGCGACCTTGATACGAAAATAAATATTTCCTGTCTTTCCAACAGAAATTAAGTTTTTGACACCTCTTTAAGTCAACAAATGAATTTTTGTTGCAAGTACGCTTTGTAATTGCAAAATTTCGGGTGGCTCAACCCTAACCACCCCTCATGGCTCAACGCTGACTCACGCGTTGTTTTGCGTATTATCACACAGAACACAAACGCATGACACAAACACCAAAATACTTTACACATTTTTAATATCATCTTAATAAACAATTTTTGTAAACTTATTTTGTTTTTGGCATATTTCTTCTACATTTAGTTCTCTTCTTTTGACACCACAAAAAAGTTTTTGCTGAGCGCGCATAGCACTGACTCGCAAATACACAAGTATACGGTGGCTCAACCCTGACCACTGACCAACCCTGCTACTCTCCCCTAATTATAGTATACTACATTATAAGGGCAGAAAGTTCGAAATTCCTGCACTGCGCGAAATGATATGAAAATATGTTTAGAAAAATAAATATGTTTATATTAATATGTTATATATTAATATGTTAATATATAATATGTTAATACATATATTTAAAATATGTTTCATATCATCGCGTAGTTTAGGGCTTTCGAATTTCTGCCCGTGTAATGTATACTATTTTTCTATATACGGTCGAAAGTACGCTGATTAATTTATTTTTTAAGAAAATTGCAATCGTGTTTCATTTGACAGCCGGCAATCTTTATTTATACTTTACTTACTCCCCTCCCACCCCTAAATATATCACGTAATATGTGAATGGCTCCCAAGAGAACTGTTTTTTTATTTCATAATTAAAAAAAGCTTTTCATTAAAAAAAATTTAACTCCGATGTTGTAGACAGAAAATGTTTAATAAATAGTATCTAAATTTTTATTTTGTCCTATGTAATTTTTTTACATAATAACAATATTAAAATAAAATTATAAAGAAGATACAAAATTTCCAAATTTTTGTCAATTTTTTAATATTCTTAATTTATTTTTTGTGAAAATTTTAAACAATAAAAAATTAATAAATTAAACAACATTATCTAGAAAAATTATATGTTTGAAATCTTATGATAATTTTGATACGAAAAAAGTAGTAATATTTCTAAATAGAATTTAGAAAAAATTTACAGAATTTAATCAAATTATTTAGTGATAAATAAAAGCTTGAATTTTATATTATTATTGTCATTTATCATTATATAAAAGTTTATGTAGGTAAACAAATATTGAAATATTGTCAAACTGGCAAAATGCAATGTCTGATGAAAAATAATTAAAGAACATCTTGAGATTAAATAAAGGAGATGCAATTCTCCACCTGAGAACCCCAAGGTCACCGTTAGATGTCAGTTCAGTTGACACAACCATATTCCACGCCATCTGGTGTCGATCTCGACGTTCTCAAGTGAAGAAATTCAACCACCAATTAATTTTAAAAATATATATTTAACTTCCCTAAAATATAATTAAAATAAATGCAAAAGTTCCAAATTTTCGTCATTCATAAAAATCTTTTTTTTAATCTGCTTAACAAATAATAAACTTAAGAAAATTATTTATACGTATTTTATATTTATTTCTTGTGAAAATTTTAAACAATCAAAAAGTGAATTAAGCAAAATCGTCTCTCAAAAATTATGTTTGAAATCTTATGAAAATTTTGACACTATTTTGTATTTTTAAATTCAGTCCGAGACCCGTGATTGTAGTAATTAATAATTATTAAAATTAAATTGACCAAATTAACAAGATTGAAAATTTAAAAAATTAGAATAATCTTGAGTGAAAAAATTTTAAAACAGCCTTAATAGAAGACAAATCGATTTTTTTTTTGTATTTACATTTATAATTTCCATCCCTCTGGAGATATTATGTGAATGTAATTTTGTCTAATGACTGTTTCAAGCCATTCACATGAGTTACCCATTATACATATATTATTAAATGAGAAAAACTTGTCGAATGTATTAACAAACCTGACAGCCAAGCTTTGTTAAGTACTTTAATTTTTGTTTAAATTTCTCCAGATGTATACACAGAACAATAAACATCATAATTTGCAGCTCACTTACCTGCCTCCAACGTCAAAAAAAAATAATGGTGCTAATGTGTATTTCTTTCTCTGTAAGCTTCTGATAAATTTTTCAAATTTCCATTAATTTTTGAATTTGCATCCAAACAAAACTGATTTTCTTTTTGTAAATTTTCCCTTTGCTCGGATTTGATAGAAAATTTTCTTTCTTGTCATTTTCTTTACTTTAACTATTTTTTGTTTTTTGTTATAAATCATTTTAAATTTAGTTACAAAATGTTCTATCAATAATAAAAAAAAAATCAATTGGACTGATTAATTCGTCAAATTGTTTCAATTTTAAAAAGTAATATTGAAAATGGAAAACAGAAAATTGGATTCAGAATCTAGAATAAAATAAAAAATATATAAAATGTAAAATTAAAGAAATAAAAACAAGGAAAATTTCATTGAATGGAAATAAGAATAATTTTTTTTTATTTGTCTGGCGAAATGAAAAATACCAGGGAAAAATGGCAATGAACGCTTTTAGAGAATCGATATGGCATTAAAATTTTCCTCCTTGAAAAATCAGGATCCCGATGCTTCTGCATTCGATGAAAACGTGTGCATTATACTTTCAAAACCATTTGGAATATTCCCTCTGAATATCAATTCACTTTTCAGTATGTGGGTGCAAAAGCAGAAATTTTTTTTCTTTTTATACCTGTTTTTTTCTGGCAAGAGATAGATAGATAGATGGAGAATCTTAATCCTAAGTAGCGTGCTTCTATACATATTAAATATAAATTAAAGCATAATGTTATGATGAATTCTAAAATACAGTAATAATAAAGCAGAAAGCAACAGAACATATTGTTAGTTATCTACAGGCAAATGTTCAATACAGTGTGTGTTTTATTGAGGAAAAACTATATTTTTAACTACTTCACTGGAAAAATAGAAAGAAACTATATTTATAATGTTTTTACTCTTAAGCTGCGTTTTTTATTTCGTGGTTGCTGAGCCAAAATTTTATCTCTAAAGAAACTTATAAATATAACTGAAAATAATTGTTAAACAATAGAGTAAAAATTATTTTTATTTTATAGTTTTTATTTATTTCCCTTCTTTAGTATCAATAAACTTACAAATCAAAAATAATTAATAATAATAATAATAAAAATAAAAATTATAATATAATAACAATAATAATAGTCATAAAAAAATAATAATACTAATAATAAAAAGGCTAATAAATAGATTCTAATATTAATTATAAAATAATAAAAAATATACAAATAGATAATTCACGGTTGCCACAAAAATTTAATTTTCTGTTTCCCTGACTTTTCCCTGATTTCCAGACAAAATTTTCACTTTTTCCCTGACCCTAAAGAATGTTCTGATTCGCTCTAAAAATGATTAGGTACTCAAAAAACTGTTCTATTACATTTATTTACGAATTTCTTTAATTGAAAAATTATTCGAAGACATCAATAACTTCTTTTTTAAATAAATATTTAATCATTATTATTTTTCCATAGGAAATAAGATTTTCAAAAATTTCAAAATTTAATTTCAAATTTCAAATTGTTAAGCTGTAACTTCCTTTAAATTATTTCCATCATTTTAATTCAATTACTTTCTAGAATTTTTAACTAAAATTCTTTTCTAAATCAATTATTTTTAATAATTTTTGAAAAAAATTCTTTGAGAATTTTCAAATCCATTCGTTTATAATTTAATTTTACGAAATTTCGATTGTTCAGAAACTCTTCAATTAAATATATATTAAAAAATAAAAACTTTAAATAATTTTTAAAAAAATTCAATTATCGGCTTTGCGGACGACGCGTTGTTCGTGTGCACTGCCGAAAGTGAGGAGGCTCTTGGGACATTGGTGAACGAATGTCTGCGACTTGCAAAAAGCTGGCTGGATACCAGAGGTCTTGAAATGGCCCTGGAAAAGACCGAGGCACTGCTAGTCACAGACAGACGTGGTTACGAGCTCCAACGAATCGTGATAGACGGATTCGAGGTCAAGTGGAGTAAACAAATTAAATACCTTGGTGTGGAGTTGGATGGAAGGTTAAACTTCCACCACCACATGGCTACGGCGTCAAATAAGGCGATCGCGTGTGCGGCTAATCTTTCACGGTTAATGCCAAACGTAGGCGGACCCCGTGAACAAAAACGGAGACTGGTGGCGAGTGTCGCCCATGCTAAAATGCTCTATGCAGCACCAGCGTGGGCCCCATCCCTGAGGAGTAAAAGATGTGTTACCATCTGTGAAAAGATACTGTCGGCGCAGAGATCGATAACAACGCGTATCATCTCTGCATATAAGACGGTATCTACGAGTGCTGTGCAGGTCCTTGCAAGTGTCCCGCCAGCAGATCTTTTGGCGAGAGAAAGGGAAGAAATGTTTCTCTTTTCTAAAGAAAGAAGTTCCTTGGATGAGGAATTAAGACCAAGCAAGGGCCTGATCCGCAAAGAAGCGAGGCACAGGCTCATAGAAAGATGGCAAGAAAGATAGGATGGTGAGGAGAAAGGTCGATGGACTTATCGCCTTATCCCGGCACTCGCCACCTGGATAAATAGGAAACACGGTCAGGTTTCCTATTACTTGACTCAGGCGCTCACAGGTCACGGGTGTTTTAACTCGTACCTGTGTCGCTTTAAATTACGCGAGGACGAGGTGTGTGCATATTGCCAGTTCCCTGAGGACAACGCGGAGCACACCCTCTTCTCATGCAAGAATTGGGACTTGGAGAGGCGGGCCATGTTCGAAGGTGTAAACAGTCAAGTTACACCGGAGAATATGGTATCGCTGATGACCCAGTCGGAAGAGAATTGGCGGCAAGTCGAGAACTATAATCTCGGTTATGTCGAGAAAGGATCTCGACGGCCGCCAAAAAGCGTAATTTAAACAGCTTTTAATTTAGTTCGTTTGTTTTTTATTAATTTATTTTGTGATTTATTTGTCCTTATACATTTTATAATTGTTTGTGTTTTTTATTAATCTTTGTACAGTTTTATGGTTTCAATATCTTATACGCGTTTATTTTTTCTTTTTTTTTATATATCCGTTTATAATTTTATCTTTTGACTTTTTACACTTAATTACACATTTATTATTTTTAATTATTGTTGTGCTGTTAATTCCGCTTTTATATTGAAATAGTTTCAAAATTTTTAACTATTAACGCAGGATGACCCCAGAGAAAAGCAGAAAGTCGCAATAGCGACAGAGTTGGAGCGCCACCCTCGAAGGCTAAAGTCTTACGACAGTTCCGAGGGAGGGTAAAGGGCTCCAGAAGAAGGGTTATTGGTTTTAGTGGGTCGGGCTGGCAGTAGGTCGCCAGTTTATTAAATTTACTACTTTATACATTAATTTTTCTTTTTTTATATTCCCTTTTGTTTTTGTCATACAAACCCCACATAACCTTGGAGTGCGGAGTCCAAGGTATCTGTAAGCAGATTTCCCAAAAGTCCCTAAGCAAAAAAAAAAAAAAAAAAAAAAAAATTCAATTAAACTTTTTCAAACAAATTAAGTCCACAGAATTTTTAGTTAAATAAGTATGAAAAATTCAGGTTTTTAAAGATTTGAATTTGAAACCTTTTCAAAATTCAATTATTTCTAAAAATTCATGATATAATGCTTTTAATATTCAAATTATTTTCTATTTTATTAAAAAAACTTGTAAATAAATGAACTCCTGTGAAATTTTATTACTTTTTAAAATAGTTAATTATTTTGACGAAATTTAATAAAAAATAAAAATTATACTTTTTGAGGAATTCGATTAAAATTGTATTGAAAATAATTTAAATTCTGAAATAAGTTTTATTATTTATGAAAATAATTGGATTTCTAAAAAGAAATTATTATTTATGAAAATAATTAAATCCCTGTAAAATTTGAATTATTACAAATTTTCAAATATCCAAGTTCTTTAAAATTTCTAATTAAATTGATTGAAAATTAAAATTTTTAAAAATTTCAAATTAAAACCTTCTGAAGTTTATCTATTTATGAAAATTGTAATCGCAACTCTTTTAAAATTCAATTAATTTAGAAATATTTAAGTAAAATTATTCATTAAATAATTTCTAAGTAATAATTTTATTATGAAGAAGAAGAAGAATTAAGTTCTTGAAGAATTGAATTAATTAATTAATTAATTTCTTTTTAAATATAAAAAGGAATTATTGTCAGAAATAGAAAAAATTGAAGATTTTGTATTAGAGTTCATGGTAATTTCACAATTATTTAAGAAGTAAACAAAAAAGACACAAAAATTCAGAATTTACTTATGAATTATAAAAATTTAATTTTTCCAGTACTTTAAATAAAAATCCCTGATTTTTTCCTGGCCTGTGGCAACCCTGTAATTCAAAAAATTTTAATTTTTTAATTCTATTTTTAAATAAATAAGAAAATAAAAAACATACAGTTAAAAGTTATTCTTTCCGAATAATCACTTTCTAGACTAAAGAAAGTAAATCATAAAAAAATGAAATAAAATTAATATAATAAATAAAAAATACATTTAAAGCAACACAATTTGTGTACTAACATAAACATATTTTTCACCTATTAAATTTCCTTTGAGAGAAATGTTTTTGTTGCAATTTTACGATTCCATGCAATATTTCATCAATTTTTCAATTGTTTTCCAATTTTCAAAGGAAATTTAGTAAATAATGAAAAATTGGGTAAAGAAAAATAAAAAGAATTGTAATAAATAAAAATAAAAAATAGAAATAATAAAATAAATAAAAAATAAATAAAACATCATAAATAAAAAATAAATAAAAATAGAAAGAATAAAAAAATGTGTTATAAATAAAAATAATAAATAGAAAAATATAAATTTGTTAGAAAATAAAAGACGATTTTTTAATATTGAAAAAATTGTTCAAGCGTAAAAAAGCTTTTCGTTCTGAGAAAAAAAAATCATTTCGTCAAAAAAAGAGAAAAAATATTGGCTTTGCTTTTCCATGTGAATTGAAGCGTTTTTATTTTTTATTTTTTTTTTAAATAAATAATGAGAAAATTTGCTTTTTTCTAAAATAATACTGACCATCTTGGTCTTCATGCAGAGTAGAATGCATTGAGTGGATGGAGTCCAACTTTCGCTTGATTCCCCTGCCGAGGGTATCCTTACCCTCGCACCTCATTGTGCTCACTGCACCTTCGGCTTGCTTCGTATAGATCTGTCAAATACAACTCAACTCAGGCACAAGCTTTTTACTATATAATTGGCATGCTTTTTAAGTTGTTGGAGCGTTTCTCATTTTCTCTCTCATTCTCTCACCATCTTTCTCTCTCTTTTTCTTCAATGGTCTCGATGAACCCTGCTTTTCATATCATTATTAATTCAATATTTTGCCTTGACTCACAGTTAAACGGAACGTGAAATCAAATTTTCTTCTATTCGAATCTACTTTAAAATGCTTAGATAATTTTATTTTTAAATACACAAAAAATAAATTCCAGGAAAAAAGAAAAAATGTGGATTTTTTTAAAATTAAAATTTAAAATAATATATTTAATTCAATATGATTTTTCTAAAAACTATTAATTAAATCATTTTAAAAAATATTAATTAAATATTAATGAAAGCGACCTGTTCTGTCACAAATTTCTATTTAATTGACAATTTTTGTAAAAAAAACTTTTTTATTTCTTATTTTCATAAAAAATAGAATTTTTTTTATCAAAATTCAAATCGAATCGAATGTAGTGTGAACTTCAATTTTACCGAATTTTTCATTCAGCAAAATTCTTATTTGCCAAAATTTATTATTATCTATTCATTTAATTAAAATAATTAAACTGTAGTTTCGTAATAATGCATTTTTATTCAATCTTTAATATTTCCATTAAGCAGAATTTCTATTAAGCCAATTTTTATTTTCAATTAAACATTCGATTAACATTAAATAATTAACGTTTTTTTCCTTTTAAGCTAAATTTTTAATAAACAGAATTTCTATTCTGGACAATTTGAATTTAAACACTATTTCCTTTTAAGCTAAATTTTTATTTAACAAAATTTCTACTAGGGCCAATTTTAATTTTGCAGTATTTCTTTTTAAGTTAAATTTTTATTTATTAAAATTTCTTTTTAATTGTCTTTTTATTTAGCTAATTCTGATATTTTACAGAATTATTGATAACCTATATTCAGTTAAATATGATAGTTTCGCTAAATAACTGAATTTTTGTCGAGAAGAATTTTTTCTTTTTGGGCCGTACTCATAATAGGTCACGCGATTTTTGACCATTTTAGACCCCCTCTTCCCCATGTCACACACTGTCGCATACATTAGTGCCATTTTTTCTATAGGTCGTCACAAATGTCTTGACCCCCCCCCTGTTCGCGTGACGTATTATGTGTACGGCCCCTTGGAAAGTATTTTTTTTCATTGACAAAATTTTTATTTAATCGAATTCAGCAGAATCCGAATTGAATAAGATTTTATTTTTACAGGATTTTTAATCAGCAAAATTTTTATTTAATTGACTTTCAGAATTTTCATTTGGCCGCATTTTTGGTTAGCGAAACATTGTAATTGAACTGAATTTCTATTGAACCGAATTTTCAGTAGGTAAGTAAAATTCTCATTTAGGTAACAAAATTTTTATTTAACCAACTTCAAAATTTCCATTTCTCTGAATTTTTTGGTAGAAAAATTGTCAGTGAACTGAATTTCTATTGATTCGACCTGTCAATAAGAAAAACTTTTTTTTATTTGAAATGTTTCTTAACTAGATAATTGTTTAATTGAATTTTAATAGACCAATTTTACATTTTTTAGAATTTTAGTTCAATTATTATTTTTTAAAATAAAAGTTTAAAGTATTATTTTTTAGTATTACTTAGTATTAAGTAAATTATTATTTAGTATCCAGAGCTTTTTATTATTTTAAAAACGTTTCTAACAAAAAGAAAATAATTTATTTAGAAAAATTTTTATAAATTAATTCTTAATTAAATTAATTACAGTTTTTATTTCATTTTCAAGAATTTTTTTTATTTTTGAAAATTTTGCAGAAAGTAATTAAACAAGAAAACGATTAAATATCAATTTTGTCGGAAATTTTTCGAAAAAAAAGTTTTGATTGTTAATTATTCAGCAAAACATTCAATTATCATTTCAATAATTTGTTAAATTAAAACTCAGTTCAGTGACAATTTTGTTTATAAAGAATTTAATTAAGTCAAAAATTAACTTTTGATTTTGAAAAAAAATATATAAATCAAAATTTAGTGATTTGGTTTTTCTTAAATAGAAATTCTTGCAATTAGAAATCTTTCTCCTTTAATTTAATTGAATAAAAATTCTACGAATGTAAAAGTTTCAAAAAATTAGTTTTTATTCTTTTTAGTTAAAAAAAATCCACAGAGGGAAAAAATTGCCATTAAAAATTTAATTAAATAAATATTTACGATGAAAACAAAAATTTCTAAATTATAAATCTTCTAGTAGTTTAATTAACATTTAGTATTATTATAATATTAAATTATATATTTATTATTAATATTTAATTAATATTACTTTTTCTAGTAGTTCAATTAAGTGTAAAAATAAACATTCGTTTTGAAGTAAATTAAAAAAAATATAATCATGCCTCAATAATACAAACAACAAAACTTTAGTAAAAAATTGAAAAAAAATTTGAATTCTCCTTCGTTTAACTTCTTTTTGTTCTGGTCAGCAAATTACGTATTTCATGCAACTCGAAATTTCAAAAAGTCTCAACAAATTTTCAAACTCTGATTACTCATGCTCATGGCAAGGATATTTAGAAATCGATATAATTAAGAATCATTATCAGAAGGATAATTTTCAGCAAAGAATTTATTAATTTTTTTTCTCTTTATAATTAAATTTCGAATTCAGCATCTAATACACTAATGTCGTCACGAATTACATTTATTGCAATGTATACGTTTTTTAAATAATGATAATAGTAATAATATTAATTATTGTGTAAAATATTTACCACGCGTTTTAAAACGTGAATAGCGAATAATAATAATAAGTACAAATTAATTACAAACTTAATATATGTATAAACACGTGAAAAACATGGTTTTTTTCGTAGTATTTTTTTAACTGGGATTATTATGCAGGCATCACTGGACTCAATTTGGTTAGGCCTTGTCCGATTAATTTCAGTTTTTCTAATTTTTGATAAATGAACGAATTGGAAAGGAAAAAGTGAAATTAATCGGCAATTTTTTTAGCGAAGAAAACGTTAATCCTCCGAAGAGGATTCGCTGTCTTCGTAATTATCGCCTTGATCGACATAGGCAATATTATTGTAAACGTAAGAATTGAAATTGTCAGTTTGGTAATCAACGACAGCAATTTCATTAGAGTCAGAACGATAATTGTAGAGATGGGGATAGAGTTCGGGTGTTGCTATTTCAACACTGACAACTTTTTGATTAACTGGATGATCAGAATAATAAGGACTATTATCGTAATTTTGTGTTTCGAAAATTTTATGATTTGGCTCATTGGAATTCAATTGAATTTGTTGATCAATTTGCTCATCGGTTTGATTTGGTGGATTAGGTGGAGGAGGATTATGATGATGATTATGATGATGATGATGGTGAACGGTGAGGTATTCATGATCTGACAATAATGTTTGCTGTCGGTACAAATCGGGAACGTACTGGTGATTACTATAAATAATAGGTTGATAATTTTGCCCTAATGGCAACGAATTATTATCACCAATCTCCAATGAGATTTCATCCCCGATTTCTTTACTGGTATTTAGTTGTTCCTCCTGAGGTGAATGATCCATTGTGTCTGAATATGTGGAATGATTTGGTGATGATGTGTCCATATGCTCTTGTGAGTCAACATAAGTGTTTTCAGGGTGTGTCGTATCGGCTTGCTGATGATTCATATCTATGAGAGTTAGTTGATGGGTGCCCTGTTCTACTTCGCTACCAACCTGGATCCCAGTGGTTACTGTTGACTCGACGTAAGTCTTTCTCTGATGGCCACCTTGATTCAATCGAATTTCCTTTGTCGCCGAGCCTTGAATTCGCCACTCGTCAGTCAGCATTGCCCCATCGCCGGAATCTGGTTCACTGCTCGATACACAATGTACCATTGGCTGAAATTTATATTTCTTTCTGTTAAATTTCCCCTCCACTTCAAATTATTTGGAAAATAAGTTTTTAAAATAAAATACAAAATTAATATTGCTTCCTCATAAAGTATTAGAAAAATTTTGGATTGGCATTTTTTGACATATTTATAAATTTTTCTTTATTATGCCTAATACTTTAGTACTTTATATATGCACAGGAACTCCCCGTATAAATGTTCTAAATAAATAAAAAAAAATTCGACGTATTTTTACCTCCGAAGTCCAAAAAACGGATTTTAAAAATTTGTCCCGGTGTGTGTGTGTGTGTGTGTGTACACTAACATTACATTTGCCTCAATATCTCAGAACGGGAAAGAGCTAAAGGCCTCAATTTTTTTTAAATTGTAGGTCTCCCCGGGGGACATAGAATGAGAGTATTTTCAGCCCGATTCATAAAATTTAACATTTTTTTTGCATTTTTCATTTTGTAAAAAAACGTTTTTTGGACATAACTTAAAAAACTGTTAGGACACTTATAAATCTTTTTCTTTAGTTTTGTAGAGTTTTTTTACAAGCATCTTTTGAGCCCTAATTGAAAATTTTTCGTCCATATTAACCGGAGATATTAAACTTTTAAAAATAAAAAATTTTGGAAAATAAGACTTTTTTAAAAATTTTGTTAAAAAATGTAGAAGTTTTGTATTGTATTTAGTTTTGTAGAGTTTTTTCAGATGCATCTTTTGAGCCCTAATTGAACATTTTTCGTCCATATTAACCGGAGATATTAAACTTTTAAAAATCTAAAATTTTGAAAAATAAGACTTATAAAAATTTTTTTAAATTATGTAAAAGTAACTTCAAAAAATTATTACCAACTTGAAGAGCATTAAAAAACGCTTCGATTGACCTATTTTTGAACCTGATTCGGGCAGAAATTATGAAATTATTGGTATTTGAAAAATCAAAAATTATATTTCAATTATTATTATTTCTGTGAGGAAGCAAAGTGTTCATGAAATGAAAACCAAAATTATAAAAATGTACAACTTGGCAGCGGTTTTTCATATATGAAGATTGTCAGATTTTCATTTTTCTCCTAACCCAAAAAAAATATTCTGATTCACTCTCGAAATTATTAGAAACTCAAAAAAATGTTCAAATACTTTTATATTGCGAATTTCTTTAATTGTAACGAACACTTTTTAACTCCCTAAGTAAAATAAAAGAGGTGAAATTAGTGCCATTTTCATCTCTAAAATCTTCAAATAATCGACGCTAACTTTTCAAGGATGTTAATTGTAAAATCATTCAAAAACACTTTTTTTTAAATAAATATATTCAATCATTATTATTTTTCCATATGAATTAAGATTTTTAAAAATCTTTAATTATTTCAAACCTTTTGAAATTTTATAATTTATAAAAAATTGCTACTGTAACTTTTTCAAAATTTTTTTTTTGACATTGTTTTATTCAAATTGACATAACTTCTAGAAAAATTAAACAATTTTTACTTTTATATGTGGACGTCCGCATGAAAAGGGACCACTTTGTCGGTTCTAGATTCCGAGATATTCGCAATTTACTAATTTTGAAGAAAAATATCGAAATTTTTTTTATCTTTTTTTCTTAACCTACAGGGTCTACCACGTCGATTCATGCAGTTTTTATTAATTTATTGACACTCTAAGTATTTTATTTCGTTGTTAGAAAAAAAAAAATGAAAAGGGACCACTTTGTCGGAAATCTGTTATTTTTTCATTGTTTCAAAACGAAGGGAGGGAAAAATTCGAAACCTATTGATTTTCAATCTTAAGGGTGTACTAGACTTAAAACAATTCTTATCTGAATAACTTCCCAGAAGAGCCGGAGAAATTCGCGTTACAATTTTTAATTTCGTGTTTTTGGAAAAGGAATTTTTAATTTTTTCTAAGATTTTTTATAATAAAGTCGCTTAAAAAATTTTTTTAGGCTACTTTTCTTTTCTTTTCTTGAAATAACTTTAAAAAATAACACCGAACCTTTAAATTCGTTAAATATTCCACTTTATTAATTAATAACCGTATTTTTAGAAAAGGGACCACTTTGTCGGAGATCCATTATTTTGTCATTGTTAAAAAATGAGGGGGGGGGAATTCGAAAACTATTGATTTTCAATCTTAAGGGTCAACTAAACTTAAAACAACTATTATCTGAATAACTTCCCAGAAGAACCACAGATATTCATATTACAATCTTTGATTTCGTTTTTCTCGAAATGACGTATTTGATACTCCAAACTTTAAAATTCTGTAACTCATCGAATTTTTCACCAAAAAGGTTGTAAGACCACTCAAAATTTTCCAAATTTTGTCAGGAATTCGCCCATATAGATAAGTCCAATAGTGCCAAAGTGGTCCCTTTTCATGCGGACGTCCACATATAGTGAATTTTAATAAATTTCTTGTGTAATTTTTAATTCCAAAACTCTTTTTTTCAAAACAAAATTATTTATCCCCTCTGTTTTTAAAAATAAACGTTATTTCTTAATCTTCACAAAAACTAAGTACCTTTTTTAAAAATTTTTTATCATTGTTATTGGAAAGCTAAGATTTTTAAAATAATTTATGTAAGAGTATATTGTGCAACAAGTACAGAAAGAAGCACTTTCGTACGTGTTGCACATAGTACTTTGTGCAACACCTATTTACCAAAAAAAGTCATTTTTATACTTTTCTAATCAATAAATATAGTTTTATGTTGATTATAGTGTATATTATACTGTTTACAGAAAAGTGTACAGGAAAGTACACTTTCCTGCACACTTTTAAATGAGCAGAAATTGACTACTTTGTGCTGCATTTATGTTAAAGGAAAGTAGCTCTTTTCCAGCAGGTGTTGTACAAAATTAATTAAAAATATTAAAAATCCATATTTTCAAATATTTTAAATTGAAATCTTTTCAAAATTCAATTATTTCTAAAAAAATGCTATTATTTGTAACTTATCCGAAATTCAATTATTTTTTATAGAGTTTTTAACTAAAATTCTTCTCTAAATCAATTCATTTTAATAACTTTCAAAAAAATTCTTCTCTAAGGAAATTATGTTTAATAATATTCAGAGAATTATGAATATTATTCATCGGTCGCTCTTCGTTGCGACCCGGTAGTGAATTCATATCGTCAATGAAGGTAATAAAGTCCCTGTTATCAACAGAAATTTGTTCCTATTTTGTGCAATGTCGTGTTTAATGTAAATGCCTATTTACCCCCGGATTTTTATAACTTGCTACAAAAATTAAGAAATAAGGCAAAACTTTTAAAATATAAGTATGTTATAAAGATCAATTCGATTGAAGATATAAATCTGTTAAAGGAATGACTATCGCCTGTGCTTTCTCATCCTGTGTCTTCTGGTGAGATGTCAATGTGCTCCGCATCTGTTGTATCAAAGGAAATATCTGCTTTAAGGATTTGCCATATCAACATAAATTCACTTAAATCTAATATAAATCTTTTACGTGCTTATTTGCCGTTGAGTGAATTTCATGTTGTTTCAAATATGAAACGTGGTTAAAAGAGGATATTAGAGACAGTATGATGAACATTGATAATTATAATTTAATACGCAGGGATAGAGAGGGTAAACGTGGTGGTGGACTTGCGGTATATGTGAGGAATATATGTGAGTACCATGGTCGCCCGATTTGAAAAATGCAGTTTCGAGAAAAAGTTGTTTAAAGTTTTAAGTGTTGAAAATTTTGTTATATGTGATGCCGTTTTTCAGCTGACTGACTCACACATACAGCAGTATTGATGAACAAGCACTTCACAGCGACCTTTTGGAGAACTATTAGAGCCCTCAGGCCCTGTTGGTGCATTAGTGCAGAGGGGAAAGGGGTAGAAAGGGGACACAAACCGCTCCGAACCCTCCGACACTACAGCGGATTAGAAAGGGAAGAAATTATTTTTTCACCTTTCTACCAATCGAATTATATTTTTAGGACCCTAAAGTGTACTTAAAGCAAAAAAAAAATTTTTTGATTTTTTGAAAATCCTAGAGTGGTGTAACCCCTTAAACCACATCTTTTTACTATTGTATATCAAAGACCAAGGGGTAATAATCTTGAAGATTTTGAACATCACTTTGTTATATTTATTAATGGATATAATGATATAATAGTATGTGATGATTTTAATTATGACATGAGTAGGGATTCAACTGAATCCAATTATCTTAGATCTTTTTTTGAGTCTTTTAATTTATTTATTGTTCCATATGCTGCAACTCATCATACCAACAATTCGGACTCATGGCTTTATTTATTTGTAGTTAGTGATGAAAGTAAGTTAATTTCTTTTTGTCAGTCTCATGCCCCTTTTGTTGCGGGACATGAACTGATAGAATTAACTTGTAAATGGAAATTGGATGTACCAAATTGTTCTGAACAGTTGTATCGAAATTTAAGGTGAATTAATGATACTGCTTTTTTGTTGTCTTTTAGTAATGTAGACTGGAGTGGATTTTTACAATCTTACTCAGTTGATGGTAAATTAACTTTCATTAGTAATGTTATAAATGCAGCGTTAGATGAGCATGCACCTTTAAGTGTTTTTAAAAGAAAAAAAGTAATTTGTGTCCGTGGATGAATACAGAGATAAGAAATTTCATTAAGCAAAGAGACTCTGCTTTTAGATCATGGAAGAGAGTAGGAGATATTTCAATCAAGAATAAATATTAAAAAGAATAAATATAAAAGAATAAATATAAAACACTTAGAAATAAAGTCAAATTTTTAGTAAGGGAGGCACGCGATAATTACAATGCTGATAGACTTCAAGGAATAACAGATCAGAGGGACCTCTGGAGGGAGCTGAGACACCTTGGAATAGTCAAGAAAAGAAATGATTATGCTCTTACTTTTACTGTAAATGAAATTAATGGTTATTTTTTGAGTATTTGAGGAAATACGCCTTTCAATATAACGCCTTGGTTTTTCTCGAATCTCCTTTTGGATGTTAATTTTGATGATATCCTTTTTTATTTTGAAGATATTGGTCCTTCTGACATACTAAATGCCTTAAGAGGTATAAAGACTGAAGCTCAAGGATTTGATGGTCATTCTATCAGCATTGTTTAAAAAGCAATGCCTGTTTTACTACCCTATGTCCTTTGTCTTTTTAATATGTCACTGCAAACCTCAGTCTTTCCTGATAAATAGAGAAACGTTCTTATTAAACCTATTAATAAAGTTAAGATTCCACAACATCCAGGGGAGCAAAGACCAGTTGCTATTTTGTGTGGCCTGTCAAAGGTCCTTGAGAAGTGTGTTCATAATCAATTAATTAAATATATACAGTGCCGCTCAAAAGGATTTGCCCACTCTATACGCCATGCAAGGGCATTACAAAAAGTTTTGTATCTTCAATAATAATAAAGATAAAATCTTTATCAAATATTTATTTTAAACCTTAAGTATTTGACTTGAAATAATGCCAAAAAAAAATTTTTTTTAAAAATTTTTTTATTGTTTAATTGCTGAAAATAAAAAAAAAAATTTTTCACTTTTTTTGAAAAATTTCAAATTGATACAATTTTTGAAAAAATCATCACATTTAAAATCTACAAATGTCATTGGAAAGCATTTTTTGTCACCTTTCAAACGATTTTTTGAAAATTGCTCTACGATAATTTTTAAGAAAGATATGATCATTTGTTTATAAAAATAGCCTATTTTTTCAATTGTTGGTAACTTGAGAACAATTGATTTTTGAAAAAAATTGTTAAGGAAAAAAATGTGCTTCTTTTTGCGTAGAATTAGAAAAAAAAAAAAATTTTTTTTTGACATTTTTTCCTTCTGTATATATTTTTAAGATGAATAACATATACTTATCAATACATATCGATAAAATCTAACACAACATAAACTATCACTGTTAAAAAGAACAGTTAATAATTACATTTTTTAAATATTTAAATAACATTAATTAATTAATTAATTTCGTGATTTTATATGGAATGTTATTTTTAACAACACTGATTTAATTATTTATAAACAAATAAATGTTTTATAAATAATGTTATTTAAATATTTAAAAAGTGTAATTATTAACTATTCTTTTTAACAGTGATAATTTATGTTGTGTTAGATTTTATCGATATGTAGGGGAGAGTAGGCTATATTGAACCAGCGTCAACAGTGAACCACTTTTTTTATTGAAATAGGAAGTTTTCAAAATTAGTAAACTTGTGATGTATTTCGCTTAGGGTGTCAACTTCAATATTTCGATGTGATAAAGAATTTTAAACCTTACATAAATTTATTATAAACAATTCTTGTTGTGAATGTCATGTGTATACAGTGAGTGCGCGGCATCATTTAACCACCCGAAAGAGCAAAGAATTTTCAATTTTAAGAGTTGTAAAGTTGTCTGCTCTACTAATTAGTAAGAAAGATACTGGAAGACATGCTTTCATCACAATTGGGAACGAGATAAATTTAAACTGTCACTTTTGCTACCTAACCTGACATCGAAATATATTAATCTCCTATATTAACAAATAATAACTATTTAACAACAATTTTATATTTTTTTAAGTGGAAAATAAGATTTTTTACAATGTGTAAGTGGAAATATTATTTTCGAAGTAAATTGTAGTGTTTTATTAGAAGTGGTTCAATGTAGACACACATCCTTCAAAATAAGAAAAGTGTAGCTGGTTAGAAAAAAATTAAATTTCATTATTTAATCATAATAATTTGTGTTTGTAACGTGTGTATTAACTAAAGGAGTACTTCAGTTTTATTTTTATACAAAAACCCAGATAACAATTTGAGATTGATATGCGTCTCATATCTCTCGCATGTATGAGGTTTCTTTTCGCACTCGTGCCTTCACTGATGCAGACAGATGCGTCCTCATATGAGACGCATTACGCTCGCATGTCATAAAGGTACATGATGCATAAGAGTGAAATGCGAGTCTCGTGCGTTTTTTAAGGATTATTTATGATAAATATATTGTAAAAAATTAAATACAAAAAACTAAGGTTAAATTTAAAAATATTTTATTAAAATTTTTTATTTCAATAATTTAAACATGGCATTAATATTGAACATTTTTCTCTTTAGTCTTGAACATACATAACCTCCTAAATAACCTATAATAAACAGCTGAGATCATAATTCGTAATAAATATAAACTTTTCAACACAAGTTCAACAAAAGTCAACTGTATAACATAATAAATTAAACAATTTGGACTGCGTCTAAGAGCCTTTCTATTCGAAGCAAATTAACTTTAAATGCTCTTGTTCGATATGACCGTTATATTTTTTAATTTTTCAATTTAAAAACGAGTTTAAACAAAAACAAATATTTATAAAACATAAAAGAAAGAAAACTGTGATTCGCACACGCACTTTTTATAAATAACAAACAATCACGACATTCACCAAACGATAAAAACACATGCTCAGAGCGAAACTGGACGTCATGTGACTCGAAACGAACATCAACAAGTACATTTTCGGCCATATTGGAAAAATTGGCTGCGCACCTTGCGCACATGCGCATTGGTGAGACCGCGAATATTAAAAAATTATAAAGTCAAATATTTTTCTGCCTTTATTATCAACTTTAGATAAATAAATGAAAATAACGTTCTACAGTAAAGTTTTATTTTTTTAAGTAAAAATTTTTTGTAGTAATTTCAAAACATTTAGTAATTTATTATTATTTAAATTAAATTATAAATTACCATTTTTAATAAATATTATATATGTATATGAGTCATTCCATTATATTGTGACTAAAGTCTTTGCCGACTAATTTTAAAAAATTATAATATTTTGCAGGAATGATTTTAAAGATATATTAGGATCATCGAACAAAAAGAATTTTTTAAATATTTTTTATATTTATTGTAAAATAAGCATCTAAAGTATATAAAGTCGTAAAAACTGTCTATTAGAAAATATTAAAGAAAACACATAATTTACTATGAAAACGTAAAAAAATTATTAGAATTTATTATGAATGAATTATTATTATTATAAATTGATACAAACAATTATTATTAGGAAATATTAAATAAACAATTATTTTAAAGTTCACCTGGCATATAACCTATTTTTGCAAATTTCATTCACTAAATGTGAGAAAGAGAAATCATTAAATTGAATAAAACCTTATGAAATATAAAGAAACTTTTAATAACTTTTAGTTTTTCTTATCACTTTCTTCCTTTTTTCTTCACAAATGTTAAAAAATAAGCAATTAAAACTGGCACTTTGCTTATTTTCACGATTTTAAAACAGGCCTGTTTTAAAATGTAAATAACTTCTGCCCAGAAAAAAGAAAAATTACGAAAATTGGGCAATAATAATAAAATGATTATTTTACAATAAATATAAAAAATATTAAAAAAATTCTTTTTGTTCGATGATCCTAATATCTTTAAAATTATTCCTGCAAAATATTATAATTTTTTACAATTAGTCGGCAACGACTTTAGTCGAAATATAATGGAATGGTTCATATGCATTTTATATAAATTAATAAAATATAAATTGTAAATTATTAAATAATTCAATTTTAAAAATTTCTATAAGTTACCATTAAAGTAATTTTCATAAATTCATAAATTTTATTAACTTTAATGTAATATAAAATTATTTGAGGGGCTGATATAAAGTGGTTGAAAAAAACATTGGGAGATAAGTGACTTGGTAGCAAAAATGGTTTAAAACAATTAAAATATTTATCAATAAGTTTATTACACGAATGATTTGCAAAATATTAAAGATTTTCTTTACTATTTTAAATATTTTTTTATCATTAATTATAATTAATTTATCCATAAATTACAAAATCATTTTAGCCCGTATTTGCGCCCAAGTCACTTATCCCACTTTTGCTCCTAATTACCACTTTTACTATCAACTTCTCATTTCAAAGTATTACGTTTATGCCCTCACGCATGCTACAAAATTAGCACGAGCGACAGCAAAATGTGTCTCATTAAGCAAGCACGGTGTGACTCGCACGTCATGTGCCTAAAGTGCAACAAAATCAGAACGAGTGACTGCTAAATGCGTCTTATTATGCACGCACCGCGTGACTCGCATGTCCTGCGCCCAAAGTGCGACAAAGTGCGACGCATGGTTGTTATCTGGGAACCTGATCAAAATTTGTAAAATTTAATTAGTTCTTGGACTATAAAAAACCTGGTTCAATGTAGCCAACTCTCCCCTACCTTAATTTATAAAGGATCTCGGACGTTAAAGATTATTTAACTAATTTTTTATTTTAATTTTCAAAACCATACACGGAGAAAAGAGTTATAGTGAGTTGTACTATTACGCATTTAGTAAGAAAATTTGAGTTGTGACAAATAAATATTAAGTAAAGGTTACAAAATAGCGTTCAATTTTTTTTGTCGATCAAACTAAACATAGTAGTAAGGATGAATGTCTGCTTAGTAAAGCAGACTAAACTAATTCTGTTTACATTTTTAATCATATTATTAATTGAACTTTAAAAAAAATATTAAAATTAATTAAAAAGCTACCTATTAAAAATTAAACGAAATCGAGAAAAAATATTATTTTTCAAAACTTTATTTGCAGTGTTATACTTATTATTTATGCTTGTTATTACAACAAATATTAGGTTATTGTTATCATAATAATTATAAAAAAAAGTTTAGCTGTTTATTTAAATACGCGACAAATATATTTTGTAAAGAAATATAGCTCTTATAATTTTCTCTATTTAACTAAACAATTACAGAAATTATAATTCTTAAATTGATTTATTATTGTTACCTTATATCACCGTCAGTGTATTTTTGTAAAATATTACTTGATTTTCTTCTCGTTCCCCATATATAATAAATTTTTGAAAAAATAATTAATTAATAATAATTATTTATAAAGTGTTAACTATTATATTAATTATTATAAAAGAGGTTACATTTTATTTTGGTAAATTGTAAACAGAATCGCAGATATGACAATTTATATCGTAGACGATACTAATGAAGTTAGTAGTCCTTATAACTAAACGGCCGTTTAGTGAAGTTTACTTTTTGTTTTGTTGAACGAAAAAGTCACTAGGGTAAGTCCGGGGGAGATGGCCATATGGGAGAGATGGCCAGTTCGAATATTTTACAGAATTTGTAAAGAAATATCACTTTTTATGGGTTATTCTTCAACCTTTTGTGATTAATAATAAATCTAAACAATAATTTGATAAAAAATAATGAAGCTGTAAGTGTAATCCTTGTTTATTTATTTTTGCATGGGTCCAAAATAATTTGAAAATTTCAGATTTCTTGTTGCTACATTGTTATCTGTTAACATAATTTTTAAATTTAAGTTTTATTGCGTAGTGTATAACCCACGCTTCGATATAAACGAAAAATAAATGGAAAAATTATTTTATTTATTTAATATTTTGATGTTTACTTTTATCATGAATTTTTGGGTAAGATGGCCATTAATGACTTTCATTTAAAATTTTTTTATGTTAATGTTAGATACTTGAGAAATATTAAAGAAAAGCAAATTAAAAATGTCTGAGAACAAAATAATTGATCTAATTGACACCAGAGATGGAGATTTATTTGTAGGTTGTGCTGAAAGTTACAACCGAACGACATTAATTGAAGATTGAATTCAATGCAGAATTTGACACTTGTGGCTACATGAAAACTGCTCTGAACCCCATGAAAAATTTTCAAAATGCGACCAGAAAAAGAGGAAAGTGATGTGAACGATTAAAAATTAAATTTAAGATAAAAGCCAAAAATTATGGGTAGTGGCCATCTAGGCCAGTCGGTGAGTGCAAAAAGTGCACAAAAGTGCAACTTGAAAAGTCTCAATAGTTTCTTGTAGTTTGGGGGCCCCATATAAGAGCCACATGGTTTGCTCTCGATTTCCGGTTGCAAAAAATAGTGTATACAATCGTCAAAGTTCGAGAAACGTAGTTTTTCGATGACCCTTGCTTCCGGTTAAATTTTAGAGGAAAAAGTTGTTATTGAAAGTTGTAGAGCCTAAAAAAACCTTTCAAATGATTGGTCATACGTTGAAAAAGGTTAATTAGTTTAGTTGCAAATGAATTTAAACCATTAAAAATAGCACTTTTTTAATTGTTTAATAACTTTGTTAATAATTATTGAATTTGTTTAGGAATATTCTCCTTGCGAAGCTGAATAAATTTAAAAAAAAGTCAACTCGATCGGACAAATAGTTTATGTTTTATTCCATTTGTTAACTAAAAACATGAAATTTTTCAACAGAATTTCCCCACTTTTGGACCTGCGAATTTCGTTTTTTTTTCTTCGAGAGTACAGTTTAGGAGTCAAATTTTGATTTCATTTAAATGGGAAATTGATTTTTTTATCTAAGTGCATAATAATAGACGTTAAAAAAGGGTAGGGGAGACCGGGGCGTAATGGCTAACTTTTCACTCTTTGTTGTTTTACTCGGACATTTTTGTTCTAATTGAATGTTTATCTTCCAGAAAAGTTACTCTGGTATCTAAGCTTTCTTTTAAGACTACAAACGTCCCGATATGACTCTTACTTTTTATTCTACAACAGTTTTTCTAGAGCAATGCAGAGCTCCAAAATACGGCCCGAGCCGGGGCGTAATGGATAACTCCCGGGGCGTAATGAATAATGATTGCTAATTATTATATACAGTTTCCAATCTTATTGTATATTGTAAATTAAGGTTCCTGGGTATTCTGATTTCCGTGAATGCTATTTTTATTCAGAAATACTTCAACTATCGCTTTTTTAATAATATTCTGTGATATTGGCACTCTCTCAATTTTTTTTGTAATTTCTCATTAAAATCGTAGCTTGAAATCTACTATTTGTAAATTTTAGACCAAAACTTTTAAATTTTGTTAAAAACACCTAAACATATTTAAACTAAGTGACAAGTAACCGCGAAAACAAACCTACACTTCGCCGATATGGTAGGTTGCTTTTTATGCATAGCGTATTGCATTAGCCAACACGACCCGGGAAAAACTAGCCATTACGCCCCGGGGGTACTCAGCAAATATTTGGCTTTTCTTTAACAATACCGGAAGTGTGAATCAAAAATCTCGAATTGTCCCTTAAAAACAAACGTGTCAAGATCGAAACCTTATTTCAGTTTTTTTTTAAAGCTATTTTTGAAAAAAATAGAACGAAAAAACGAAAATTTTAAAAAGTTACTTTCGTATGTCAAAAATAGTTTTTCTACTATATTTCTTACAATAATGAATAAATATTAATGAAACTTCCGACAAACTTGCAGTATACCAAGTACAATAACTTGTCTATTGTGCGAAATTATTACAATTTACGGTTTTTAAACAAATTACAATTATTCATTACGCCCCTTAGCCATTACGCCCCAGTCTCCCCTATGTTTTTTTGACATGAACAAATGGAATAACTCAGTCAATTTTCACTTTATCGATTTGGTGTAAAGGGAATTTAATTTCATTCGTTTTCACAAAACTTTTCCAAAAAAAAAATCCGACCTAGCTTCAAGGAGGGGGGAGTTAGTTTATTTTTTTCAAAAAATTTCTGACTAGTTAATTATCAATATTTTTAATTGCAATTCATACCACTTATAGTTCAATATATGTATTTTATGAAAAAAAATTGGAACATAAGGTTTTGTGCATTTATTTTTCATTTATATCAAGTAAAAGTAAATGTATCCTTTTTCCAACCTCTGAACGTCGGAGTGGGGGTACTCGAAGGAGCGTGATTCCCGCTGCCACAACTCAATTCAGCCTTTCAAATTTGCAAAAATGGTCATAACTTCGTTAATTATTTACCGATTTTAATCGTTCTTTTTTTAATTTGATGTATTGTTTTACGCTGAATCCAAAAATGATTTTATATTTTTTAAAATACAATATTTTTAATAATAAAAACGAAAATTTTTTAACGAAAAATTTTTAATTATTATTTATAACATTTGACAAAAAATTCTTTTCGTACATATAATTCCATTGAATTCAAAATAATATTATGACATAAAAAAATTCAAATTAATTATATATATAAGCTTGTAGCATTAGGTTGACATATGCACGCCTGTTCAACTATCAATACAACCATGTTACACACTTATATAAAAATAATTTGAATTTTTTTATGTCATAATATTTTTTTGAATGCAATGGAATTATATGTACGAAAATAATATTTTGTCAAATGTTATAAATAATAATTAAAAATTTTTCGTTAAAAAAATTTTCGTTTTTATTATTAAAAATATTGTATTTTAAAAAAATATAAAATTATTTTTGGATTCAGCGTAAAACAATACATTAAATTAAAAAAGAACGATTAAAATCGGTAAATAATTAACAAAGTTATGACCATTTTTGCAAATTTGAAAGGCTGAATTGAGTTGTGGCGGCGGGAATCACGCTCCTTCGAGTACCCCCACTCCGACGTTCAGAGGTTGAAAAAAGGATACATTTACTTTTACTTGATATAAATGAAAAATAAATGCACAAAACCTTATGTTCCAATTTTTTTTCATAAAATACATATATTGAACTAAGTGGTATGAATTGCAATTAAAAATATTGATAATTAACTAGTCAGAAATTTTTTGAAAAAAATAAACTAACTCCCCCCTCCTTAAAGCTAGGTCGGATTTTTTTTTGGAAAAGTTTTGTGAAAACGAATGAAATTAAATTCCCTTTACACCAAATCGATAAAGTGAAAATTGACTGAGTTATTCCATTTGTTTATGTCAAAAAAACATACCCTTTTTTAACGTCTATTATTATGCACTTAGATAAAAAAATCAATTTCCCATTTAAATGAAATCAAAATTTGACTCCTAAACTGTACTCTCGAAAAAAAAAACGAAATTCGCAGGTCCAAAAGTGGGGAAATTCTGTTGAAAAATTTCATGTTTTTAGTTAACAAATGGAATAAAACATAAACTATTTGTCCGATCGAGTTGACTTTTTTTAAATTTATTCAGCTTCGCAAGGAGAATATTCCTAAACAAATTCAATAATTATTAACAAAGTTATTAAACAATTAAAAAAGTGCTATTTTTAATGGTTTAAATTCATTTGCAACTAAACTAATTAACCTTTTTCAACGTATGACCAATCATTTGAAAGGTATTTTTAGGCTCTACAACTTTCAATAACAACTTTTTCCTCTAAAATTTAACCGGAAGCAAGGGTCATCGAAAAACTACGTTTCTCGAACTTTGACGATTGTATACACTATTTTTTGCAACCGGATATCGAGAGCAAACCATGTGGCTCTTATATGGGGCCCCCAAACTACAAGAAACTATTGAGACTTTTCAAGTTGCACTTTTGTGCACTTTTTGCACTCACCGACTGGCCTAATCTCTCCCGAACACATGTGGCCATCTCACCCGGACATTCCAGAGAAATGGCCAAATGCACTTTTTCGAAAATGTAAATTTTAAGATTGTTGCAATGAAAATATTTTATTTTATGTTTTTTTATTTTCAAGTTAAGTGTTCAATGTTTAATTATCAATAAAAGTTTAGACAAAAAAAGCTTTTTTTATAAATTTTACACTACTTTAAAAAAACTATGGCCATCTCCCCCGGACTTACCCTATATTGTTTAGTAACTATGACTCAGGGCTGAGTAAGATTGACTACTTTCTTCTCTCCGTGCAAGGAAAGAAAATAAACAAATAAACATTTAATATAAATATAAAATTTTATTTAATGTAATTGAAATTTTGCAATGAATTTTATTATTTAGGATAATAACTCAATCCGCATGTAAAAATTTTATTATTTATGAAAATAATTGAATCATTACGAACAAATTTATAAAAAATTTGTAAATTATTGAATTTCTGTAAAATTTTTATTATTTATGAAAATAATTAAATGTTTGCGTAGAATTTTATTACAATTTTTTTTAAATAATTGAATTCTTTTGGAAATTTTTTTTAAAATAGTAGATATTGATAATTATTGAATTGAGGAAACTTTTCAAAAATAATTGAATTCCTCCGACAAAATTTAATTAAAATTTTAGGAATAATGACATTTTTCGAGGAATTCAATTAAAATTGTATTAAAAATAATTAAACTTTTTTGCGATGAGTTTTATTATTTATGATAATAACACAGTGCAACACATGAAATGTGCACTAAGTTTAGACTTCAGTTTCTGAAAGTACTTATCGAAACTAGCAAAAACCTATTTCAGTTTTGATAGATTAGCTCGGATTTGAATTTTATCGACATTTGAATTTTTTTTGAATTTTCACATTTTTCAGTTTTTTGATACGGGCGGATGGGAACACTGGATATTAAAGTTTATTAAAAACATTCGCAATGGTCACAATTTGAAAAAAAATAATCTCTTTTTAATTACAGAGAAAGAAAAAAAAATTTGGTCAAAAAATGATCCAGTTTCAAATTTTTTTTTGACTTTTTTATATTTTTCGGTTTTCTGAAACGGGCGGGTGAGAAAGCTGGCTATTCAAAGATTATAAAAAAATTCGCAGTGGTCACCATTTGAAGAGCAATAATTCCTGTTTAATTTTTGACATTGAAAAAAAAATTTGGTCGAAAATTATTCGAGTTATGAATTTTTTTTTGTAATTTTTCAAATTTTTCGGTTTTTCTAATATGAGCGGGTGGAAACGCTGGCTATTAAAAGTATATAAAAAAAATTTGCAATGGTCACCATTTGAAGAGCAGTAATTCCTCCTTAATTTCTGACATTGAAAAAAAATGTGGTCGAAAATTTTTTGAGCTATGAATTTTTTTTGTACTTTTTCAAATTTTTCTTGTTTTTGATCCGGGCTGGTGGGAACGCTGGCTATTAAAAATTTATTTAAAAAATTCACAACGGTCAAATTTTAAAATGCAATAATCCTTCTTTAATTTCTGATAAAGGAAAAAAACTTGGTAAAAAATTATTCGTGTTATTTATTTATTTTTGTACATTTGTATACCCGCGGTCCTGTCGAACCGCGGGTTTATATTTTTTTTTTTGACTTTTTTCGAAATCAAATATTTTTTCTTGGGCAGAAATTAAAGACGGATTAATGCTCTTCAAATTGTGATCATTCGAAATTTTTTATAAATTTTTAATAGCTTGCGTTCCCATCCGCCCGTATCAGAAAACTGAAAAATGTGAAAATTCAAAAAAATTCATAAGTGGAACAATTTTTGACCAATTTTTTTTACTTTGTAAGAAATTAAAGAGAAAGTATTGCTCTCCAAAATGTGACCATTACGATTTTAAAAAAGAAAAATTAAATAACCAGCGCTTTCACCCGCCCGAATCCAAAACAAGAAAAATTTGAAAAAGTACGAAAAAATTCATAACTCAAACAATTTTCGACCAAATTTTTTTTCAATGTCAGAAATTAAGGAGGAATTACTGCTCTTTAAATGGTGACCATTGCAAATTTTTTTTATAAACTAGGGTAAGTCCGGGGGAGATGGCCATAGTTTTTTTAAAGTAGTGTAAAATTTATAAAAAAGCTTTTTTTGTCTAAACTTTTATCGATAATTAAACATTGAACACTTAACTTGAAAATAAAGAAACATAAAATAAAATATTTCTATTGCAACAATCTTAAAATTTACATTTTCGAAAAAGTGCATTTGGCCATTTCTCTGGAATGTCCGGGTGAGATGGCCACATGTGTTCGGGAGAGATGGCCACTACTTATAATTTTTGGCTTTTATCTTAAATTTAATTTTTAATCGTTCACATCACTTTCCTCTTTTTCTGGTCGCATTTTGAAAATTTTTCATGGGGTTCAGAGCAGTTTTCATGTAGCCACAAGTGTCAAATTCTGCATTGAATTCAATCTTCAATTAATGTCGTTCGGTTGTAACTTTTAGCACAACTTACAAATAAATCTCCATCTCTGGCGTCAATTAGATCAATTATTTTGTTCTCAGACATTTTTAATTTTCTTTTCTTTAATAATTCTCAAGTATCTAACATTAACATAAAAAAATTTTAAATAAAAGTCATTAATGGCCATCTTGCCCAAAAATTCATGATAAAAGTAAACATCAAAATATTAAATAAATGAAATAATTTTTCCTTTCATTGTTCGTTTATATCGAAGCGTGGGTTATACACTACTCAATAAAACTTAAATTTAAAAATTATGTTAACAAATAACAATATAGCAACAAGAAATCTGAAATTTTCAAATTATTTTGGACCCATGCAAAAAAAATAAACAAGGATTACACTTACAGCTTCATTATTTTTCTTCAAATTATTGTTTAGATTTATTATTAATCACAAAAGGTTGAAGAATAACCCATAAAAAGTGATATTTCTTTACAAATTCTGTAAAATATTCGAACTGGCCATCTCTCCCATATGGCCATCTCCCCCGGACTTACCCTATTAATAGCCAGTGTTTCCACTCGCTTTATCAAAAAACCGAAAAATGTGAAAAAGTCAAAAAAAAATTCATAACTCGAACAATTTTTGACCAAATTTTTTTTCTTTAATAGAATTTAAAGAAGGATTATTGCTTTTCAAATTATGACAATTGCGAATTTTGTGTAATAAACTTTTAATAGACAGAGTTCCCACCCTCTCGTATTAGAAAAACCGAAAAATTTGAAAAATTACAAAAAAAATTCATAACTCGAATAATTTTCGACCAAATTTTTTTTTCAATGTCAAAAGTTAAAGAGGAATTATTGCTCTTCAAATGGTGACCACTGCGAATTTCTTTTTTATAATCTTTGAATAGCCAGCTTTCTCACCCGCCCGTTTCAGAAAACCGAAAAATATAAAAAAGTCAAAAAAAAATTTGTAACTAGATCATTTTTTGACCAAATTTTTTTTTCTTTCTCTGTAATTAAAGAGGGATTATTTCTTTTCAAATTGTGACCATTGCGAATTTTTTTTAAATAAACTTTTAATATCCAGTGTTCCCATCCGCCTGTATCAGAAAACTGAAAAATGTGAAAATTCAAAAAAAAAATTCAAATGTCGATAAAATTCAAATCCGAGGTAATCTATCAAAACTGAAATAGGTTTTTGCTAGTTTCGATAAGTACTTTCAGAAACTGAAGTCAAAACTTAGTGCACATTCGATGACCTCAAAAATTTTGCACTGTGTAATTGAATTCATAAAGAGAATTTTATAATTTATTTATGAAAATAATTAATTAAATATATGGGTCAAAATTCCTCAACTGCTTAGGCCAAAAAATAAATTTTCTCTAAACTTTGCCAAAATGTTAATATTATTAGTAGAAGTGTAAATACAAATTATTATTATTGAATTGGATAACATATTTTTTAAGTTACGGAGTTTCAAAATTTTGACTTTTTTGAAAAAATTTTTTTAGGGTTCCGTACCCGGTAGGAACCCTATTGAAACGGTAACGGAAAATGACCATGTACTCCCCCTATCGCTAACAGTTTTTCATCTAGAGCGCTAAAAATTGGTACACGTATGTATTTTCACGCGTAGATTATACGAAAAATATAGCGAACGTGATTGGAGTTCATCTTCATAGAGTTTTTCGCGAAAAACATCAAATTTTGGCCGTTCTTAAAGAATTATTTATAAAATAAATTATTTGAATTAAAATTAGTTTTAACTGAGGGTACGGAACCCTCGGTTTTAGTACGACTCTACTCGCACTTGTCCGGTTTTTTAGATTTAATATACCTAGTGATAAGTAAAATTAATCAAATTAAACATGTAAATAGTGAATTTTAAAAGGTTTTTCGCGAGATAAAAGCTGGTGATGAAAAAAAATTGTTTTCTTTCAATTTGACTTTGAAATTCAAGGTCAAATTCTTAATTTCAATATATCTCAAAAACGGTTTTTTATTTTTTTTCTTACCTATCCCAATGGAAAGCTTACCTTTTTCCTATGAGATACATGGAAATTATGAATTTGACCTTGAATTTCAAGGTCAAATTGAAAAAAGACAATTTTTTTCATCACCCTTTAAAAATAACTATTTACATGTTTAATTTGATTAATTTTACTTATCAATATATTAAATCTAAAAAATATTTTTTCAAAAAAGTCAAAATTTTGAAACTCCGAAACTCAAATAATTAAAATTTTTCAAAAATCTAAGTTCTTTAAAATTTTTAATTATATTTAATTAATTGTGAAATATTGAAGTAAAATTATTCATTAAATAATTTCTAAGTAATAATTTTATGATAATTGAGGGTCTGGAACGAATAAGTGCCTGCTACGCATGGTTGAAAAGGACTATACCAGTCAGACAGCAGTGAGAGGCCTAGAGGCGCTCACTGTTGTCTGACTGGTATAGTCCCTTTCGGCCATGCGCTACAGGCAGTTATCCGATACACGCCCTTAATTGTCCAATAATTAAGTTATTTAAAATAAATTATTGTCAGAAATAGAAAAATTTGAAGGTTTTATATTAGATTTCGAAACAAAAAAGACTCAATAATTCAGAAATTCTTATGAATTCTAAAAATTAAATTTGTTGGTGAGATTGGCCCTAAGATTGTAGGGGAGTTTGGGGAATTGTGGGCCACACTTTTTTTTAGCTCAATATCTTACACACAAAATTTTTTTTTCAAATTTTCAAATTTTTCGTGTCAGCAGAAGGTATAAACTAACATATATCATAGTCAGTTTCCCAAAATTATCACTTAGGGGAGTGTAAGGTATGGTGGCGGACACTTTTTTTTGCGTCTCTCTCTCTCTCTCTCTCTCTCAAAAAACAATATTTTTTAAAATTTCAAAAGCAGGCAGTTGCTGACATCTATTAAGCATATTTCTGTCAGAAGCGGCTGTTAAAATTTAAATGCAATGAAATTTTACAGCTCTTGGCGCAAAAAAACTGATTTTTTTTTATTTTTGAAAGTTGTAAGGTATGGTGGCGGATTTGGTGTATTCAATTAAATCATTATGTGGATGCTAAAATCATTTATTGAAACTACTAGAAATGATGAAAAATAACAAAAAGAGAAAAAACTGATGATTTTACATTATAGAAAAAAGTTTCACTTCAGTTATGGTTACAATTTGGACATGTGAAGTAGCTGGTGACTGTTTTAACGCAACTAGAATAAGAGAAGACCGCAAGTGTCACATATTCGAGAATTATTGCGTTTGAGCGCAAGAGGCATTAGTACACAAAAAATGCAAAGACAATTGAAACTCGTGCAAAAAATAATCCGCCACTGTACGTTAAAGAAATTGCGCCATCATACCTTACAAGCTATTGATAAAAAAATGATGGTATTACTTTCATACACTGTAAAAAAAGGGAGTTACATTTTAACTCCCCCGGGGGGTCTATAAAAGTCGCACCCATTGGGGAGTTAATGCTAGGGGAGTTAAATAGAGTTAAAATTTCACACCCAAATGCTAACTCCCCAAGGAAAAAATAACTCGCACGGGTGTTGAATGAAGGGAGTTAGAAATTAACTCTTTTTTGGAGTTGATTTTTAACTCGAAAAATTTCACTCCCAACTCTTGAGTCCGTTAACTCCCTAAATTTTTTACAGTGTACAGCGCGAATTGAGAAAAATGTAAAATACAAAAAACTGTTGTCCAAGGTCTAAGCAATACGTTCCATACATTTACCAGACTCAATTTTCAAAAAATCTTCACTCTGGCACTGTTAACACACTTATTTAATAAAACTTTTTATTTTTTTCGCTACTTTTTTATTCAAAATCACTTAGAGTACAAAGCACGCGTTTGATCATTAATACTACTGCATATAAAATGTCATCACGATAAAATACATCGACCATAGTGATAAGGCGCTTCAGATGTGACGTTACATGCCAGATTTGTCAAGTCCGCCACCATACCTTACACGCCACGATACCTTACATTCCCCTACCTTAAAGAAATTTCAGTTTTACCAAAGAGTGCAATTTTATGATTTTTAAAAATGTTGGGGCATTGTAGGCCACTGCCTAAATTGAGTTCAAAATAAAAAATAACGATAAAATATATTTATTACATGGTTAAAAATGTTAAAAATGTTTAATTATTAGTTTAAAATTCGAAAAGAAAAAGTAAGAAAATGAAATTAATCGGAGTCACAATTAATTAATTATAAATTTTTAATTAAACAGCTTTATCGCATGAATCGCAATGAAACGAATTGTTTTTGTTAAATTACTATAACTATGAGTGATTTTAATAATATTTGCAATTAAATCGCCAAAAACAAGCAATAAATACTACCCCTAAAAAAGTGGCCCACAATTCCCCAAATGCTTTATTTTACAAAAAGCTTTGTATTATTTATTCATTTTAATTTGATGCAAACTTTTTTTTTGAGTCAAAGTACTAATCCCACACAATAATTAAAAAAATATTTTTCATAATTTATTCTTGAAAATCCTTGTAAAAACAATAAAAACATGAAGGTCCAAAATAAATATTTGAATGCAACTTTTCAGGTGATTTTTGTTTACGGTTTATAGGTAATTATAAAGTTGTAAAGTAATGAAAAATGTAAAGTAAATGAATGTAAAGTAATGTAAATGTAATGTAATGTAATGTAATGTAAAGTAAAGTAATGAAATGCTAATGAAAAATTTACTTTGGATGAACAAAAGAAAATAAAAAAAAATTGAATGATCAAACTTATAAATATTATTAAATAATTGAGGTGGCCCACAATTCCCCAATCTCCCCTAGTATTTAAGGGGCACAACTAATGTGAGTGACTGAAAAAACGGTGATTTTTATGAATTTTTTTCAGGAAAATTATTGCATCTATTTTTTTTAAAGTTTTGTACATGTATATTTCTATAAATAGTGAACATTTTGTAATTTTTTCAAAAAAAAATATCTTTTTTTTAAAGAGTTATTCTCTATCTCCTGAGTATAAAAAAAAAGTTCTCCCACTGCTGCAGTGATTGCGGCCTTCTCAGTGACTGAAAACAAAAAAACCAAAAAGATTATTAAACTAGAAGATATTTACCGTACAATGACCCTCGGATTTTAAAAAATATTGAATTGCAACAAAATGGCGGAGTTTTGAAAAAAGCTTTTCAATTTCACCACAAAAAATCCGATGGTTCTTGGCATCCCAAAATTTTATTTTTCATCCAATCAAAAAACTGGAGCCTCATTGTACGACAAATATCTTCTAGTTTAATAATCTTTTTTGTTTTATTGATTTCAGTCACTGAGAAGGCCGCAATCACTGCAGCAGTGGGAGAACTTTTTTTTTATACTCAGGAGATAGAGAATAACTCTTTAAAAAAAGATATTTTTCTTTGAAAAAATTACAAAATGTTTACTATTTATAGAAATATACATGTACAAAACTTTGAAAAAAATAGATGCAATAATTTCCCTGAAAAAATTCATAAAAATCACCGTTTTTTCAGTCACTCACATTAGTTGTGCCCCTTAAGACGAATTATTATACTGTGTTTTTGAATGTGGCATGTTCGATAATTAACAATTTTTTAACAACAATAAAAGAGGGTTAAAATATGACAGAAAATGTAAATTTGTTATCAAAGAAAATACAAACCCAACCCTTAGTCATGGAATCAATAATGTTTACCGTAGAATAGGATTGATTTCTGCTTGATTGGTTGATTGGTGGTGCAGGCGAAGCAGCTCCATGAGTAGTTGTATCCACAGGACTGTTGGACCTCTGACTATTCCCAGGACTGTGAGTCGTGGTATCCGGAGGTGATCCCTGCCTCATCATAGCCGACTGCGCAACATTCGCCTGATTACCGGCCGTCTGGGTCGAAACTGAATGCCTCGCCATCAATGGACAAATTTGCCCCTGTCCGGATTTCTCCAAAACAGTCGTACTACTACTGGCAAGAACAAATTGTTGTTGTTGCTGCTGTTGCTGTTGCTCGAGTCCTTGATCCGAAGATGGAGAATTAACAGTACTTTTCGGTGATAGCGACTTCCCTTGTATCATTCCACTCAGAATATACTGATTGTGATCAAGATTCATAGTCTGATCGACACTATTTCCATTCCCCGAGGCTGTTGACTGAAAACTTGGCATTTGATTATTAGACACCATTGTCGTCTGCTGTTGTACAATGGTCGTATTTTGCTGCACAAACGTAGTGTTCTGTTGATTCGGCGCAGAGGAAACGGCGATATTTTGCGTTGTACCACATGGTACCATTAGGGTTTGTCCATTCATTTGAATGAATTTCTGTTGACCTGGAATGTTCTGCGGACGAACCTGAGCAGTGTTGAAGGTTACTTGTTGATTTGGACTCACGTTCGCCAGTATTGGACTCAATTGATTGTTGAACGATGTGGTGCCATTGACGAGAAATTGACCACTGTTTGGCGAGAGGAACTGAGCACCGGGACTGTGTTGCTGAATAATCTTCCCACCGGTTGCTTGTCCAGCCCTAATCACCATACCCGCTGGTCCAGCAGCTAGGATACTTTGACTAGGACTAAAAATACCGCCATGACTCTGTACCGGCGTGAGGACATTCTGACCATTGACATTCTGAATTTGTAGTTGCATTCCCATGTTACCGGTGTCTTGTAAGAGGGTCGCTGTTCCATCGGCTGACATGACCATACTTCCTAAACCGGGTACAATGTATTGCTGAATTGTGGGGAAGTTTTGCACCATGCCGGTTGTGCCGTTTAGCAAATTCACTGGTTGTAGGAGGTTTATCTGTTGTGTTGGTTGCGGATTTGTTATTATCTGTTGGGTGTTAAATTGGGAAGTGGCTCCCGTTTGGCCGTTCATTACCAGCTGGGCTGGCGCTCCGCCTTTTCCGGGTACAATGGTCAGTGCTTGTAGCATCGGTCCACCTAGACTCTGAGTTTGGAAGTTCTGTTGGGCGAAATTCGATTGCGATTGCATCAACATACCGGCATTTTGCTGTGAGGAGGCAATGTGCAACATGGATGCAACCGTTTGGGAATTGCTCTTGCGTTTCTTGTAGGATTTTTTCTTAGTGATTCCTGATTCGGGGGAGAGTAGGGAATTTTGGCGATTTACGTTTCTTACTTCTTGATTGGCGTCGATAATTGATTGGGCATTTTGGAGAACGTTGCCGGTGGCGACGGCTAAGTGGGGAATTTGGACATTTTGATTGATGCCGTCCATAGTCATCACGCCTGGTTGTATGAGAACTGGGGTCTGTATTGTTGTATTGACAAGAACGGTTGGTTGACCAATTACCTGTTGAGCGACACCAACCGCTGGGATTACTTGACTGACAGCGCCGGTGACGTTGGTCACCATTGGCGAAACGGACAATGGTGGCATAGCACTTGAGTTAGAAATGATTTTTGGAGGTGGTGGCGCCATTACGCCGCCAATTCCCGAACCATTGCTAGCCATTATTAGTTGTCCGCCACTCGAGACTAAAATGTGTCCCGGAGGTAGTGTCGAACCCACCGAGTGTTTCAAAATTCCTCCAGATGTTAGCACGTTATGAACTTGAACATTTTGTTGTTGGTTCTGCTGATGATGGTGATTCTGCTGGTTCTGATGTTGGTTCGAATGATGGTTAGGATGTAGGTTCGGATGTTGGTTCGAATGTTGGTTCTGATTTTGATGTTGGTTTTGATTCTGATGTTGGTTCTGGTGTATAGAAGCGCTCGCTTGGGGTACTTGAATACTACTAACGACACTCTGCACCATTTCCAAGGGAGATTTAGAAACGGTCATTGGTGGTTGACTATGGACTATTGGCATCGTGCTTTGATAAAGAGCCGCCGATGTGTATGGCACATTGACCGGTTGCGGCGTCTGTTGTGTGGTCTTTCCAGAGAGAATATTTGGTATCGCCGGATTAGGAATTCCAGATGGTGTATTAACGGAGACTGTCGCCGTGTTTGCTCGGCCGGCCAGAACCGAGGTAATTGTGTTACTACTGACAGTGTGTCCACTGGCCATTGTAGTAATCACAGATGAAGCGTTGTAGTTCAACCTAGGTCCGGAATTAACAGTATGCGGATGGGGTTGATAGCCCTCGAGAACGTGCCTGGTAGTCTTTTTTGGCGCCTCCAAAACGGAACTGTAAGTGGAAGATTGGTACATATTTGGAGAAGCGTCGTTCGTTTGACACGGAGTTGCGGGAGATCGATTCTCGGAGTAAACGAAGGACTGAGATGGCTGTTGTCCAGGAACGATTGAAGGGGATTGAGGAGTCAATTGAGGGGTTAAGGATTGCGGCACATGGGTCGGCAGAGAGTGAGGTGTGGGAGGTTGGGAGTAACTACGGGGAGTTGACGGTTGAGAGGATATCAGACTCTGTGGAGTTGCAGGTTGGGAAATGCAGGAGGTTAAAGAAGTCGGTGTCTCGGGACTGTTGGTTCCAATCGGTGATCCGTGACTCGTGCTCACGGTTCCCCCTTGAATCGGCCTTGAGTCAGTTTGCTGATTCGAGAATCTCTCGCTAAAGGTTGAGGAAATTACCGGATCTTCGCATTGATCGGAATGTAGCATGTACTGCCGATTTTGGTATTTGTACAGGTCCTGGGATGATTGTGCATCGCCGCTCGATACGCAGCGTTGGGACGAGTCGGAATCACTGGTGTTACTACCCGAATTGGGTGTCATGCTGCTATGCACCACAACCGGCGATGTGGGATTATTCTTCATCGAGCTGTACACACGGGAGGAATAATTGTTGTCGTACATGTCGCAGCATCTCGAACTGGTGGGACTTGTGATTGAGGAAGGCTTTGGTTGTGGAAGATAAGCATGAGAATTAGACGTCGTTTGGGGTAATTTCGAATTGTAGACCGTGACCTGCGAACTACTGACGCCAGTCTGTCGGGATATTGTGCTATTTAGGAGAGCGGTCTGCTGAGCTAGATAACCACTTGGATCGTCCAAGAAGGATGGTCCACTTGTGTTGACCGTGGAGCCGATTTGATTCCCAGTCTGTTTCTCCGCGAACTCATCGCCCGAACTTGGAGTGGAATGGTCCAGAACCATATTTCGGAAACGAACAGGCTCTCCCGGATAAAGTGGTCCCATATTTCCTAGTTTCCTCTTCTTTTTCTTACTAAAGCCATCTGAAAAAAAGATTTAACAAAGTTATTCAATTGAAACAATTTAGAAATCGTTTATTAAAAAAACTTTCGGTAGGTTTTTAATAGGGGTCTTTTATATGTGAGTACGAAGTAGATAATTATTCTCCAAACGCGGGGAGACAAGATAACTCAAGACACTAATGAATCCCTCCGTTAGTACCATATAAAAGTCCTTTACTTTCCTGGCTTCCGATGCCATAAACTGCAGGGCTTTTAAAGGGGAATTGTCATCATTCCATACTCTGGCGTCCATTACGGATCATTAAAGTACAGAAACGTAAACCGATTCTAGATTTATTGAAATGTTTCTCCTCTCCCTAGTTCCTTTAAATGAAACGTTTCTAGAAAATTAATGTGTCCCGTTTATAAAATTGCTAAATTGCGATCTTTGGTAAAACGTCTTCATTCAATTTCATTTACCATTCCACTCTTGTAGGATCCATTCATCATCAGGGATGTAATCATATGAAAATTAGAGGTTTGTGGGAGATGGTCAGATGGGAAAGATTAATTAAGTTTTCGCAAACTTATTCTTCTAAATCTCGATAAAATTCTTATAATGTTTGATTGTAGTTGAAATGCATAAAAGAAAAGATTTTTATTTCCTTTTTTAAATGAATCGTAAAATTTGAATAAAGCATTCCAAGTTAAAAATGTTGAGAAAATGTTCCTTTGAGAATGTCAGTGCGTTGACTGAGAGTTGAAAGAGGAGGAGGAGGAATGTGGTACGCAGTCGCTGAAAGCGCGCGCAGGAATCAAAATCGGACACAGCGGGAGGATAATCCCTCTTTCTCCCTGCAGCCTTTCTTCATAGGGTTCAACGGTGCTCATATCCTTGTATAAAATTAACCCTTATCAACGTATCTTCTCCTCTCAAACCGCCTTCAGCACCACTACCACCACCACCAGCGTCGTCTCCTTTACTATTCGCGGTGAGGTAGCGAATAGTGAGTGGATTCTTTCCTCCTCCCGGGACTTATTGATCGTCAGGACGATAAGAAGACACGAGCCGACCGATTGGTCTCCTTCTTTGCTGCCAAGGGGGGAATGAAACACCTTTGAGTATGTATATGTGTGTGTATATGCGCGCACGGAAATTCCCTTACCAAGATGATATTATCCTAGGTTTGTTCTTACAACCCATCTTCGATAAAATAAAGCACCTCGAGGATAAATAGCTCCTCTTTTAAATATACTCGATAATTTCTGAAATGATTTTTGATTTTATAGCCTTTAATTCCCCTTTAGATTAAATTCCCTTTCCTAAAATCAATGTTTGGCGTTGGGTTTCTTTATCCTCGATTTGAGGGTTTTTCTGGAAATTAAGTATGGTTACATTATGACGTCGATGATGAAATTCAGAATTAAGTATAGAAAAAAATGGTGTACCTATGTAGACAATTTCTTTTCTACATGAAGAAATTGTAACTAGAAATATGAATTTTCTGGACAAAAAAGAATACTTTTTGGAGTATATTTTTTAATGGGTGTGTATAAAAAGGGGTAAACAGAGGAATCTTGAGAAAATGGTTGTGAATTACAATTGAGGCGATGGCGCAGGAGAGTCACGACATTGTCGACGCGAGTGCATATAGGTATATCCTTAAACGGTCTTGCGCACCATGTTTCCTCCTTCACCTCTTCGCCTCCTCGTCTCTCTCTTTCTTTCAAGTGATTGATCGCGAAAGTCACGACTGCGGGTGCATCTACTTGAAATGGTCTTATTGCTAGAATGTAATCTTAGAAATACAATACAAGAGACTCCATTTCATTTGATGGGAAAAATATTTCCCATACATTCGACGGTTAATCTCTCTAATATCTTCTATATTATATGTATGAAAAGAAAATTCTTTTCATGATGATGGAAAAAAGTCTTATTGATGATTTGAAAGGTGAACTGGAAGGAAAAATCAATTGGTTAGTGGAGAAATGTGAGAAAGGGGGAAGTAGGTTTATATATTATATAGTTTAACGGATCCAAAGAAAAAAGGGTCGTTGGCGACGCCACTACCGCAAGAGCCGTTGCTAATACCGCAATCTCGTCGTTTTTCTTTCCAAGCGAATTTTTTTTCCCTAATGATTACGCTTATATTTTTCCTCCCCTATTTTCTCTCTCATCTCTCTCCGAAAATTCTCGAGTATTTTTGGTCTTTCTCCAAAAGGAAAAGTTGGCTCACGTATCAAGAATAAATGTCCCGACCATTATACGCTTTCTCAGATTTAGGAAAAGTTTGGTAATACATTCTAGATCTAAAAGTTTAGTAGCGATAAGTAGAAAAGTGTTTTGTTTTCTTTTTTTTGAGGGGGGAAACAGTTTGCCAATCGAGATGAGTTTTGCCGATATTTGACAATTGTGAGCAACAGTTTTCTTATCTTGAACAATTCAGAATCTTGAAACTTTTGTTGGGCATGTCCATTCGACTTTTTCTAGAGTGGACGTCTTTCCAGTATTTTTCAAACTTTATCCTCCGAGGAGTTGAGGAGCCAAAAATATATTGATAAGGTGAAGATGTATACAATTTTCGATACAACTGCCAAGTTTTGTTATTTTAGGAGGAAAATGGATTGAGGCGCATGATTATTCCCCAAATTTCATTTGACCGAACTGTCATTTTACCGAATTGCATTTATCCGAACTGCTATTTTAACGAAATGTCACTTTTACGAATCGCCATTTTTACGAATTGTCACTTTTGCGAAAAGTTATTTTTTTCGAATTGTCATTTATGCGAACTGACATTTTTTCGAATTGTCATTTTGCATATATGACAATTCGCAAAAATGACAATTCGAAGAAATGACTTTTCGCAAAAGTGACAATTCGTAAAAATAGCGATTCGCAAAAGTGACATTTCGTTAAAATAACAGTTCAGATAAATGCAATTCGGTAAAATGACAGTTCGGTCAAATGACATTTGGGGAATAATCATGCGCCTCAATAGATTTAGAATTTATTGTAGTATTTGAAGTCCTTAACCCTCTGCTGATGCTAACTTATCCCCACTCTATCGCCAAAGCACGTAACTCCCATAGTCCCCACCAGACGTCCAGAATGACGATTTTTGACGATAACGGTCGTTAGCATCAGCAGAGAGTTAAGGGAAATGGTGAAAATCGGTTAATGATAGCATATTGTGTGAATTAATCTAATCCATCTTTCCCCTCCATCGAGTGGAAGGTGCTTTTGTTGACTTTTGTGCTATTTACGAGCTTCGAAGCGTGGCTTTTTGAGTAAAGGTTAACGTTTTGCTTAATTGACTTGTACCATCATCTTCCTTTTCCCTCTCATTTCAAGTCACAGAGCAATTCAAACTCATTCGAGCAACCTCCTTTTTCCTTTTTCTCTTCTTCTCTTTGGGGCTCCACTTCCCGACGACGACGAATACTACTACTACTACTACTACCTATTCATCATCCATAATTCTAACTGCGGGGTAACGAAGAAAAATAAGAAGAGCAAAAGGATATTAAATTTCCGTGAGAGCAGTATTAAACTTTCATCGCTTCGTAACGTTATTACTGGGGTCGACGGAGAAGCCCCAACACTTTTAGCAGAGTTTCATCGCCGTCGCCGTTGTAGTCGTCTCTTTTTCTTATCTTTACTCTCCTTTCAACGTAGTACTTTTCCACCTAAACCATTGCATGGTGTGGCGAATAAGAAAACTCGAGTCCTTCCTTCCAGCGTCTTGAAACGCTTTATATATACGATTACAGCAAAACTGTGAAATTAAAGCCCACGATCTTTCTTGACTTATCGGATAAACAATTAAGACAAGTTTTCTCTTATTATGGCTACAATTCATTTACTTCGCAAAGTGAAATTTTATTTCAAACTTTCTATATTTTTTCACGATTAAAAATTACAATATAAATTTTTTAAGACAATTGAATTCTCAAAAGTAACAGTTTAACAAAAAACGAATCCAACTATTGCTTTGCAACACTGTTGATTCGTTTTTTGTCTCAATTTTGATATCCTTAGAGAAACTGTACATTCAAAAGTTGTCAAACGATTGTAAAGTTTCGATATTATTTTTAAACTAGATCCGAGAAGTGTGATAGTGAAACTGAAATTACCTGATTTCGTTTTATCCGTTGAAGTTGGAGCATCGTCGGTTGCGTGAACATTAGGAATCACAGGTCCAGCTGGTGCCGTCGATGATGAGACAATTGGTGTTGTTGACGCAACAGGACTAGCTGCAGTTGCTGGCATTAAAAGTTTCCTCTTGTGGTTACAGAGTTTCGTCATTTCTCGAACTTTGCCCTGATTTGGGCTCCAAGGTCGTGTCGCCACCTGAAAAATAAACAAAATATTCTCTAATTAGTACCTCCGTTATTTGAGAAATACAACCAGGGTTGCCCAAAAAAATTAAATTTTGTTTTTCCCTGATTCTAAAGAATATTCTGATTCACTCTAAAAATTATTTGATACTCGAAAAAATGTTCTATTACATTTATTTACAAATTTTTTTTAATTGTAAAATTATTCAAAAACATCAATTACTTCATTTTTAAATAAATAATTAATCATTGTTATTTTTTCATAGGAATTAAGATTTTCAAAAATTTCGAATTCAAACTTTTTGAAATTCAACAACTTATAAAAATATTATTTTAGAACATGAAGGAATTGACCACTGCGAGTCTTCTACTCGGAGTTTTATAATAATTAAAGATCATTTCAATTCAATGATTATTTTCTACAATTTTTAAATAAAATTCTTCTTTAAATCAATTATTTTTAATAATTTTTGAAAAAGTTCCTCTTCGAGAATTTTTAAATCCATTTGTTTACAATTCAATTTTACGTGAAATATAAATTATTCAATTAAATATACATTTGAAAATAAAAACTTGAAATAATTAAAAAAAATTTCGATTAAGCTTTTTGAAAAAAATTAGTTCCATCGAATTTTTAATTAAAAACATGGAAAATTTAGATTTTCAAAGTTTTTTATTTGAAACCTTTACAAAATTCAATTATTTCTGAAAATTGAAATTATTAGTAACGGTTGGGGTACCTACAGTTTTTCAAAAATATATTTTCTAGATTTTTATTTTCGAAAACATTTTTTTCTAATAATGGTGTATTTCTAAAAAACTTTTTTCTAATGAAGGTGATTTTCTAATTATCTTTCTTCTAATAAAGGTCATTTTCTAAAAAATTATTTTTCTTATAAAAGTAGGGTGGTGGCACCAGTGAAAGAACATTTAAGGAAATGTATATACTTACTTTTAATTGACATTCTTGAATTTCGCATTTTCCAGTGAAAGGGCATATCAAATTTATATTAATACAGTGTCTAAAAATAGCAAAAACTATATGAGAAACGTTACAAATATTCTGAAACAATTTTGCAACTTACTATTATCTATATTTTCCTTATTACGCACACAGAAGTATTATTTAATTGCACCTGAAACTTGTAACCTTTTTTCTGTTTATGCTTCCTTCATTTGTTATGTTCATAACCCACCAAAAAATTATTTTCAGAAATAACTTGCATATTGAATCTAATTTTTTATTATAAACTATATTTTGAAGAAATAAGGAACTAAAAAATATCTTTTTTATAGTGCTAAAAGTTATGATTTGTAAAATATCGTGATAAATGATCAATTTGTTCTTTTACTGGTGTCAATTTTTTCACTGATGCAACTAACCTAATTTTCAATTTTTTTTCTAACAATATTTAATTCTTGTAATCACGATCAATAATGAATATAGGGGAGAGGGCCCCAAGATGGACATTTCCTATAAAATTTTTGTTTAAAGTGACAGCATCTTCTCAATTTTTTTATTTTTGTTGTTTGTATAGACGAAGATTTTTATGCATATTTGAAAAATAAAACCAGTTTTTTTTCTACTGCGCATATCACCTGAATTTTTTGTCAAAAAAAGTTTTATTTCCGATTTTTCTCAAGTCGATAAAGTTATTTAAATTTTTGATTTTAGATAGGTATTTATCGTTATAATATTATTTATTTATTATATAATAATATTCTAAAATGATTTTATTAATATTTTGTTTGTATACAATTTTTTTCTGGGTTTCAAAAAATGGTGTCATTTACCCTAAGATGGACACCACATTTCAATTTATTTATTTTCATGCTTTCGATTACACATTTTTTTAATAATTTTGTAAGCCTCGTAATTGAGATTTTTAATTTTTACCGCCATGGAATGTAGAGCTATCAATAGAGAATTCGATATATCGATATATCTTAACTTGTCAAATTAAAGTTAACGGTGTTCCGCGGTCTCTGAAATTTCTAGATTACATTCGACAAACCGCTATCACCTAACAAATACGGCACTGCCTGGTTTAAATGACGTGAAATTCGTAAACAATCATTTTCGAACGAGTTTTTCTCTGCACACAAGCACTTTTTGCAAAATCTGAATCCGAACCATTGACACAAATCTTCTTAATTACCTAAATCCAAAATATTTTTTTAATCCTTGAAGAAACGCGGTTGCAAAATGGGAAAGGCCAGAGTAATGTAATGCGAATCATTTTGACAGCTGAGCCTTTACGCTCCCTGCATGATTCTGCCCTCTAATAATGGCAAATGGTTGGAACAAACGTCTTGCCGCCTGTCATTACATTACTTTTGTTGCTTTTGCATTTACCATTTTGCAACCGCGTTTCTTCATGGATTAAAAAAATATTTTGGATTTAGGTAATTAAGAAGATTTGTGTCATTGATTCGGATTCAGATTTTGCAAAAAGTGCTTGTGTGCAGAGAAAAACTCGTTCGAAAATGATTGTTTACCAATTTCACGTCATTTAAACCAGGCAGTACCGTTTTTGTAGGGCGAAAAGTGTAGGTCGCTCATAACCTACAAATTTCAGAGACCATCGAACGCTCTTAAATATGTTATTTTTTTTTTATTCTCAAGATATAAAATTAAGATTTTTAATAATGTTATTCCTAGTAAATAGAATAAAATGATTAAACATTAGTTTAAAAATTAATACAGGATGTTTATCTTTAATTTACCACACTTTAAAGTGATTTTTAAGAAGGTGTCCATCTTGGGGCCACATTTTTTTGGTCAAAAATTTTAACAATTAGAAAAAATGGTATAAAAAATGTTTAAGTTCAAAATAAAATTTTATCTCAGTGGCCATAAGTTACCTAATAAATTGAGGCTCCGGATCTTAAAAGAGCACACGCGCGAACACACGGCAAATAAGTTGGCCCCTGGAGATAAAATTTTGAAGTTGTTCAAAATGAATTTTAAATTATTGTTTCTTGTACAGAATTTCAAGGCGAAACTTTTTTTCTAATAAAAATTTTTTATATAATTTCTCGTTTTCACGTAAATTGAAAAAAACGTGATTTTTTAAGTTAAGAAATTTTAATGAATTTTTGACTTCAACTCGTGACTACTTCGTTAAATATTAATATTTTTCCACGAAATTTACACACAATATTCTTCAAACTATTCCAAGAGTGAAACAATATTTGGACAAAAATGTTCATTAATATGTTAGGAAGTTTTTTGGAAAATATCTCGCCATTTGATAATAAATTAAAGTTAATAGAGCAATTTTAACATTGTCGCGCTCTGCTGTAAACGTAAACAATGTCTAACTATATGCATTGGTCTTGTAATGGCGGCCATGCTACACGTGCGCCGCCACGCCGCAATTTTACAGCAGAGCGCGACGATGTTAAAATTGTTCTATTGTCTTTAATTTATTATCAAATGGCGAGATATTTTCCAAAAAACTTCCTAACATATTAATGAACATTTTTGTCGCTGAAAGTTTTCCGAAAACGAAAATTCGTCACTCAACTTTTTCAATTGAAAATAGGAGAATCATTTTTCCGACAAAATTATTTAAATAATTATTTACCTTGACATACAATTTTTTTTAAAATTTCCAAATATTGTTTCACTCTTGGAATAGTTTGAAGAATATTCTGTGTAAATTTCGTAGAAAAATATTAATATTTAACGAAGTAGTCACGAGTTGAAGTCAAAAATTCATTAAAATTTCTTAACTCAAAAAATCACGTTTTTTTTCAATTTACGTGAAAACGAGAAATTATATAAAAAATTGTTATTAGAAAAAAAGTTTCGCCTTAAAATTCTGTACAAGAAACAATAATTTAAAATTCATTTTGAACAACTTCAAAATTTTATCTCCAGGGGCCATCTTATTTGCCGTGTGTTCGCGCGTGTGCCCTTTTAAGATCCGGAGCCTCAATTGTACTTTCATTTAGTATAAAACATTTTAACATATCTTATTCGGTTTGGATTTTAGAGCCATCAATCGAAGAGGTGTCCATATTGGGGCCCTCTCCCCTATGATAAAAAAATAAAATTTATGAAAATTTTTTAATTCTTAAAAAAATACTTGAGATTTCGTTAAAAAATTGTAAAAAAATATAAATTATGCATAGTTTTTAACAAAATTTTTAAATAATCTAGTTAAAAATCGTAATTAACAAATAGAAATTATAATTATAATTATAATTTTTTTTAGACAATAAGGATTAGAAAATATTTTTTAGGAAAAGTGACAACGATCATTAGTAACTTCTCGAAAATTCAATTATTATCTAAAACTTTAACTAAAATGCATTTTTAAATGAATTTTTATTAGAAAATTCTACGAGAATTCAATTATTTAATCTACAAACATATATAATTTATTGAATATTTGAATGTTTCTTAAAATTAAATTCTCAAAAAAAAATTTATCAACAAACTTTTAAATAATTGGATTCTTTGGACGAATTTTAATAAACCTAGCTTTTAAGAACAATTACATTTTTCAATGGATTCGATTAAAATTGTATTAAAAATAATTGAAATTCTGCAATGAGTTTTATTGGGGTCACTTGGGGTATATAGAAACATATTTGCTAAGTTTCACCAATAACATAAGTTTTTTCTTTTAAATCGGAATACTTTTGGATTTTCTGTGTATATTGAGTTATTATTTCACTTCCGTGGAAGAATTTTATGGGGTAGTAGAAAATATGGATATCATTAAATCGCAATAATAAACTGTTTCTATTTACCCCGAATTTCCAGTTTTTAGGGGTAAATAGAAACAGTCTCCTATTTTTAATTAAAGTTTGCAAAATTAAAAATAAATGAAAAAATCAAAGTTGATTTTTGTTGTAGTGTTAATTAGAGATAATTTTAAACTTTAATATAAATTTTTAGTTTAGTTTTTTCCAAATGCGAGTCAAAAAAGTGAATGGATGTCTTCTTTGATTTTCAATTTTTTATACTTTAGGAAATATCTTTGTATATACTGCTGCTAATTGACAAACGGAAAAAGGGGAAAATACTTAGAACCTGTTAGGGGTGATCTAAGGTTCAAGGATTAAGGCCGTATTTATTTTAAAAATTTTTTATTTAACTGAAATAACTGTACTGTTTCGATTTACCCCTTGTTTCTATTTACCCCAAGTGACCGTATTTATGAAAATAATTGAATTATTGCGAAGAATTTAATAAAAAAAAGTTTCAAATAATTGACTTTACATTCGAACAAATTTAGGCAAATTCTATTTTCAGTAATTGAATTCCTGTGAAATTTTCATTATTTTAGAAAATAATTGAATATTCGTGTAGAACTTGTCAAAATTGTTTTTAAATAATTGAATTCTTTTGGGAAATTTTATTAAAATTATCTGTAGATATACAAATTAATGAATTAAGAAAAATTTTTGAAAATCATTGAAATTTTTCAATGCATTTTATTAAAATATTTAAGAATAATTGAATTACATTATTTTTGAAAATAATTTAATACTTGTGATGAATATTGTTATTTATGAAATTATGGACTTCCTCCGAATGATTTTATTATTTATGAAAATAATTAAATCGATGAAAGGAATTTTAAAATTTATGAAAATAATTAAATTACTGCGAAAAATTTAATGCCAAATATTAAATCATTTGAAATTTTCGAAAAAATTTGTGAAAATTCTATTTTAAATAATTAATGAATTCATGTGAAATTTTTATTTTTTTGGAAAATAATTTAATATTTTTGTAGAATTTTATCATAATTAAAACAAAATTTGTGTTTAAATTATTTTAAGTTTTTATTTTCTAATCTATATTGAATTAAAGAATTTCTAAATAATCGATTCTTATTATAATATATAAAATATAAAATAATGATTTTATCACTTGGTCACCTTTAATTAGATTAGCGTGGGGGAATTGGAGCCCCTTAAGGAAAATTATTTAAAAAACCAACTTATCTTTATAAAAATACGTTATTTTCGTCATTTCCTACTCATTTTGTTATTTATCTTTAATTATGTTTAATTAGAAACTTAAAAAGAGAAAGTAAATTGGAAAAAAAAATTTTTCAAAAAAAAAATACATTTTTTGCGATCACCCAATTTGTGGGGTAATGGGAGCTTTCACTTGAAATTTAAAAAATTTATATATTTTAGGAATATTTTTTGTTTTCTAATAGAAAAAAGTGTTAATACTTACAATGAAGCCAAAACTTTAGACTTAGAATAAATTTTTTCCTAAATTATAATTGAATAAAAAATTTTTGAAAAAAAATTAAATTTTTAATTTTTCCCACCAAAAATTATTTTTTAATTAAAAGTTTTTTCATAAGGTGATATCTTTTACAATTTTGAAAGAAATAACGAAAGACGCAACATAGTAACGAAAATTCTTTGGTCTGACACTAATTCTCCCATTGCCCCACAGAATTCTTACAGGCCAAAATTTGAATAAAAAAATAAAAACATAAACAAATTTTATTATTATTTCGATTTTTATACAAGTATACATATCTACACATATTCATCTATAATATAATGAAAAAACAGAATTACAGAACTAAATAATACGATTTTCACTACTTATGGTGATGTTTAGAAATATTTTGCATTTTACAACGAAAACTCAAAAAATACATTTTCCCTTGTCTTTACTAAAAATTTGTCAAGAAAGTAATCGCTTGTTTTGGAATGATATAAACAAAGGTTGTAGAAGATTTTCTAGACATTGCAGCGAATTTGATGGCTTTTAAGTGCGTGAAATTTAAAAGCTCCCATTACCCGCAAGCTCCCATTACCCCACGCTCCCCTATTAAAAAACATGAAGAAATAGATCACTTCGAGTTGAAGACTCGAAGTAATCCATTTCTTTGTGTTTTTTAATATTCTTCTATATTGTTGAATTTCAAAAGGTTTGAATTAGAAAGTTTAAAAATTCTTATTTCCCATGGAAAAATGATAATGATTAAATATTTATTTAAAAATGAAGTTATGGATGTTTTCGAATAATTTTACAATTAAAGAAATTTGTAACTAAATGTATAATAGAACATTTTTTTTGATTATATAATAATTTTTAGAGCGAATCAGAATATTCTTTAGGGTCAAGGAAAAAGTCCAAAGTTTGTCTGGAATTCAGGGGAAAATCAGGGAAAAACAAAATTAAATTTTTGTGGCAACCCTGATTTTATGTATATTATATTTGTAAAATATATCAATGAATAAAGAAAAATATTAAAATTATTATTAATTTTGTATATACAGTTGACAAAATTTTCACGAGAGAATTATAAAATATTTTGAATGCAGCCACGACATGGTGTTTACAAATTCACATTATGAGGCCCTTAAATGCTGAGACTTAAAAGTTAACGGGGCATTATGCCCCACGCATCGTTAAATGAAATTTATGTCATAACTTTATAGTGTTTCGTGTATTATGTTTACGTTTATCTTTATTGTTCAACGCTAAAGGGGAAATATACTCGCGCGCACGCATGCAATATAAATAATAGGGCCGTTAGTTTGCAGATTTATCGGTTTAATTGCAAAAGCGGACCCGATAAAGACTTGAGCGGCGTATAAACTTTTTTTTCCGTTAACGTTGTGGCGCGCGGGAAAATAAAATTAATTCGCTCAAGACTGATCTCCCTCTCTCTCTCTCTCTCTCTCTCTCTCTCTCTCTCTCTCTCTCTCTCTCTCTCTCTCTCTCTCTCTCTCTCTCTCTCTCTCTCTCTCTCTCTCTCTCGCTTTAAATAAATTGCCGTGAAATTGTTTTGTACATTTATAATTTAAATTTAAGCTGCTTTTTTGTTCCATGGACTCCAATTTTGCGGTTTCAAATAAAAAAAATTATCTTTCTTTTTATCAGTAGGTATTCATTTTTTCTGAATTATTTCATGGCAAGCAATAATAGAATCTATTATATAAGTGAGTGTATATAACTGACGTTACTTCTGGTTAAGTTCATTCATGCGAAATGTATCTTCCAATCTTGTTTGGAGAAAACAGGATTGAATAATAAATTATTTACCATTTATCTTCTACCGTTTGCTCTGAAAAAAATTCGAGTTTCATTTTAGTTTTCTTATTGTGTAAAATTGAAGTTGATTTTTTTCAACCAAGATTAATGTTTGCTTTAATAATGATTACAGTTTTCTTGAAAGTTTCAAATTGACACTGAAGTGGATCAAATTAATGGCAAACATTTGGATCAATTTTTGATTTGATCCACATTTTTGGTATCAATTCGATAAAATTTGATACTGTTAACACAGTAAAAACAAAGTCTTAAATTTAATGGTGGCTAGTTTTAATTTTTGACTTATCTTAAGCTATCAACTTTATTTAATCATAAAAACTAACTAAAAGTTAAAGTTAGTTGTACTCTTACTTAAATAAAACTCAGTTTGTAATTTATTTGTAATACACCGGACTTAATTTCAGATCCAATGGTATTAATAAAAAGTTAGATGAAATTAACTTCTAATAAGGTACGCTAACAACTGACTGTAAGTCTGGCGAGGCTGAAACAGTTGATTGTGACGTCACAAGGGACGCAATTTGCAAACGTGAAAAGTCTGAATAGCGCGTCGCGTCACCGGTTTGTCGGTTTACTTTTGACTCGTGTTTTATTAATAATATATAAGTCCATAAATTATATTTATAATTGCACGGAGAGAAATTTCCAATAAAAATTACTGTGCTTGTCACCTGAAAGTGTGTGCAAAATGTTTTTACTGAACTATTTGTATCGGAAGAATAGAAATATTGACTTGCGCACAATTTTATTTCACATGGAAAACAGTTTTATTTCCAAAATGGCCTCGGAATATTTCTTTGAAAGCACTGTAAAAATTGCTGAACCAGGACTTTCTAATTTTGTCCTAAGCAAAATATATTAACCGTACCATGAAATAGTCATGCGCAGGTTAATAAAATAGACTGTGCTCCCCACAAATTTTTACTGTGCTGCCTGCATGAAGTCAAGTTGAAGAAGGCCGATGATACCCGAAGTATCACGAACATCCATTTAATATTGCTACGATTGCTACTGTCGTACTTTCCTCACCTGTAACAGATGAGGAAAGTGTAAAGCAAAAGTCGAAAATCGACTTTTCGATCGAGCTTTATTATACCGACTTTAATAATCGATTAATCGGAGTAAAAAGTCGACTTTAATCGACTTTCCGACTTTAAGGGTTTCTTTTTTTTAACGATGTAATTTTAAATTAAAATTAACGAAATGTACAGATTTATGCTTATGGGCAATTCCACGGCAAATTTTTCTACGACATTTTAGAATCGGTTAAACATATTTTTTTATCGTTCTTGATAGAAAAATATTAAATACGTATTTTTTTATTTTTCCATATTTGCCAAAATTTTCGAGTTATGAATTTTCGAAATTTTGGATTTTTAAAAGTAGACCTATTTTCAATAGCTTATAACTTTGAAAGTATTGAGTTTGGAAAAAAGTTGTCAAAGAAAGAAAGTTTTAGTTTTTCTTCAACTTTTAAAAGATTTAAAAAAAAAAATTTTTTTTTAATTTTTAATAAAAAAAAATTTTTTTTTTATAAACAAATTAATTTTTTTTAAATTTGGGCGCGATTTTTTTTTTATTTTTTTTTTATTTATTTATACCTACTAATATACAGAAAAATTTCCAAAAAGATTCGAGATGGGCCGACTCATAGTTTTCGTTCTATAAATTTTTTAATTAATTTGTTTATAAAAAAAAAATTTTTTTTCTTAAAAATTAATAAAAAAAATTTTTTTTAAAGTACATAAAAGTTAAAGAAAAACCAAGATTTTCTTTCTCTGACAAGTTTTTTCTAAACTCAAAACTTTCAAAGTTACAAGCTATTAGACTTATAATTCACAGTTTTCATTCTATAAAAAATTTATGGAACGAAAACTACGAGTCGGCCCATCTCGAATCTTTTTGGAAATTTTTCTGTATATTAGTAGGTATAACTAAATAAAAAAAAATAAAAAAAAATCGCGCCCAAATTTAAAAAAAATTAATTTGATTATAAAAAAAAATTTTTTTTTATTAAAAATTAAAAAAAAAATTTTTTTTTAAATCTTTTAAAAGTTGAAGAAAAACCAAAACTTTCTTCCTTTGACAACTTTTTTCCAAACTCAATACTTTCAAAGTTATAAGCTATTGAAAATAGGTCTACTTTTAAAAATCCAAAATTTCGAAAATTCATAACTCGAAAATTTTGGCAAATATGGAAAAATAAAAAAATACGTATTTAATATTTTTCTATCAAGAACGAGAAAAAAATATGTTTAACCGATTCTAAAATGTCGTAGAAAAATTTCCCGTGGAATTGCCCTTATATAAAAATACATTTATTAATCAAATGTATATTCATTTGTGACGCGCTCCCAAGAAAGGTACCTAAGAAGCAAAAAATTTGAGGTTATGTTTTAAATTTTGTAAGTAAAAATACGGAAAGAGAATCAATTATTAATTAAAAATTGTTGGTCTTCAAGTCTTTACAATATTCAAAATATTCAATAAATAATGGTTTTAAATTCAAATAATTAAAAATGAACTTTTAATCAAGATAAATCTTACTCGAACCCAACCTATAATTCATTTGCTTCTTAGGTACATGCCTCATAGATTAAAAATCTTTTTATCTATTTTTCTTAATATAAGAAATAAATTAATTTTCGAATTTGTCCGGAATTTCACGAAACTTCTGATTGGTAATTATTTTTAATTGTCTGTGAAGTATGTAACGCTTATTTTAGAAACTACAAAAATTAATTCATATTTTAATAATTTTTTTCCAAAAAATTTAAATAAATTTAGTTAAAGCTAAAAGTCGACAAATTCGACGTAGAAAGTCGACTTTCGAGTTGACTTTACTATTCAAGATCGATTGTGAAAAATCAACTTTTAACATGTAAAAGTCGACTTTCGACTAAAGTCGAAGTCGATTTTGCCATCCCTACACCTGTTGGCAAGGTAAAGGTACTCGCACATCTCGGCTGTCTGTCTGCCTGCGCAGGCAGAAGATCGTTCACACCTCACTTTTCCCTTTAAAAAATGAGGGAAGATTTGAATTTTAATAGATATTCAAATCTTCCCTCATTTTTCAACGGAAAAAGTGAGGTGTGAACGATCTTCTGCCTGCGCAGGCAGACAGACAGCCGAGGTGTGCGAGTACCTTAAATTTTTGCCTTTTGCGACGTTTTCGATTTTATGTTTCAATTATAGTGATATAAAGAAATATTGGAAATGAAATAATTTTTACTGTCCATGATTTCACTTAACCTAGAAATTTTGAAATCAAACTTGTGTGCCTTGTATGCAATGCGTTTACTGGAATTTCAAGTTAACCTCAAATATTGATTTGATAATATCATGATATACATGAAATATAATAATCGCGTCACATGTAAAACAAATAAATATTAACAGTAATTAATTAACAAACATTATTTAATTTATGTTAATTCATTATATGAATTGTAAGAAAAGAATGTCACATACATAAATAGCTTATGTCAAATTATTTTTCTGTGTATTTTCTTTGCTGAGGTAGCACAGTAATTTTTGTAGTTAAAGAGACAGCAAATATTTTCGTTTTTTTAGGTATAAACTGTGTTGGTTAATGGTACATTCTACTTTGCCAACAAAACGAACCTATTTTATACGGAAGCACAGTAATTTTTTCCATAATTTCCTTACAAAAATTAACAGAAATTTCTCTCCGTGTGGTGAATCTTAGACAGAAAGTTTAGTTATATTAGTATGTTAATATTTTAATTCGATTATAAACAAGTTTATAAACATTTTATAATCTTAATTTCACCTAATATATATGTGCATTAGCATTTAATTCTTTATCTTAAAGAGATAAATTTCCACTGATAGTTTTAATAATTGTTGTTTGTTATAAGAAATTAAATGTGACATATGTTTATTTTAATAAAATTCAAGAATATGAACATACACTGTAAAAACAAAGTCTTTCTTTAAGACGGTGTCAAAGTCGATTATATTTTTGCATTGAGCTTCAATGGAAAAATCGCATCGAGTTTGACACCGCCTTTAACCCTTTGCGGCATAGTGGTAACCCAGATTACCACCTTTTATATTCTGAAAATATCTGTTTATATACAGTCTATTTTAAGTAAAATCCAAAAATCTTTGTTTATTAATAATCAAAACATTGTTAAATGTCGAAAAATTGATAGAGAATGAGGTTACGTGAAATTATAAACAACTATCTATATTAATAAAATCAGACTTTTGTCTGTACATTGCACAAAATTAATTTTTTCTAGCATAATTTATTTATTTGAACAACGGAGAATCCAAAAATGGTAATAGAAAATTTCCTGTCTGTATGTATGTATGTATGTGTGTATGTATGTATGTATGTATGTATGTATGTATGTATGTATGTATGTATGTATGTATGTATGTATGTCCGCAAAATTTTGTTCGCGTATAACTTGAAAACGTCTTGACCGATTGAAGTAAAATTTGGCAATCTTTCAGGTATTGGTCTAACTTAAAATATTAGCTATATTTGATGAAAAAATATTGAGCTGAACAAAAGTTATGAATTTTTCAAAAAATTCAAAAAAAATTTTTTTTTCAATTTTTGCAGATTGGCATAAATTTTTTTATTTATTAATAATATAAATGATTTTAAAGATATATAAAAATAAATTAAATAAAAAATAATATTAATATGAAAAAAAATTATGAATTTTCCAAAAAATTCAAATTTTTTTTTTTCAAATTTTGACAGATTGCTGTAAATTAATCAGTTATGACTTTTGTAAGATATATGAAAGCAATAAATTTGCAGATTTTAAATACATTAATTAGAACGGGAGGTATTCAATTTTTTCAAAAAATTAAAAAAAATTGAAAATTTCCAAATTTTATATTTTTTAATGTATATTTTTTAAACTTTCTGTAATTAAATATTTTTATTGTTTATACTCCTGCCCTATTGGCCTTACGCACTTCGACAAGAGTCCCCGAGAAATACTTTTTTGGATTAAGCATAACCATTCTACTTTAGAAATTTTCTATATATTAACCTAATTTGCGTCTACAGCCGACTTTATTAGGAGTACTCAATTGCAAAAATTTCGAAAATATTAAAAATGGAGATTCTTATGATAAAATTGATACTGCAGGAATTCAAGAATATGTGATACGATACTTGCATTATGCTACTGGGAAAAAACTTAGATAGTAAAAAGTTTGGTTATTTTAATTCTAGATTTAACTTTTAGGGATGTTTTGAGCATTGTAAAGGCAAAAGTTAAACAGGGTGTCTATTATTATTTTTGTTTAACAAACTATCCGGTTTTTCCCAGCTTTGTCCAAATTTTTCCAGGTGTAACTTTTCTCATCAAATATAAATTTTCTTGATAAGAATTAACAATAAATAAAACTACAAATGGCTACAAAAATTCACTTATTTTATGAAAATACTCTTCGACGGGTTTTTGTTTTTACTAATACTTTTAACAGGGGTTCTACCAACTGGAAAAAACGGGAAATATGCAGGAATTTAATTTAATCGGGAAAAACTGTGAATTCAGCCTGCAATATACAGTGCCGCCCAACAGGATTTACCAAGTTGAAGTCCACAACGTTGATCAACGAAAAAAAATTGTTCAATTAGTAAATTAATTAAAAATGACGCAACAATATTGACACAAAAATATTTAGAAAAAAAAAGATTGAAGTTTATATTTTAATAATAAATATTTTACAATTAAATATTATATTAGAAATAATACTTGAATGCATTAAATAAATTTTTTTCGTTGATAAACGTTGTGGACTTCAACTTCGTCAGGATTTGCCCACCATATCACAGTTGAAGGTGTTACAAAAAGTTTTATATTTTGATTTCTAATAAAGATATCGAGGTTTGTAAGGTCGCATTTTAAAACTTATATCATCTACTTTAACAATATTTAAAGAATAAATTAAAAAAGAAATTTTTCATTGTTTAATTACTGTTTAAAAAAAACAAAATTTTCAATTTTTCTTTTGCTAATTTCAAACAAATGTAGTTTTTTAACAAGTAATCGTAAATTAATTATGTATAACGCATATTAAAGATGATTTTATCACCTTTAAAATGCATTTTTAAAAATTGTCGTACCATTTTTTTTAAGAAAGTTATTATCATTTGTTTAAAAAAACAGCCCTTTTTTTAAATAATTCGTATTTTGAAAACGGTTCATTTTTTTGGAAAAAGTTTAAGACAAAAAATGTTTATTTATTTATGTAGATTTAAGAAAAAAATATAAAAAATTTTTTTGAACAAATTTTTTTTACCACATTTTTACCTTGTACAATATTTTTACAAGTACAAGGTAAAAATGTGGTAAAAAAAAAATTTGTTCAAAAAAATTTTTTATATTTTTTTCTTAAATCTATATAAATAAATGAACATTTTTTGTCTTAAACTTTTTCCAAAAAAATGAACCGTTTTCAAAATACGAATTATTTAAAAAAGGGCTATTTTTTTAAACAAATGATAATAACTTTCTTAAAAAAAATGGTACGACAATTTTTAAAAATGCATTTTAAAGGTGATAAAATCATCTTTAATATGCGTTATACATAATTAATTTACGATTACTTGTTAAAAAACTACATTTGTTTGAAATTAGCAAAAAAAAAATTGAAAATTTTGTTTTTTTTAAACAGTAATTAAACAATAAAAAATTTCTTTTTTAATTTATTCTTTAAATATTGTTAAAGTAGATGATGTAAGCTTTAAAATGAGACCTTACAAACCTCGATATCTTTATTAGAAATCAAAATATAAAACTTTTTGTAACACCTTCAACTGTGATAGGGTGGGCAAATCCTGTTGGGCGGCACTGTAGGTCTTATTTTAGATTTTAGCAATTATGATACAATTAGTTCGAATTTTACTTTACTCTAAAAACTGGTGGAAATTTTGGATTAACTTATAATATAATAATTAAATTTCTACAAATAATTGACAAAACATTGTTCTCTGCATTTTAATTAATTTAAAATAAATTATTTGATGGTAAAAAGTCAATCACTGATTTAAAATAGTAATATTTTTCTAATGAAATAGTTAATGGTAGCTAAATATTATTTTTTTCTGTCAAATTAAATTCCCCGCTATTTCCCATTTTTCGAGACTGGTCGACACACTATTGAATGTATTTGTAGAAACTAAAACCCGTCGAAGACGAGTACGACAGCTAGTAAATAAATAAATTAAAGAACAAAAATTTTTTTTTTAAATTCAATCGAAATTAATTGAAAGTCTTCACTCGGCGGTTTTTTGGGTCGCTGATTACAAATCTGAAGTCCGTTTTTCAAAATTCAAAATGGCGGATCCAATATGTCGGACGAATTTTTTTAGAATTAATCGAAATCGCTTGAAAGTCGTTACTCGGGGGTTTTCAGGGTCGCGCTAGACGGCGCTATAAGCTACTGTTCTTGTTGCGTTTGAGATGTTTCGAATCTAGGGCTCAGACGCCCCGAGTCTGTCAAACATGGTTCCCGCATGTGAGAGAACAACTCGTGACCAAAACTAAAAGTTGTAAGTAATCCCGCTTCGGGACGTTCCACGTTTTTTTATCGGGGCTTGAGACGTCCCGATCGAGGGTTCACATAAGAACATTCAAAATTATCACTCAAGCCTCGCACGGGACGTATTAGTTCCCGGACTTCTCTCAGTGTGCTAATACATTTGAAAAGGTGTTTACCGTAAATTAAATTTTACTGTGAAAAACTAATAATAAGTTAACATTAACTATTTCGTTAGGAAAATATTACTATTTTAATCAGTGACAGACTGTTTTCTATCAAATTTGTTATTCATGAACATTATTTGTCAACTTGTAGTACTTTATGCGTTTGTAGTACTACAATTAATGTAGGTATTAAAAATTAATCCTAAATTTACACCAGATTTTGGAGTTAAAGTAGAGTCTATTTCGAAATAATTGTGTCGCAATTAGATCCTACCTTACTACTGCTAAAACCTAAATAAAATCTATATGTTTAGGCTGAAAGTAGGGCTTAAATTTTGACTCAGGTCTTTTTTCATAAATTGTACGAAAAAGGACCGAAAATGATCCGCGTTAGTCTGATATTAATCCGAACGAAACCCTGAATCCGAAAACACTCCGATGTAATCCTAAATGTCTACGAATTCAGTCCGTAATTAGTCCGCAACAATCCGAATTTATGACTGGTGAAGTTCTAAAAGAAGTACGGAATTATCAGAAATCAATATGTAAAGAATACGGAATCAGTCCGCAATAATCCGAATTTAATATAGTTAAAAAAACTTAATCCGTAAAATGTCCGAACCAATCCGAACTCTGTAAGCAAGAAATCCGATATTAGTCCGCAACAATTTGAAATTAAGTGTTGCAAAATCCTATTCCGAAACAAGTACGAAACAATCCGAAAACTGTATGCAACGAATTCGGAAATTATCTGCAACGATTGAGATTTAATCCAATTGAAAGACATAATCCGAAACAATCCGAAATCTGTATGCTAAGTATCCGAAAATTGTCTGAAATAATCCGGATTTAATCCAATCAAAAGGCATAATCCGAAACAAATACTAAACAATCCGAAATATGTATGCAAAGAATCCGGTAATAGTCAGCAGCAATCCGAATAATATCCGATCAAAACACTCTAGTCCGAAAAGAAGTCTTATAATAATATGGAATTTGTAAATATATATATACAATTCACAGACAGTCCAAAACAATCCATATTCAATCTAATTCAAAGGCTTAATCCGGAATGATTTTGGTCAGATAAATTTAAACTATAATTATAATTTCGTATGACAAACACCTGACCATAACCAGATTAATTCCGGACTTAATCGGACTATTTGCAAGTTGCGTATTACCAGACTAACTTCAGACTAGATCGTACTAATTCCGGATTCACTGATAATACACAAACCTATTGAGTTTGGATTTATCCGAACTAATTCTGAGTGACGAAAATCTGACTGTAAGCAGACTGTTTCGGATTAGCTGCGGATTCACTGGTTAAACCAATCGGATTATTTCTGCATTTACTAGTTGCATATAATCTGACTAACTTCGGACTAAATCGGACTAATTACGGATTCAATAGTTATAAAAAACTGTCTTCAGTTCAAACTTAATTCAGGGTGAAAAAACTTCACAATAAACCGTACTGTTGCGGACAAATTCCGGATTAGTCCGAAATCGGTCCGACTTTTTATTCAGGGTATTTACTTATGGTAAATAAAATATTTACTTTTGCAGTTAATTTGATTTTACACTAGTATTATTAGTTATCTTTTTTAATATTATAATTAACACTTATGCGTTAGTTTTTTGTCATTTCTTTTCGTGGCACTTGATAAATTTATATGGGAATTTGAACTCCCATGCGAGCGTGGTATAGTGGTTTGTGTATTCGATTTCGGAGCGATATAATGTTAGATAGGTGTAGGTTCGAATCCCCAAGCGTTAGAAATTTGAAGTTAATGTAAATAAAATTGCGATAGGTAAATCGAAAAATATATTGAATGTACCATAAAGTAATAATAATTAATATGTGTAACTTGTATAATTATTTTTTTATTAACATTCACTAAATTGTCCGGACTAAATTTTGACTGTTTTGGACTAATTCCAGATTCACTAGTTAAAATTAACTGATTAATGTCGGACTTCATCGGACCAACTCTGGATTTACTAGTTGTTCACAAACCGTATAGAGTTCGTATTTATTCGGATTAATTTCCGGTGACAAAAACCTGACCATAAACCGCACTGTTTCGGACAAATTTCGGATTAGTCCGAAATCTGTCCGGTTTTTTAACCAGGGATTAAATTCCCGGCTATTTATCGGTTTCCCCGCGCAATTGGTAGACACTCTGTCAAATGTATTTTAGTAGAAACTAAAACCCGTCAAAGACTGGTACTGGTATATAATATATTTACTTAAAAAAGAGTATATTCATAAAATAAGACAATTTTTATAGCCATCTGCAGATTCATTTATGGCTAAAACTTAAAATCAAGTAAATTTAAATTTGTTTAAAAAAAATAAACCGGGTAAAATTTTGACAACGCCGGGAATTTTTTTTAACAAACATAGACCCCCTGCTTAACTTTTTTTTTACATTGCTCAAAATATCTTTAGAAATTAAGTTTCAATTAAAGAATATTGGATGAATTGAATGAATAATTATGAATTGCATTATTTTGATGACAAAATCTTAATCAGAGACCCCAAAAATACTACTGAATTAAGCTTGATAGTAATTAATAACAATTATAATTTTTTCGATTTTTTGATATCGAAAATATTTTTGTACTTACATCTTAATCATAGGACTTTTTTGTGCAAAATTATGCTAAAATGTGACTAAACAACATGTAATACTCAATTATACAGAGTTTAAAAGCAATTCATTACAAAATGTAAACTTTGAAAATTTGTGATTTTTTAAATTTTTTGAAAACATTTTTATACTTAAATCTTAGTTATAGGACACTCTTTTACAGGCAAAATTATGCTAAAATGTGACAAAATAACATGTAATACTCAACTATAGAGAGTTTAAAAATAATTTAATAAAAATTTTAATTTTGAAAATTTGCGATTTTTTGAATTTTTTTAAATCATTTTTATACTTACATCTTAGTTATAGGACAGTATTTTTAGAAAAATTATGCTAAAATTTGACTAAATAACATGTAATACTCAATTATAGAGAGTTTTAAAGCAATTCATTAAAAAAATTTTAATTTGAAAAATTTCGATTTTTTGAAATTTTTGAAAATATTTTTATACTTACATCTTAGTTATAGCACATTATTTTTAGCAAAAATATTCTAAAATGTGACTAAATAACATGCTATACTCAATTATAGAAAGTTTGAAAGCATTTTTTAAAAAAATGTAAAATTGAAAATTTTTTGAAAAAATTGCATATCTTCCGTTCTAATTAATATTTTTCAAATCTGTAAATTTATAAACCTTCCTTGGCCCAAGGTCTAACATTCTGCCAAATTTGGTTTCAAACGGTTCAGCCGTTTTTAAGTGATGCGCGAACAAAGATTCTGTGACATACATTGTAACGTGTGTCGTTGAATGTAAAGAGAAAATTCGTGTAAGAATGAGTGTGATAATCAGGAGTGGGGACAATCAATTATTAATATCTCTAATATGCTCATTGTGTGAGGAGCATTTTCTCTTGTAAGGGCTTACGAAGTAGACGTTTTGTGTGTGACGAAAAATCCTCGACCCGTGTTAACAGGTGAGCGTCGTTTCATAATAATATCATTTGTAAAGTGAAATGTAAAAATTAATTAATAGTCATGATTTAGTTTTGTGATACTTGTTTGCTTTTTGTAAATCCGTATTTAAGATTGTTTTTTGTTTTGTTATTATACAGCAGGTCGTTAAAATTATTGTTGAAATCTTGCAAATTGAATGGCGAAGTCCGAGGTACTCCGGCAAGTAAAAAAATGGAACCGATCTTTAATCTGCGAATAAAATCATTGAAATCATCCTAAGTATCATCATCCGTAACCCGTGAATTCAGAGCGTCATCGCCGTGAGATATACTCTCCATTCACCGAATCCCCCACGGAATGATGCATACGTTATCAGCCATAGAATTATTTATTACTGTCGCAGAAAAGTGAGTACTATTTGAACGCCTTCATATTTAACTTGTAAAATTAAAGAAGAATATGCTTTCTGATATTTCACGAAGTGAATGTCTTTTCAAATGAAATAAAATCTCGTCACACAAGAAATTGGATTTTATTTTAATATACGTATTTGTAATTTGCCTTGTGGAGAAAATGCCATGAAAATTGTTGTTCTTATTCTTGTGATATTTGTTGATGAAATATTATAAAAATTTTTATTTGCTTTAATTATGTTATATTAATGTACTATCGATGTTCTTTTCTATTTTCTTAAATTTGTTCTTATAAAATTGTCGAATATAAAGTGTGTATTTGTGTGTGATGAGCTCATCCTTTTGTGCTATTATATCTTTGTTTTTGAACGAGACAAGTGTGAACGAAAATTGAAACACGTATTGATATTTGATCGATTATAATTTTAAATAATTTTGATTTTATTAAATTCTAAAATAATTTTTCCATAAATTTTTTTTGTGTTTGTTAATTAGTATTTATTTTATCCCCTTCTGTTTCTTTCTTTGAGTTCCTTTGGTGAAAATATTCATTATATTGTTTTTTTCTGTGTCTTTTAATTTGATCTTTTTTTTTATTCATGATATTTTTCTATGTTGTAAATGTAATGAAAGAGAGCCGTTTCATTACAACATACATAATTACATACATCCATACATACATACATACACGAAATTTTTTATTGGTAGATTTGGAATCCTTGATACTCAAAACAAATAATTATGTGTGAAATTTAATGTTCTGAGCAATGTACAGACAAAAGTCTGATTTTATATAGGGGAGAGTGGGGCATGACTTGGTACTTAAGGTTTAACGCGCAAAAAACGAAAATTATCGAATATATACTTTATTATTATTTTTAATTATCATCTTTGGGAATCAGTCTTTCGTAAAAAAGGCGTACAAAGGCCATCTGTTTCTTGAAAAAATTGCAAATCTCCCCATCTTGCCCCACCGGCGGGTAAGATGAGGTACTAAAAAAAACAACCTATTTCTGTCGACAAATTTTACAAGTAAAGGTTGCATTTTTATCTTTGACATCGACACGAGCACAACTGCTAAAAAGCCCATTGTCCGCAGACAGAACAAGCAGCCCAGTCTTTATTTGAGTCTAAATAATAACCATTGCAATAGAGACAAGGTGTATTTTCAACTTTACCATCGCTAATTGATGATTTAACCTGACAAACTTTTTTATTTTTGGTCACTCTTATTTTATTCAGTCTCGATTTAGCTTTCTTAACTTCCCTTATTTCTCTTTTCTTTTGCTTAATTTGTGTATCTCGTCTTGCCCCACTATCTCCTACCCCATCTTGCCCCCACCTACGAAATTGAAGAAAAAGGTTAATTACTACAATTTACGATTCAACAAAAAAAAAAACATATGCTTTCCTTCTTCTGTAACCCTTGCCAGTTAGAAAAAAATGTATACAGTTCATTAACTGTTATTATTAAATAATAAACGCCTCCTAAAAAAAGTGAAAAAATGCCAAGAAAATCGTCGAAAACAGTTTTTTTTAGTAAAACAGATAAAAGATTTGTTCTCATGGCTTTTAGGTTTTGTAAACAAGAGAGTATCGTCTCGGTGCAGTATTATGTAAAATATAATTGCCATTGGTTAATTCGTTTGTTAAATAGGGCCGGTACCCCGTCTTGCCCCACTCACCCCTATATAGATAGATAGATTTTAACCTCGACATTTATTTTGCACGCCATCTGTGCCAGTTTGGCGTATCTGACGTGCATTACGTATGTCTGATATCTCGAAATGGCACCTCAGACGTGCAAAATGAAATGTACTGCTGTTGACACTGTCCTTGGCGCATCTAATGTCCCGGAATTTTTTCCGTTTACCCTCAGTAGAAATTTGTCATGGAGCGACTCGATTGTTCAAGTTACTGGACAGTTTTTGTCACGGACGCTGATTTTAGACGGATTGGTAAATAACTGTAAAGTTACTGACCAACGCTCTTCGTCAAAGATTCAAGTTGAATTTGATATTGGCTAGATATAACTTCTGTCTAGTTTTTTTAATGTTACTTTAAAGTACTCCCAGGAATTATATTTCTAAGTTTGTCGTGTCGATGGTACTGCAATAATGTCTAATAACTGGACAGCTCGACTGATTATTTGCTAAAGATAAATCTATTTATGTATAATTCAATGTTACGAAATTTCAATAATTTACAAATTTTTCTATTTAAAATATATTAAAAAATTCAACTAATTTCTAAAACTATTACATTTAATTAATTGAAAGTAGGGTCTTACAGACTGAATAAATAAATATAGGGTGAGCAGATTGAAAGTAAGTTAAGTAGTTAAAAACTTGCAATTTTTTTCTAATTTTACAACTAACTAAAGTGCACTTACCCTATATGGGGAGCGTTCACAAATGATGTCACGTTTTTGGGGTAGGGGGGGGGGTCTCTCCTAAACGTGACACAATGTATTTTTTACATCCCACACAGCACATGATATTTCCTGAATACTTCCTGAATATTTCACTGAAAGATTGAAATATTTCATTGCAAGATTCAGGAAATATTTCTGCAAACAGGAAAATGTCCGCTTATGTGGGAATATTGACGCGAAAGTTGAGAAAATATTTCATTGAAATATTTTGGAAATATTCAACTGAAATGATGCGCACTGGTCGAACTCAGTTTCTATGGCCTGTAGAGTTGCGCAGTAGTTTTTGGCTTACTATATCCTATGGGTTTTAAAATATTTCAGAAAATTCCTATTGATTTGAGGTGTTTAACAAATTTTTCCATTTTTTGAAATATTTTCACAATATTGCAGAATCTTTATGTGTAATATTGCAGGAATATTTCAATGAAATATTTTCTCAATTTTCGCGTCAATATTCCTACATAAGCGGACATTTTCCTGTTTGCAGAAATATTTCCTGAATCTTGCAATGAAATATTTCAATCTTTCAGTGAAATATTCAGGAAGTATTCAGGAAATATCATGTGCTGTGTGGGATGGGAAATTGCATAAAATTGCGTGACAGGGGAAGGGGGGTCTAAAATCCCGAAAAATTGCGTGACATCATTTGTGAACGCTCCCATGTCTGAAATTGTAATAAAATAATAAATCCGAATTTAATATAAAGATTGAAAATGTTGATATTTAAAAAATTTATGTTTTTGAAAAAAAGTCATTAGGTAAGAAAAACTCCTTAATGAGAGATTAAGGGTCAGGAATCCCCCCGCGCTATTTTCGCTCCGAAACTCAAACGAAGGCCCCTGACCGCATGGTGGGAAAAGGTTACTTCCCCTCACGGGACGCAATCGATGACTGCCATTACGGCATCAATCGGGCCTTCCTTCAAGAGACTTTCAACAAAGGGTCATTGCGCATCGTTTGCACCGACTTTGGTCTCTCTCTGATCTCTTTCGCGGAGAAATCAAAGGGGGATTATCGCGTTACGCGAACAGCATTTACAGACTCGTTTTCAGACTTTAATGTCACCGATGACGACAGATGACAATTCCATGTCTCGTTAGGCCATTTATTCTTTTCCGACATTGACACCACGAGGCATTTGATTCAATAAGAAATCAATCTTTCTATCAAGCGGTTCAAATAAAGAAAAAAAAGAACTCTCCCCCGATACGTATCCCACTATAAACACCAAGTTAATTGTATAAATTAAGTGGAGGTCAAAATTTCCCTTCAAAACAACGAGTACATTTACTTGGAATGAATCATAACAAATTTTTAAGAAAATTCTTTGAACCGATTCAATTCTGGAAATCGAATTAAAATTTGAAAAGTATTTAACTTCAAAAAATAGTTATTTGTGTTTGGAAAAACAAATATTACAGGTGTTCAGGGAGTCGTTTACGTAACTAATTGTAAGTGGTGCAACCTTTATATATAGAGAGCGAAGAGATGAGCCTTCTAAATTTGCTGGGACCAAGTTCATAAATTATTGTGTGCTACAGAAGCGTGTTTGGTAGGAGGTAATCTTCTTTATTCCTAGCCGTTTACCACCGTCATAAATCATTCTGACATTTACGTTGATTGAAAAAGTAGTCTATTTGTCTACAAAAAAAGGGATATCGGTTTTTTTCTAACTTGTCAATTTTTCGCCTTTTTTTCCTTCTTTATACTTTTTGCTTTCTCATAGAGGAAGGATTGTATTTTAATATTGTCAATATTACCACAGGTCATAGGGAAATCAGGGAAAAGTCGCGAATTTTCACAGAAAAAACTTGGACTCATTTTTGTTGCAACTCAAAATGAGTCCATGTTAAATGACATAGAACGTGGCGCCATCTGTCCTACTCATTTTTGTTGCAGCTCATAATGAGTCACTTTTCCGACTAATTTTGAGTTCAGTTTTTTTCTGTGTTTATTAAAAGTACTGGAAAAAATTAAATGTTTAGAATTTATAAGAAAACTAGCAAATGATAAGCGCTCCAGCGCGCGGAACGCGGTATTCCATTTCTTATTATTTTGTAAATTAAAAAATTTTATATTTTCAAGAATAAACATCAATTTTTGAATGATTATAGATTTTAAATTTAAAGAATTCACTTATTAAGTAGGTACATAATATTAAATTAATTCTTCTTAAGAATTTCATTATTCTCATAAATAATAGAATTCTTTAAAGCAATTCAACTATTTTCACTACAATAAATTTTAATAAAATTTCTCGAAAGAATACAATTATTTTTAAGAATATTTTTTAAATTCAATTATGTTTAAGGGTTTTAATAAAAATTTAATTATTTTCAACAATTCTGATAAAAAATTCTTCGAAACAATTCAATTATTTTTATAAATTGTAAAATTCTTGGTAAGAATTCAAATATTTTTGTAAATAATAAAATTCCTCTGAGAAATTAAATTATTTTCAATACAATTTTAATTAAATTTCTGAAAAAAAATTCAATTATATTCAAGATAATTTTAATAAATTTTCTCTAACAGGTTCAATTATTTTTAAAAATTGTAATAAATTTTTTCTAAATAATTCAATTGTTCTCAAAAGTTTTCAATAAAATTCTTTGTAAATTTCAATTATTTTCAAAATTTTCAATTGAAATTACATTAAAAAATTACATTATTTTTACGAAATTTTATTAAAATTGTATTTAAAATAATTGAATTCCTGTGAAAAAAAAATGTACTATTTATTGATAGGGTAAACGTACCATTTGTCGAGGATGGTTTCAATTGTCAAGTAAACAAACTTTGTATTTTATTTAAACATTGTATCACATTGTAAATGCAAAAAGTAATAAATATTAATTTTCTTGTGCGTTATAAATGTGAAAAAAATGCCTATATTTAATATTACATTCACAAACAAATGATACATTTAAGATAATATTTTTTAATTATTACCATGGTAACATCGACAATTGGGACACCTTCGGTAATTGGTAGGTACACTTACTCTACTATTAAATTCTTTCGAAGAATTTAAAAAAAATGTTTAAACATAATTTAATTTTACCTGGAATTCAATTAAAATTGTATTTAAAATAATTTAATTCTAGTGAAAATTTCATTACTTTTAAAAATAACTGAATATTCTTGAATTGGATCTTATTAAATTTTTTTAAATAATTGAACTCCTGTGAAAAATTCAATTATTTTTTGAAATAATTGAATTTTCTCGGAGAATTTTTCCAAGATTTTTAAAAATTATTGAAATTTTCGAAGAAATTAATTAAAATTGTATTGAAAATAAGTAAACTCTTGATAAAAATTTTATTGTTTTTCATGAAAATAATTAAATTTTTTACGAAGATTTTTATTATTTATTAATTGACTAAACCCTTTGAGCGAAAGGATATCCCAGGGATATCTCGCGGGATATTGGGATATCACAGGGACATCCCTGGGATATTTGTGACATCTCAGAGATATACAAATTTCCATCCCATGGGAGACTCGCGCGGAATATCCAAATATTCTCCACACGGGATATGCTACGTGAGAAATAGTAATATGTTGAAAAATAATTAGAGCTTTAAAGAGTTGAAAAACCATTATTAAATTATAACCAGAATTAGAAAAAAATTATTTCAAAAATAAAAGATTATTTGACTAATATCAAAGATATTTTTTTGTGATTTAATAAACATTAGTTGAATTCAATAAAATGTCTTTTTAACGCTAAACATTTATTGTGTTTTGGTCAATTCATTTTGTCTATTACTGATAAATATTTATTGGTTAAAGATATTTACAAGAAACTAAAGAAATGTGAAAGTTTAACATATTAAACAGCAACACTTATAATCACACAGTGCAAAACACACGCTTTTGATCTAATGACGCACGCAACGCTATGGACGCCATGACACTCAACAGCTGGAAAGGTCGACGCATGCGCGTGTAAGAATATATGAGTACATACATATAAAATTTTATTTCTTCTTGTTTAAAGGGAAAAATATACTGAATTTTCAGTAATTAATCTAGTTATTCATGCAGTATTTGTTTAGAATGTAGTTAGAATAAATATTTGAATAATTTAATATATCATCTACCAAAAAAAGTAACTAAAAAATCGTACACTTTAAGTAAAGTGACCATATGGAAATAGTGTCAATGCGGGACGCCCGCTTATTTATATGATTTAGTAAACAAAAAAAAAAGTCATTTGTCACAAGAAAAAAGAATCAGGGAATTTGTAGGAGTCAATTATAGCGGAATTGAAACAAAGGCGCGTCTTATGACATTTACATATTTATATTATGCTTAGTTTGTAACATTAAATCACATATGTTTATGACAATTGAATTTTTCTTAAAATATCACGAAGTCTATCTCTCTCACACTTATATACGCTACTGTGCTAACCTGTAGATGCAGGATATTCTTAACTATTTTCCGGGATATGCAGGACATTTTATGTCAAATGCGGGACGTTTTGCGGGACAAAGGGGAAAAATTCGGGACAGTCCCGCACAATCCGGGACGTATGGTCACTTTAACTTTAAGCTGAATTTATAAATATATATATATATATTTTCTACTTTCGTTAATTTAATACAACAAATATCTAAACAAACTTTTCTAATTTAAATGCGTTAAATATAATTTCACAGCTCTTTGACCCACACTCTTTGACACTTGGAACGATTGCATTTCATTTCCTGCGCATGCGCTGACATATCCCACGCGGGATATCTTACACGGGATGACCCACGATAGAAAACTTTGCATATCCCGTGGATATCCCAGGGATATCCACTGGATGTCCTTGGGATATCCAAATTTCCGTCCCGTGAGATATCTCATGGGATCTCCCTGAGATATCCTATGGATATCACGGGATGGAAATGGGATATTCGCGGGATATACCGTGCTGTGAGGGAAGAATTGACCTGTCATAAAAATATTATACTTATAAATCATTTAATGAAGTATTTTCTTGGAAAATTTTCATTTCAATTCTATTGAAATTAGTTTCAATTTTAGAAGTGTTAATGTAAATCTTTGAAAAAATTCAACTATCTTAATAAATATCAAAATTTTTTCAATAAAATCAATTATTATCAAAATTTTTTATTAAAAATCTCGTCAACATTTTAATTATCTTTATAAAAAGAAAAATTGTTTGCCGAAATTCAATTAAGTAAGTGATGAGTCATGAGTTCGTTGTCAATTCGGCAAAAACGAAGGGAAGTGAGTGACGCCCCGACAGTCAACTACGTCAGAATGGATCCTACCAAACTGAAAGTAGCCCGTCTGAAAGAATTATGCGTAAACTATGGACTGAATACCTCTGGAAATAAAGGGGATCTTATCAGAAGGTTACAAGACAATTGACTGGTGGAAATACACTACATACCCAACAGACTGTAACTTCAGAGCAGAGGGACAGCCTTATGATAAAAATGGGGTCTATGTTTGATCATCGAGAGGATAGATTGACGCTTCGTAGAAAATTCGAAAGTCGAATGTGGAAAAGTTCCGAATCTTTCAACGACTATTTTCACGAAAAGTTGATCCTAGCAAATGCTGTCCCAATTGCTGAAGAGGAGTTGATTGACTATCTCGTTGACGGAATATCAGACGTATCATTGCGTAATCAGGCTAGGATGCAACAATTTAAAACTAAAACAGCTCTTCTAAGCGCTTTCGAAAAGGTGACTCTGAAAGAAAATCAAAGCATTAGTCGCGAGAATAAAGCAGCACCTAGGGTCCTCAATTCTGAAGATAACTCGAGTGACAACGTGGCGAAAGAAAGGACATCTGTGAAATCTAGATCGTCGACGCGCTGTTACAACTGCAGCAAATATGGACATGTCTCTACAGACTGTAGATTGCCTAAGAGACCGCCGGGAGTATGCTTCAAGTGCTTCGAATTGGGTCATCAATCAAAAAATTGTCCTAATCGGAAAAGTCAACATCAGGATCAACCTCAAATCGCCAACGTAGAGGAACAAGATTTTGACCTTGATGCTAGTAAAACAGCTGATGACAACCTTGATCACCTGGCAACCTTGAATGAACAATGCTTCAGAACAATTGACTTCACCTTCGAGCTGGGAAATAAAAATCAGGTTCTATCATTGGACACATTACTTGACACCGGTAGCCCAATTAGTTTTGCAAAGGAAAGTTTTGTTCCGGAGGAAAATATGCAACTCTACTCACCAGATGCACATCAGGGATACAGTGGAATCAACAACAGTTCATTGGTAATTTTGGGTATGACAACGGTTAAGGTAAGACTTAATGACATCGATCAAAAAATTAAATTGTTTGTAGTCCCCGATGAAACGATGAAAGCATCTGTGATACTAGGTCGCGACGCACTTAGTAAATTTAATTTGGGCCTTATGGCCTTGCCGAAACAAGAAGCTGATGTCATTCGGGAAATTTTTGCAATTTGTACGGGTAATGATAATATCACTGACTTTTTAGAAATTAATCCTGATGCCGGTGCTGACGTTAGTTTAAAAGTAAAGCAATTATTTCTTGACGAATATTATAATAAAGAAAAACCTAAAAATCCAGACATCAAAGTCGAATTAGTTTTACGTTTAACAAAAGATCACCCTATATATTTTGCACCTCGAAGATTGTCTTTTGAGGAGAAAGAAAAATTGCAGAAAATTCTCGATGACTTGCTAGCGAGAGGTATTATTAGAGAGAGCGACTCTCCTTACGCTTCACCCATAGTTTTGACAAAAAAAATAAAGAAATTAGACTTTGTGTTGATTACCGTTTTATAAATAAAATCACATTAAGGGAAAACTACCCCCTTCCATTAATCGAAGACCTGCTTGATAAATTGCGAGGCAAGTGTTATTTTACGTCACTCGATTTAAAAGATGGTTTCCACCATGTTAATATGGCCCGCGATTCTGTCAAGTACACTGCTTTCATCACTCCGCTTGGACATTATGAATATCTAAAAATGCCGTTTGGGCTCAAAACAGCCCCGGGTACTTTCCAAAAATTTATAAATAAAATTTTTACAGAACTCATTAAGTCGGGTGACGTAGTAACGTATTTAGACGACGTTTTAATAGCGACAGATAATGTTGAGCGTCACCTGGAAGTTTTAAAAAAATGTTTTTCTTTAATGGTTCAAAATAAACTCGAACTTCGTTTAGATAAATGTAAATTTTTGGAAAAAGAAACAGAATATCTTGGTTATAAAATTTCTGCCAGGGGTATAAGCCCAACCAATCGGGGTGTTGAGGCAGTTTGCAATTTTCCGGTTCCACAAAATATTCGCGAGTTACAGAGTTTTCTTGGATTATGCGCGTATTTCCGCAAATTCGTGCCTGGTTTCTCTCTGACCGCGAAACCATTATATGATCTCCTTAGAAAAAATGTCGAGTTTTTATTCGGTGAAAAACAATACGACGCGTTTGAAATACTAAAAAACAATCTCATGGAATCTCCCGTCTTGAGCATTTATGATCCGAAAGACGAAACCGAGCTCCACTGTGATGCCAGTAAGCTTGGATTTGGTGCTGTTTTACTTCAGAGGAAAAGGGATAACCACTTTACCCTATTGCCTACTTTTCGAAACGCACCACTGAAGTAGAGTCCAGGTATCACAGTTTCGAGCTCGAAACTCTCGCCATCATCTATGCTCTGAGACGTTTCCGAATATATTTACAAGGAATCGTTTTCAAAATAGTAACTGATTGTAATGCCTTGAAGTTGACCTTGGATAAAAAGGAGATAAACCCGCGAATTTGCAGGTGGTCCGCAGAGCTTGAAAATTACGATAAAACTCTGGAACACAGAAGCGGGGAAAATATGAAGCACGTCGATGCGTTTAGTCGCGCTACGAACATTATGATTATCGAAGACAATACCCTAGAGTCGAATCTCGCGATTAGCCAAAATTTGAACGATAAAATAAAAGAATTGAGAGCAAAATTAGAAAACAGTGAGGATAAACTCTTCGAAATGCAAAACGGTTTAGTCTATAGAAAAAAAATAACGAAGTTTTGTTTTACGTACCGAGCAAAATGGAAAATAATATAATAAGAAAATATCACGACGAAATGGGACATTTTTTGCCCTAAGAAAACTGCCGAAGCGATCTCGAGAAATTAATGGTTTCCTGATATGAACAACAAGATAAAATCTTACGTTGCAAATTGTTTGAAATGCGTTGCATTTTCTCCCCTGACGGGTAAAAAAGAAGGATTTTTAAACCCTATTCCTAAGGGTGATTTACCGTTTCAGACATGTCATATCGATCACTTTGGTCCCATTGATAAAAACATAAGTACGAAGAGACATATCTTGTTGGTCATAGATGGTTTTATCAAATTTGTAAAACTGTACGCCGTAAAATCAACTGAGACAAAAGAGACCGTAAATTGTTTAAAAGAGTATTTTAGGAACTACAGTAGGCCTAAAAATATAGTGTCAGATCGCGGAAGTTGTTTTACCTCGCAAGAGTTTAAATCCTTCGTCGATGAAAACAATGTTAATCATATATTAATAGCTACGGCCTCACCAAAAGCGAACGGCCAGGTTGAACGTACGAATCGAGTCTTGGGCCCTATCCTTGGTAAATTGTCAGACCCTTCCTCGGGCAATCACTGGTTTAGACTGCTCGCCGACGTGGAGTTTTCTTTAAATAATGTGATTCATAGCTCTACTGGTACCACTCCGAGTAAACTTTTATTCGGAGTGAACCAAAGAGGAAAGATTATCGACCACGTCGCTGAGTGTTTGGAAGAGCATGTTTGCGATGAGGAGGGTAGAAATCTCGAATCAATAAGAAAGAAAGCCAGCGAATCCATCGTAAAATCTCAAAATTATAACAAAAAAAGTTTTGACTCTAAAAGAAAAGAATCGCACAATTACGAAATTGGCGATTTTGTAATGATAAAAAATTTTGACAGTACGATTGGGGTAGCGTGAAAATTGATTCCGCAATTTAAGGGACCATATCGAGTGGAGAAAAAATTACGAAATGATAGGTACATTTTAAACGACATCGAAAACTTCCAGGTGACCCAGAAACCGTACGTCGGAACCTGGGAAGCTTTAAATATGAGACCATGGCATTCGGAATTTGTTGCCTTGCTCTGTGAAAATTATTCTGAGCATTTCCCATCAGCGAATTAATTCGGGACGAATTAATGGAAGGATGGCCGAGTAGTAGGAGTTTGTGAACTCGAGCCGTAGGAAAAATGTATATCGAATTTAGAATCGAATTTAATTTTCTTACATCTCCAATCAAGGATAATCCCCACTTGAGTTGGAGCATGTCAAGCGAATTAAACAAATACAGTCTTACGAAATATGTCCTCAGGGAAAGCGTTAAGAGCAACTGCCAAAGGTCAATCACATTTTATAATCTTCTTTGCGACTGATTACGTATGTGTGAATAATAATTATATTGTGAAAAGAAAAGAAATTTATTTGTAATGTAAAATAATTTGATATAATGTGCGTATGTGTAAATAAATTGTATCACAAAAGAAAGAAATTTTATCGATTAATTTTAAATGATGGACTAATTGTGTGTATGTTTAAATAATAATTGTATCGTAAAAAGAATAGAAATTTATTTGTAAAATAAAATAATTTGATATAATGTGCGTATGTGTAAATGAATTGTATCACAGAAGAAAGAAATTTTATCTTTTAATTTTAAATGATGGAAAAATTGTGCGTATGTGTGAAACTGACTACAATCACAAGCTTTTTGATTATGAAAACAATTATATGTATTTCGAGACGAAATAATTCAGGACGGCCGAACTGTAAGTGATGAGTCATGAGTTCGTTGTCAATTCGGCAAAAACGAAGGGAGAATCGGTTCTTCCCGATTACTCCAGTCTACGGCGATCTTCCGGTAGATTGACACGTTTTATAAGAAGTATAATAAATCTATTTGTCTATAATTGTGACTCTTTCATTTTTAATCCTTACAATTATATTCAGGAATTTTAATAAAATTTATTGCAAAATTCAATTATTTTAAAAAATAACAATATTCATCACAAGAATTCAATTATTTTGAAAATTAATAAAATTCTTTGCAGAAATTTAGTTATTTTAAAAAAATCTAAAAAAAATTTGTCGTCAACATTTTAATTTTGATAATTTCGCACCTTTACATCCTGCAACTTCTAGAAGAAAGTTTTCTCATTGGATGACCAATGAATTAAGATTGCTCATTAGGGATAAAAACAGACTTCGTGGAATTGACAGGAGATAATGATGAGTAATGATCAGGTTAAATTTAAGAAAATGCGAAATTTAGTAATAACCAGGCAAATGATTTTATAAATATTTTTTTTCAAACTCCAATCCCGATTTCTTACTCTACTTCTGCGTCTCTAAATGTCAGTTTTGATACTTTTTATGAGAACAATTTTTTCTTTGCGGATATAACAGTTGAGAATCTTATTCAAAGCATAAATAGAATCAAAACAAATGCTACAGAACCTGATTGTATCTCAATCAAGATGATCAAATTGTCAATACCAATAATTTTTCCTATTCTTTTACATATTTATAACTACTCGCTTCAGACAGGAGTCTTTCCGGGAATATGGAAGATGAGTACAATTCGTCCTATACCAAAAATACAAAATCCTAAAAGCCCAAAATTTTTAGACCTATCTTCATCCTTTGCACTCTATCTAAACCGAGATCTAAACCATTAGAACATTTACCTTGCGAGCAGAAATGCCTTTGCATTCCGGTTTTCGTTAGAAACATAGTACTTGTACTACAGCTTTGAAATTTACAACAGATATCAAAATTGTGTTGGACTTGAAATATATTACCGTAATCGTCTTTTTGATGTTTCGAAAGCATTTCCATCAGTTAACCATAAATTACTTTTAAATAAACTCAAACCTTTTAATATGACCAAATCTGCATACACTTGGTTTGAGTCTTATCTTAGTTCTAGATTCCAAAGAGTAGTCGATGAAGATGGAAATTTTTCAGATTGGGATAGGCCTAAATGTGGACTTCCACAAGGAGCCTCTCTCTCTTCTTTACTTTTTAATTTATGTTTAAACGATTTAGGAAAACAACTCAAATTTTGTAAATATCATAAATATGCTGATGATTTTAAGCTTTATCTGTCAGGTCCTTTATCAAAGCTCTCAGAACTACTTAAAAACATTCAAACAGATATCGATTACGTTGTGAAATAAGCGATTGATAACGGCCTTACTCTCAACTCTGATAAGACTCAGGCCATGGTGGCTGCTATGTCTGGTTTTCCTACACGGAGAAAAATAAATAGTAATAATTATACTATTTTCGATGAAAAATTACTACTTTTAAGTAGTAATTTTGAAACTGCTCGAAAAATAGTAACTTTTGCTTCGTATTCAAACGATTTTTACTTTTTTGAAAAAGTATAATTTACTTCAAGGAATCTAAATTTTATTAAAAGCCGAGTAATATTTAAAATGTCCCGAGCAATTAATATTCTGAGCGAAGCAACTTTTATTACGAATCAGAGCAATTATTACTATTTCGGTAAAGATTTTTACTCGTAAAAGTAGTAATCCGTACCCACACAATGACGCGCCTCACACCGACGGGCGAAACGAATGCCGGCGCGCCTGCGCGTCTGTCTACGCCGTGACGAAAAAAAATGCTGGTGTAGAGAGCTATATTGTCTCCTTTTATTTTAATAAATTAAAATAAAATAATCAGTGCGTTCAAAAAATAATTTTTCAAGTAATTAACACTCTGCATGTGTATTATTATTCATTATTCATAAGTTTTACTTTTTTTCACATTCTTACTTACAATTAACAACTCAACATATCGGAAAATCTTAACATCTATACAGTTTCGAACCCTACCTAACTTATATCTAACGCAACCTAAAATCGCACGCATTTATACTAAGCCTCTCGGCTACGCAATCGCTATGGAGAAAATTTCATGTTACCCGCATATATCTCTTTTCGATAAAGTGAATCATAAATTATATTTATTTAGATAAGTTACTGAATTAAAATATAAACATTTATAATAATAATAATAAACAGTATTATTAATTTAAAATTACTTATTTTAATTATTAAATTATTAGATTATAATGTTAATGATTTTATTTATTTATATATTTTTTATTAATTAATTAGTAATTCATTAACAATTAATTAACTAATTATTAAGTAATTATACATGAATTGCATACTTTGGAAATTGATAAATAATTAAAATGCATATAGCAATTAATGATCGCACCACTGCTCACATAGCACAATATCTTGCTGTAAGTTTGTGGTGTGGATTACACGTATAGTTTTTGTAAGGATAGGGTTGTATACTTGTGGTAAACTTAAGGTAAACTTTCAATTTCTGCCATTACGGTAAGCTTACAAGTAAAGGTTATTGTAAGCTTACATGTAAAGGTTACTGTAAGCTTACAAGTAAAAGTTATTGTAAGTTTATAAGTAAAGGTTAATGTAAGCTTACAAGAAAGGGTTACTGTAAGCTTACAAGTAAAGGTTATTGTAAGTTTACACTGTAAAAAATTTAGGGAGTTAACCGACTCGGGAGTTAGGAGTTAAATTTTTCGAGTTAAAAATTAACTCCAAAAGAGAGTTAATTTCTAACTCCCTTCATTCAACACCCGCGCGAGTTATTTTTTCCATGGGGAGTTAGCATTTGGGTGTTAAATTTTAACTCTCTTTATTTAACTCCCCTGGCATTAACTCTCCAATGGGTGCGACTTTTATAGACCCTCCGGGGGAGTTAAAATTTAACTCCCTTTTTTTACAGTGTACAAGTAAAGGTTACTGTAAGCTTACAAGTAAAGGTTGTTGTAAGCTTAAATGGTAAGGTTGTGGTAAGTTTACTAAATAAGGTAAATCTTTACAAAATAATTTATAATATAATTAAAAAATAAATAAAAAATTTTTAAAAAAACTTTTGGTCTTGTTCGATTTTGGAAATCTAACAAGCCGTTGAAAATCTTGAAAACAAATTTGGGAGGACTGGGATTTGAACCCGGGATCGACGCGCATAAACCTAACATCCTAACTAACTGAGCTAAGTAGGGAACTGACAAAGAAAAAATACATTTTGCTTTTAAAGAGTTAGTCATCTTCTTGGTTCACCTTAAAAGCAATATTGATTTTTTTCTTTGTCAGTTCCCCACTTAGCTCAGTTAGTTAGGATGTAAGGTTTATGCGCGTCGATCCCGGGTTCGAATCCCAGTCCTCACAAATTTGTTTTCAAGATTTACAACGGCTTGTTAGATTTCCAAAATGGAGCAAGACCAAAAATTTTTTTAAAAAATTTTTTATTTAGTTTTTAATTATATTATAAATTATTTTGTAAAAATTTACCTTATTTAGTAAACTTACCAAAACCTTACCTCAACCTTACAACTTTATAGTAACCTTACCACAACCTTACCATTTAAGCTTACAATAACCTTTACTTGTAAGCTTACAACAACCTTTACTTGTAAGCTTACAACAATCTTTACTTGTGATGCATTTCAAGACAAGAAATTTTCATTATCGATTGTTATTTCTCAATCTTGTAAAACTCTTGCTAACAAGAAATTTCTACTTTTCATTTGTTTCAATATCCAACTTCTCGCTTTAAATTTCTAAACAAGAGCAAGCAAGATTCTTGTTTCTATAGATAAATGTGTCAATTTAATTTATGATAAATTAAATTTTAACATGTCGGATATTTCACAACCTGCGAAAAGATTTCTGGAACCAGAAACATCGACAAAGTAAGAAATCCTTAATTTTTACACAATAAGTTGTTATTATCTATCCACATAATAATAATAATTATAATAATTTAACCGTGAATTAATTATAATTGTGTCATTTGAATAGTGATGAAGCTAATACTTCAAAGTTTAAAAAAACCCGAAGTGACCGAGGAGAAAAAATAAACAAAATTTTTGAATTCGGAACTGACGATGCTGGTCATAAATTTGCAAAATGCGTAATTTGTAAAAATTTGAAAGGAGTTGAAAAAACTATAAAAATGAAAAATGCAAATACTTCTGGTTTGAAAAGACATATATGTGTATTATGTATTATAAGGTGTATGAGTGAAATAGTGGTAAAGTTAATGTAAAATGTGTAGGTAATGCAGAAATTCGTGCTATAAATGAAAACAACCATCGATAATTAATTTTTTTTTTATTTATAAAAAGTAGATAATTTTTCCAGTTCCTCCTACTATTTTCTTCCCCCATATTTTACGAATAGCTCGTTCACATTTTACTCAACTCTTGACTAAATTTTAAGCTCTGCTTATTGAAATTCTATCACGTTTATTTTAAAAACTGACCAATTTTATTTTCACCTACTAGAAATTTAATTTGAACTACAGATGGTTAAACTTTATTCAAAAGCGCATGTGTAGCCATTTTACTCAACTTTTGGCTAAAGTTTATACAAAATATTTGCTCAGTGTACTAATTCAGATTTAGAGCTCGATTTAGAGAGTATATAATTATATTATAGTATCACCAGTTATATTTATAAAATTATTATATAATTGTATTGAAGCAAATGACTTTTATAATTTGTACCTTAAAGAGCTCTTCAGCCCTAGGAACATTCTTAATAAATAAATTATTAATTAAAATGTTGACGAGAATTTAAAAAATTTTTTGAAAATAATTGAATTTCTGGAAAGAATTTTAATATTTATTAAGATAGTTGAATTCTTTTAAAGAACTGCATAACATTTTTTTAAATTAAAACTAATTTAAATTTGAATAAAAAATAAAATTGAAAATAAAAAAATTTTAATAAAAAATATGTATATGAAGTAAAGGGTAACATTGCACGTAGATAATTTGATTTAATGTCCAGAAGAAACCCTAAGAAATCGTGACGATTCCCTTGATTGCGAAGTCGTTTCTATTCCCCGCAACGAGCAAAGTGGCAAAAGAACTGTGAGTTGACATTAAAAATGATTAATGGCCTCATGATAATGTTGAATTGTTTTCATTTTACTCAGAGAATTAACGATTTTTGTGTGGTGAAAATAATCATCTCGAATTGATATTAAACGAGAAAATAATTTTAACGTTTTAACGTGTACCATATTATTTTTTTAATTTATATCTGTTTTTTTATTTCTATACATTACTTATCTTATAGTAGTCAAGTTTTTTTCCTTTTCAATTACTTTATTATTAATGCTAATGGTTGTTATAAGCTCAATAAAAAAGAGTTTATGATTTTTTTAAAAGATGGAAAACAAATTTGTCATTTGTCAGAATTTTTTTATTCCTGATAATATAAGAATTACTGAAAGAAAAATTAAATTATTCTCGCAATAAAATTTTTCAACTAAAGAAAATTCTTTAGATAAAATAGTGATTTAATTTTTTTTTAATTTTTAAATAATTTAATTTAGAACTTATAGAAAAAATTGGTCTTCAAAAAATTTTAATTAAAATATTGTCAAATTTATTTGAAATAACCTTAAATTTTAAGGATCATAATTTTTTTAATTTTTCTAATTTTCTAATTTCTAATGTTATTTAATTATAAATCATGAAAAAAAACCTGCATGTTTTCTATTTGTCAAACAATATTTTTTAAAGAAAAAAAAACCAAAGGCATACACAAAAACTAACTTCAAACTGCGGACAGAATGAATGAAAGACAGAATTATTAGATTATTATAGTTAATTTAACAAACATATTATTAATCTATGACTATTCGATGTTTGCTACAAAATATTAATATAGTCACTAGTATAATGTCACAGCGAAAGAAAATAAGTGAGCTAACATATTCTCTTCTTTTCGCTGGGACAATTTGCTATAGTGACACTACTAATATTTTGTAACAGACACCAAATAGCCCATTTTTAATAATCTGTTTATTAAATTTCTAAATTAAATTCTTTCCATAGCGACACATTAATCTCAATAAAATTGAATTGACACCTGAGAAACATTCTCATTACTTATAATATTAACAGTGAATGTACATTTCTTTTCTGAAGAAGAAGTTTTATGTATTCAAAGCAGCTGAAAAGAGTGAATGATTCAGGTATAAATGCCATTGAAAAAAGTCTGTAAGTTATATAATCATTTATGTCTGCGAGTAATGCTGATATTGCCCAAGGATCTTCGACTTTTAAGAATCATTTAACTTCTCAATTTCTAAGGAATTCAACTTAATGACAAAAGTACAAAATTACACGCACGTATATAAGTAAATGCCTTGGGCACTAAAAAAGTTCATTATAAAATTTACGATGATATACGACCCCAAATGTCAAACATTATCCACTGAAGAAAAAAATCGTAAAATAATTTTAAACCAGATAATTTAATTTTATAATTCTTTGAGAGTGAAATAAAAAAATAACAACCACAAAGTGGAAAGAAATTACTGAAAAACTCTTTCTGACCTGCCAATCAAAAGATCCAAAGTTTTAGAGATAATAGTAGTCGAAAATACTCATTGGTCATAAAATAATCATGATTCAGAGAATTTCATAGAAAAGTACTGTAAAAATATTCCGTCGAAAATTTAATTCCTCGATGGAATTATCAGGCGGAGCACTTTTAATGAAAACTTTCCAAGTGGAGAAAATAACTCTCAATTTTTCGTAGATTTATGAAAAATATTTTTATTCTACTTTTCTTGAAAATCAATTTAAATGGTCTGAAAATTTGCGCAGAAAAGCTGTTTGATTTCTCTTAAAAGCTTTCGAAATTTATTGGAAAGATCTTGAAATCACTTGGAATTGTCTGTAATCTTGCCAACTCTCTTGAAATATATTGAAATGTCTTGAAAATGGTCGAATTCATATTACCCTATTTGGATCTAATGTAGTCGCAAAAAGTCTTATCTTTTTCTCTCTTCTTCTTTCTTTCTTCTTTTTTCTTAAAGAAGTAACTCTCAAAAAAATAGTTTGATCAAGAGCATCTGTTTTTAATTACAAGACTGTAGTGCTAATAAACGACTCACGTTCCCATCAATGGAGTGAGTTTTAAGTCATCAATTAATCGAGCACCAGAATAACTCCATGAATCAAGAGTATAGCGCAGTGTGTGTTATAATCAAGTGTTTAAATGATATAATTAAAGAGCAATGAATAAACGTTGCAATTAGAGGGGAAATAATTTTATTGATAGGAGGCTGAAATTCCTTCGAGTTGAACAAATGAGAGGAATGTTTCTATCGAGAGAACAAGGACTATTAGATTCAACAGAGATCAATAAGTACCAGGGGGCAAATATTTTACTTGTGTGCCACTCATTATCGCTTGCTGCAGTTTGCAAGAAAGATAAAGAGTCAAAACGCGTCAACCGTGAATAATGAATTTTTTGCATTATTTATAAGAAAAAAATTAATAACTCATTACTGTTTTGCTAGAAATTAATGGCAATTTTTTTGGTAGTCATTGAATATCCACTCTTTTAAATAAACTTAATTGTGAAAAAAATTTTTGAAAAATTTTTAATTTTTAATGACAATTTTATAAACAAATAGTGTTTTTTATGCTTTCTAGAGCAAGGATTTTAATGAAATTTATATGTAAGATACATTGAACCTACATCTTTATATTCCCGAAAAAAAAAATTGTATTTCCAATTACAACCGGAGATTTTGAATTTTTTGTTGCGCCGTGCGCCGTCACCGCGGCATCCATCGCTGTGATGTTGTATCTACATGGTTAAGCTGTATCTACAATTAGAAAGTAAGACGTAAAACGCGAGAAATTGCCATGTATTTTTCTCGCGTTTCGCGTTTGCGTCGCGCGTTTCTCAACTTTTTTCCGTATTGTAGAGGCAGCATAACATGGTAAAGATAACGCGAGACGCAACGCAAAACGCGCTAGAAATGCATGGTATTTTTGTGCGTTTCGCGTTGCGTCTTGCGTTACCTTTGCCATGTAGTGCTGCCTTGATAAATGCCGCGGTAAACGAGCAGACGGCGCACGGCGCAACAAAAAATCCAAATTTCCGGTTGTAATTGGAAATACAAATTTTTTTTCGGGAATATAAAGATGTAGGTTTAATGTATCTTACATATAAAGTTCATTAAAATCCTTGCTCTAGAAAGCATAAAAAACTCTAATTGTTTATAAAATTGTTATTAAAAATTAAAAATTTTTCAAAATTTTTTTTCACAATTAAGTTTATTTAAAAGAGTGGATATTCAATGACTACCAAAAAAATTGCCATTAATTTCTAGCAAAACAGTAATGAGTTATTAATTTTTTTCTTAAATAATGCAAAATTTTTTTATTATAATAAAAGGTATAAATATTTAAAATTTTGAAAAACGGTTAAAAGTGTTTTTTTGGTTTGCTGTGAACTATAGATTTTCATAAATGTTTTGACTTTTCCAAAACTATAAAAAAAATGTATTCACGGTTGACGCGTTTTGACTCAAAATGACTTTATGTGCGACTTTTTCTTCTTTAATCAACGCACACATCACGTATCTTGTAAAATTAAACCTCTTTCAGGATTGCTTTTCTTTTTCAAGATTCTCAGATAGGGTAAATTAAATTGTAGTATTAATTACGAACGTTAAAACTTGTTCTATATACCTTTGCAATCATCGGTATTTTGATTGGAAATATTAAACACGATATTAAACACTTTTACAAAACTTTTTTTAGACTTTTAATCATCTTATCAGTTTATGTTGGAAGACGCTATTTGGAAAATTCTTGAACTGTATTTTACACAAAAGCAAACGACAAAAATTGATGCAAATTTTGTATTTTGTGACTTATTGATTAAATTCCCAAAGGGATCCAAGAGCGAAATTAAATAGATTTTGAGATAATCGTGGTTAAAATCATGGCCATTTTTTTACCACTAATCTTTGTGTACAATATATCTTAATGATTTGTACATCTTTAAACTTTGAACCTTTAATCCATTTCACCGATAACCTAAAAATCTTACAATTGCAACGAATTGATACAAAAATTGATGATCAAATCAAAAATCGATCTAAATTTTTGGCATCGATTTGATACAATTTAGAATCAATTTGATAGGGGAGACTAGGTGCGGTTGTTACGCTGCACTGAGAAAACTGGAGAGTCAAATTCAGAGGTTCAAAAAGTGTATGTTTCCTTTGCTTATGAAGAAAGTTAAATAGTCCTTCTAAAATAAATTTTGAATTGATAATGGAAATCTACTTGTATATTCTCTCCCATTATATCTGAGGGTTAAAAGTTGCGCAGAAAATGTGTACGATCTGATGCGCGCGAAATTATTTTTCTGACATTTTATGTATTTAATTTAGGGGTTAGGTTGCCATATTTATTCATTTCGCGCCGGATAAGGAAGGGATTTCTCAAGATGGTTAATTTGTCCCTCTGTTATAAACTCATTTTCCCTCCAAGAGAAATGGCAGGAATATCTGTCAATGGTGTATTTGAACATTTAGATTGTTATCCAATAGCTAACTCTCAAATATCAACGATTTGTCCCTCCAGATGTTTAGTCCAATGCTCCAGTTTTCTCAGTGTGTGCAGTTATTACAAATGAAATATCTTAAAAACAGTGAATTATAGAGATGGGGTTCTTCCAAAGGGAAAAATGTTTAGTTTTTATGTACGAACTTGCTGCAATATGTTTAAAAATTATATGCAAGCTTTACAAGTAAAAAAATAGGAACATTGGTTTTTAGAGGCCAAAAGTAAATATTTCTCTGGTTGATATTTTTTAAATAACTAATAGACCTTAATATCAATTCTATGAGGATTTAGCTTTAACAAACTGCCTTGGTTGTCCACATTTAGTGTATACTTTTTTAATAAATTGATTTATTGTAAAAAATGTACCTGTTGTGCTGCCATCTCTATGACACTGTCACGCACTATTACGTTGAGTAAAAAATTATGAAATTATTTGTCTTCAATTTAGAAATGTTATAGATGATTCTTGGCATTGTACACGGAGAAAAAGGAATAGTTGACACATCCAGATACATGGATATCACAGCCACATTATATTGAAAAATACGGGATATCCATAGTTAAGGTTGCTGCATCCATATTCTATGGCTGGCTGTATATTGTTGGAGCAGCAAAAGACCTATGGTTGGGTGATCCATAGTAATGGAAATGGGAAACAAAAAATTGGAATCACTAAATTAATTAGATTCAATGTCACTTGAGATATTTTATACACATTTTTGTAATTAATACACACCACTTATTAAATAACCGCATATTAACGAAATAAATTATTAACCGATGGGGAGAGACACGAACCCTAGACCTAACGCATACTAAACACTAACGCTATCCACTACACTATACACACAACTACTATCGGCTCAAAAAGTATAGGCCCCTGTGTTTGAAAGCTCGTAAGTCAGGTAAAGAAATTCACACGTTAGTCGGACAACTTGGATTTAGAAGAGACACTATTTCTACGTTCGTATACGGAAATGCAAGAAATTAAAAATTTTTTTCCGTTATTTACGGATTTTCGAGAGTAAAAAATACATGGTTTTTGAAGCATTTTGACAGGGGCCTACTTTGAAAGCTTGTAGCTTATTCAATAAGTATTGCATTGTTATGCTGAATTTTTTCTATGAAGTTTAAACCCTACTAAAACAATAAATATAAAATTTTTTGAATTATTGCATTAACTTTTTGTTATTATTTGAAATAACGATAAAAAGTCGTCGCCTTTGCAAATAATAATACAGATTTGAGACAAACTGTAAATTACGTACAATATGGTATTGAAAATAATGCAATAAAAATAAATTGTTTAAAAAAGTTTTTGAATGAATTATTTAGAAAAAAGTTTTCAGTTTTTTGCTTTATTACCCCATTAAAGCAAGGTGCAGGCAGTCATAAACCCTTTTGTCAGCGACAGGAAATTCAATAGCAGCGGTCCCAATCGGTCCACTACTGTACCTTTTTTTAAAGATTTTTCTATTATAGCGAGTTATTTACAACTTTAAAACCTTCGTCGAGTGATCTGCACACGGAGAAAAATGGTGCTGAGTTTCTAGTAAAAGTTCCTATGGAATAGTAATAATTCTACTTTTATAATAATAAGATGTAAAAGTTGTTGATCAGTGTTAATTATTTAAATAGTCAAAGATGTATTTTGTGTCAATTTTATTCGTCTGATCGTAAATAATAATAATAATATAAAAATGAGCTTTCGCTCCGCGACGCAGAGCCTCCTCAGATAATAAATCTGCGAAAAAAGGAAAAAGATTGTAAAATCCTCCCTTCACAAAAATATGCGAATCTTATAAGAGTTAACCTCAAAAACTTACCAAAACACGAGTAAAAAACAGATATTGTACATAATCATAAAAAAACCCTCCTCCAACGAAAAACATGAGTGACCGCCAACGACAAAAACTATTACAAATTAAACAAACGAAACATAACAATAAATAGAGGAAGAAAAACTCCCTCATTTTTTTAAGTCACATGTTGGCAGATGATTTTCTTTACAAACTTTTCCTTTATAAAACCGCGAATATAGTGCATGTGTTTGGTTGGTAAAACAGATTTCATTCATGCAACCTTTACGCACGGAATATAGGAAACACATGCACTATATTCGCGGTTTTATAAAGGAAAAGTTTGTAAAGAAAATCATCTGCCAACATGTGACTTAAAAAAATGAGGGAGTTTTTCTTCCTCTATTTATTGTTATGTTTCGTTTGTTTAATTTGTAATAGTTTTTGTCGTTGGCGGTCACTCATGTTTTTCGTTGGAGGAGGGTTTTTTTATGATTATGTACAATATCTGTTTTTTACTCGTGTTTTGGTAAGTTTTTGAGGTTAACTCTTATAAGATTCGCATATTTTTGTGAAGGGAGGATTTTACAATCTTTTTCCTTTTTTCGCAGATTTATTATCTGAGGAGGCTCTGCGTCGCGGAGCGAAAGCTCATTTTTATATTATTATTATTATTTACGATCAGACGAATAAAATTGACACAAAATACATCTTTGACTATTCTACTTTTATATTAAAAATTACTATTCATAGTAGAATATACTTCGCAGGAAGCAAAAATTACTATTTCTGGTAGTAAAAATTACTAATAGTAATTATTACAGTAGTCACGTTTAAAAATTGCTTTAAGAATTTTAATTTTTACATCGTATCATTGTAAATTTTATTAAATTTTGTATTACTTTTTACATTCGATATGTTGTAAATATTACTTGTAGAAATTCTAATAATTAATACTGCGGAAAATAAAGATTGCTTCTGCAAGAAGCAACTTTTACTATTGCAGAACAAACTTTTTACTCGTAAAAGTAGTAATCCGTACCACTATACTGTTACACACCTATGTGTGTGATCACGTCACTACTGTCATGCGCAGCGACCGTAACCTGACGTCAAAGTGATCCAACATTTCTAGGTTACAAGAAGCACGTGTAGCACGGTTCAGTTATTTGGACAGTTTTGTTTATATCAGTGGTGCGATCATTAATTGCTATATGCATTTTAATTATTTATCAATTTCCAAAGTATGCAATTCATGTATAATTACTTAATAATTAGTTAATTAATTGTTAATGAATTACTAATTAATTAATAAAAAATATATAAATAAATAAAATCATTAACATTATAATCTAATAATTTAATAATTAAAATAAGTAATTTTAAATTAATAATACTGTTTATTATTATTATTATAAATGTTTATATTTTAATTCAGTAACTTATCTAAATAAATATAATTTATGATTCACTTTATCGAAAAGAGATATATGCGGGTAACATGAAATTTTCTCCATAGCGATTGCGTAGCCGAGAGGCTTAGTATAAATGCGTGCGATTTTAGGTTGCGTTAGATATAAGTTAGGTAGGGTTCGAAACTGTATAGATGTTAAGATTTTCCGATATGTTGAGTTGTTAATTGTAAGTAAGAATGTGAAAAAAAGTAAAACTTATGAATAATGAATAATAATACACATGCAGAGTGTTAATTACTTGAAAAATTATTTTTTGAACGCACTGATTATTTTATTTTAATTTATTAAAATAAAAGGAGACAATATAGCTCTCTACACCAGCATTTTTTTTCGTCACGGCGTAGACAGACGCGCAGGCGCGCCGGCATTCGTTTCGCCCGTCGGTGTGAGGCGCGTCATTGTGTGGGTACGGATTACTACTTTTACGAGTAAAAATCTTTACCGAAATAGTAATAATTGCTCTGATTCGTAATAAAAGTTGCTTCGCTCAGAATATTAATTGCTCGGGACATTTTAAATATTACTCGGCTTTTAATAAAATTTAGATTCCTTGAAGTAAATTATACTTTTTCAAAAAAGTAAAAATCGTTTGAATACGAAGCAAAAGTTACTATTTTTCGAGCAGTTTCAAAATTACTACTTAAAAGTAGTAATTTTTCATCGAAAATAGTATAATTATTACTATTTATTTTTCTCCGCGCACTAAAGGTATCGGCAAGACTGCAATTATTTGTAACATCATCGAAATTTAATTCTTTTTAGTGTTTTTAACTAACATTTGTCTATAAATCCATTATTTTTAATAATTAGTTGAATATATATTTTCATAAAGAATTTTATCAACAAATTTTTAAATAATTAAATTCTTGTGACGAATTTTAATAAAATTTTTAAGAATGATTACATTTTTCAAGGAATTTGATTAAAATTGTATTAAAATTAATTTAAATTGTGCGATGAGTTTTATTAGTTATGAAAATAATTAAATTCCTAAAAAAATTTTTTATTATTTATGAAAATAATATTATTAGGTAAATATTAGTAATATTATTATTAATTAAAATTTTATAATTAAAACTTAAAGATAAAAAATGTGTATTGATATAGAAATTGAAAAAATGATAATAATAAATAAAAGAAATATAAGATAGTGCAAATAAATAAATTAAATTTAAGAAAAATTTTTATAGAAATTAATTGAATTTAATTGAAATAAATTTAAAGAATTTTATTTTTTACTTTAAAAATATTTTGATATACATTGGATTTTTCTGGAATTAAAAAATTAAAATTTTAAAAATAATTAAATTTAGCAAAAATTCAGAATCGAAGTTATTAGCATGATGAAAATCGTAGTAATTTTCGAGAATTTTACTTACTTTTTCGTAATAGTCAGGGAAACAAACTTCAAAATCAAATTGTGGTGATTTTTGTTAATCGTCTAAACGAGATTTGTTAGGCAATCTTATTTTTTTGGTAACTTCATTATGCTACTTTTTCACAATATGCGAAGTCTGAATATGGTATTATACTATTTTTTTAATTAATTCAATAAATATTTGAATTATGAATGAAAAATTCTACTTTATCAACAATAAGTGCCATCTATTAGATGCCATTAAAATGTTTGTTTTAAACTTAGGTGTTCATGCCTTTTTTGCTTCCTCGTGGAGGAAGCTTCTACTATCGGTTCAAAAAGTATAGTCAGTTAACTTTGAAGGCTTATAACTTGAGTAAAAAAAATCGCACAATATTGAAACTGGATGAAATCAGTAAGTAAATTATTTCTACGTTAATGTAGAAAATTAGAAACTAAAAAAAAATTTTTTCTTAAAGTTATTAATTTTTGAAGGGAAAAAGAACATGTTTTTTGACACTATTTTCAATAAGGCCTACTTTGGTAACATGTAACTCGTTTAATAAGAGTCCTATGAAGTTCCTGATTTTTTTCTATGTTCGTTAAATCTTTCTGAATAATGTTATTTAAACAAATAACCGTTATTATAATAACTTTTTGAGAATATTAAACGAAACCGTAGTTGTGTTATCTTTGTTGCAAATTAAGGTACGAAGATGAGACAAAGCACATGTTACGGAAAATACGACACTGCTAGTAATGTGCCGTTTCCGAAATTTATACTTTTCGAAACTTTCACTTGAAAGTTTCAATGAAAAGTTTTAAATTAATTGAAATTTATGAAATTTTAGCCTTAACCTCTAATTTTTTAAAACTAATAATTTACAAATTATTTAGTTATGTTTCCAATTATTCCTTTTAACTGTAAAATACAAATACTATACTATTCTAAATGTTTTAATTCAAAATATTTATTTTTACAAAAATTTATTTCCTTAATTTTAATTTTCATAAATTTTTAAAAAATTTTATTATTTTAAAAATAAGATTTCAAGGATCACATGAATGAATAGTTAAATATGTTTACAATAACAAGTTTGTGCAGGTTAAGAATTTAAAATAAGCACAAATTCTATCAATTTCCAATCATGATTGAGACTTGACATAAACAAAATACCAGCAAAATACCATATTTACAAATTTTATAAATTTCATGAAAAATTTCATCGATCATAAATTTCATGATTTGAAACTTTCAAAACGAAAGTTTCCAATTGAAAGTTTTAACGGCACATTACTAGACACTGCTTACGATTCACCAAAGAAATTTTGTGAAAAAAATTATTTTAAGTAATTATTTGCAAAAGTATTTACAGTTTTTTGCTTTATTGCACCATTAACAGTCAGGTGCATACTACTGTAAGTCTTTCTGTCCGAGACTCCAAGTTTAGCACTACTACCTTTTTCTAGTTATTTTTTTCTGTGGTTGAAACTGATTTATAACTTTAAAGATCTGGTTTCTAAGGATGTACAGAGGTGTAAACACCCAAAATATTTTTCCTGACTTAAAAATTCAAAATTGTATGTAGGTTTGTGTAGAAGTGACCTGAAGTCCTCACTTAAGGTACTCGCATACCTCGGCTGTCTGTCTGCCTGCGCAGGCAGAAGATCGTTCACACCTCACTTTTCCCGTTGAAAAATGAGGGAAGATTTGAATATCTATTAAAATTCAAATCTTCCCTCATTTTTTAAAGGGAAAAGTGAGGTGTGAACGATCTTCTGCCTGCGCAGGCAGACAGACAGCCGAGGTGTGCGAGTACCTTTACCTGCTCATGTCTACAATAATACAGTTTCTCGCATTTAAAATATCGACGCCTATGGGAAATGGTTTATGATGGTGTGCACCTTGCCGCTAATGGTGCAATAAAGCAAAAAACTGAATATAGTTTTGCAAATAACTTCTTGAAATAATTTTTTTTCCAAACTTTCGTTGATGAATCGTAATAAGTGTCATATTTTCCGTAACGTGTGCTTGGTCTCATCTTCGTAACTTAATTTCCAGCAAAGATAACATGACTACTATTTCGTTTAAAAATTTTAAATAGTTATTATAATAATTGTTAATAGTTTAGATATTATTTTTAAGAAAGGTTCAAAGAAGTCTAAAAATAATTTATAAACCCGATATGATTCTTATTGAACGTTCTACAAGGTCTGAAAGTAGACCCTGTGAAAATGATGTCAAAAAACATGTACTTTTCTGTTTCAAAAATTAATAACTCCTGAAATAATTTTTTAAAATTTATTTTATTTTCTACAGTAACGTAGAAATGTTGCAGCTACTGATTTCAAATTATTTCAATATTATGCGATTTTTTTTACTCAAGATATAAGTGGTCAAAGCCAACTGACTTTACATTTTACACCGATAGTAGTCGTTTAATTTACAGAACTTTTGAAAATCTTTTAAACAAATTTTCTTCTATATAGAACTATGTTATATAAGACCCTGAACAATTGTCCGGATGTATGTGTGTGTGTGTGTGTGGATCCCGATTTTTGTGAACACGATAATTCGAAGAGGTTTTAACGAATTTGGCTAAAATTTTCCAGGTACATTTATCATAAAAATATTTCAAAATTGATTGATAGACTTCAAAAAATCCTAAAAAAAATTTTTGTTAAAACTTTTTTCTAAAAAATTTTTTTTAAGTTGGTTATTGAAATTAATATACAATAAAATCTTATTCTTTGCATCAAGACGAATCGATTGGTCTATACAAAGTATAAATTGTATGAGAATTTATAGAGTTAATCACAATTATTAAAGCTGAAAAATTCGCATTTTTATCAAAGAATGAGTTCTTTCCGCAAAATTATGTAGCTGTATAAGAAAATCTTACTCATTTATTTCTAAAATCTTATTCTTTGCACCAAGACGGATCAATTGGTATATATATAGTATATATTGTATTTAAATTTATTTATAGAATTAAAACCAATTATAGACAAAAAATTTACACATTTAATAAAAATTCAATTTTTCTTAAAAATCATGTTGCTGTACAATAAAATTGTTATTATTTATTGAAAAATAAATCAAAAATCTTATTCTTTGCATCAAGACGAATCGATTGATGTATATTGTAAAGTATATGGGCAATTCCACGTGAGATTTCAGTCGACCTCTTAAAATCGGCCAAAAATATTTTTTTTCTATTCTGTATTGAAAAAAAACAGATACATATTTTTTTATTATTTTTTTGGAGGCCAAATTTTTGAGTTATGAATTTTCAAAATTTTCGCTTTTTAAATGTAGGTATATTTTTAATGTCAGATAACTAAAAAAATATTGCTTCTTTTCATTTTTTGACAAGAAAAAAAAAGTTTTGTTTTTCTCTCTACTTTTGAATAATCATAACAAAAATTTTTTTTTTTTCATTTTTTATTAAAAAAATAAAAAAATTTTATAAACAAATTAATTTTTTTTAACTTTGGGTATGATAAATTTTTAATTTTCTTTTTTTAAAACATACCTGGAAATGATAAGAAGGTTTTGCAAAAAGTTTCAGAGTGGGCCTGACAAGTTTGATGGGTCCAAAAAAAAAATTAAGCTGTCCGTGCAGGTCGCACGCACGTGGCACAATGGGATTTTTTTACAATTTATTATTAAAAATTGTCTAGAGCCTAAAAATTTTATCGGATTTTGATTATTATTGAATTTTAAGGTTCTAAACAATTTTTAATAATAAATTGTAAAAAAATCCCATTGTACCGCGTGCGTGCGACCTGCACGGACAGCTTAATTTTTTTTTTGGACCCATCAAACTTGTCAGGCCCACTCTGAAACTTTTTGCAAAACCTTCTTATCATTTCCAGGTATGTTTTAAAAAAAGAAAATTAAAAATTTATCATACCCAAAGTTAAAAATAGTACATTTCGTAACAAGTGTGAACTGATGGCGTTTTTGAAACGAGTTTCAAAAACTTGCGCGAGATTCAAAAAGCAGTTCACGCAAGTTACGAACGATACTTTTTATAATAAAGTCATAAAAAAAGGCGTTAAAAACGAGACACCCAGATTTGTCACAAAACTAGTTTACCGATATACATTCAAACGTACAAAAACGTTTTGTCGCGCGGGGGGTCTCCCCCCGACGGGGTCCAGGGGCGGAGCCCCGGATAGGGGGTTCGGGGGGCGGAGCCCCCCGACTGCAAAAAAACCGACTCAAAAGATTAATTTTCATTGACGATTTAAAAGTAAACAATTCATTTCAGTATTGTTGAAAAACCTTTGGTGTGGCCTACAAGGGGAAGGGTACTTCGGGGGGCGAAGCCCCCCGTTCCCAAATAACCATCTCCAAATCATAGGCTCCAAATATTAATTATTCTGACAGTTGATAAAAAAAGTGAGGTTATGTTGAGAAAATGTTTTGACAATGATAGCGAAATCATAGAGATTTTTAGATTTCTAGCGAATCTTAGGTTGGTAGTGCTGTCCATAATTATTGCTATATAGTATATATATATATATATACGCCTGCGCTACGACGCGCTGCGCCTATGTCCCGTGTGGAAAAGTGAGGTGGGCCCACGGTGGGTCCCGGGTTGGCTTCCCAGGTTCTAGGTGGGTCCCAGCAGGGATGGCCCAGGTGGGCGATTCCTTGGCTTGTAACGGTGAATCCAGCCACAGCCCACCTAGGAAATATCCAGCTGGGGCCCATAGATTTAGTTTTCATTCAAATTAATGAATAAATTGTTTATTAATAACAAATAAGTCGAATTATAAATAAATAATGTTATTATTTAACGATTTTTACTTTTTTTAATGAAATTGTGACCAAAAGCAAATTCATAAATAATGTTAGCATATATGTGGGAATTAATATATATCCTTTCATTTATAAATTAAAAATTTATAAAAAAATTAGAAATTTGTTAATTAAATTATTAAACGGTATATATAATCACTAAATTGCATACTTATACGAATACAATGCAGAAAAATCGGAATAAACGCAAACCTAAGAAACAAATAAAATTTAACGCACGCGGGGATTGAACCTACGACCTACGGACTACTAAACTAACGCCCTAACCACTATACTACGGAGACTAACTACTGAACACCGACGTTTTATTGTCAGTGACTTGTTGATCTGCTGTAATGATTCAATAAAGCACTTACTGACACGAATACACCGTAACAAATAAATAGTTTAATAATAATAATAACAATATTAATAATGTAATAATAAACGATAAATATTCTTAAAATAATATTCATATTATTATGAAAAAAATATATCAATACATTTTTATTAAAAATGTGTTTTTTATTATTTACAATCATTATAAACATTAATTTGTTGGTCTAAAAAAAAAAATTTTTTTTAGTTGTTTGGACTTAGAAATTTTACTAATTAATTATGTGGACATTACATAAAAAAAATATTGTGAATACATTTTTGTTAAAAACACGTTTTTTCTTAATCTAAGTCATTATAAACATTAATTTTTTGTTGAAAAAAAAATGTTTAAGTTTGGACTTAGAAATTTTTGCTTATATAATTATTGATGTGAATCCTCAAAAACTGGGAAGCCCAGGTAGGGCCCAGCTCACGCCCACTTATAATATTATTTCGCCTGACCGGAACCCACCGTGAGTGGGTCAATAGACAAACTCTAAAATGCTTCCGTAAAATGTTAACATGTTTGTCAATTGTCAATTCATGTACGAAGATGACCATAATTACATCAAAGTTTTATTATTAAATGTTAAAGAAAAACTAAACTATTTAATAATTTTCACTCTAAACGATTTTTGTTATTATATATAATAAATTTTACTAATGTTATATTGCAGTCGTTATTGTTTAAATAAATAATTGTTGTTAATTAGTAACTCCTGACACTAGCTTCCAGAAAGATGCAGTTTTTTTCTAATTTTGCAATTAACTAATTCGAACCACATGAAATAAAAATAATTTAAGGTTTTAACAATTCAAAAATTGTTTAAACAAATGATTGTTGTTATTTACTAATTTTTGACACAAAGCACCTAAAAAAATGCAGTTTCTTTTTAATTTTGCATTTAACTAATTTGAAAAGTATGAAATAACAGTATTTTATGATTTAAACAGTTCAGAAATTGTTTAAACAAATAATTGTTATTGTTTATTAACTTTTGATACAAACAATCCAGAAACTTGCAGTTTCTTTCTAATTTTACAATTACTACTACTCTGATTAACTAATTGCAAAATAAGAAAAAACTTCATTTTTCTAGATGCTATGTGTCAAGAGATAGTAAATAATAACAATTATTTGTTTAAACATTTGATAAATTGTTAAAATTAAAATCATAAAACATCCGAATGATTTACTATTTACATTAGTTAATTGCAAAATTAGGAAAAAACTGCAAGTTTCTAAGTTATGTGTATCAAAAGTTAATAAATAACAACAATAATTTGTTTAAACAATTTCTAAATTGTTAAAACTATAAATTATCTTTATTTTATGTCGTTCGTATTACTTAATTGCAAAATTAGGAAAAAAATTGCAAGTTTCTAAGTTATGTGTATCAAAAGTTAATAAATAACAACAATAATTTGTTTAAACAATTTCTGAATTGTTAAAACCATAAATTTTCTTTATTTTATGTCGTTCGTATTAGTTAATTGCAAAATTAGGGAAAAAATTGAAAGTTTCTAAGTTATGTGTATCAAAAGTTAATAAATAACAACAATAATTTGTTTAAACAATTATTAAAATGTATTAAAAACCGTTATACCTTGATGAGTTAATTATTAAATAAATAAATTCAGCTGGAACAACTTTAAAATTTCGGTAAAACTAAATGTCTGTTAGTGTAGTACAATAAAAGTTTATAATTATTGACAATAAATTGTTTAAAATAATAATGATTATTATTATTATGAATTAATTGTAGAATGATTTATTGTGAATAGTTATATTTAATTTTCAGACTTTTTCTATTATTATGTTAATATTTTTATGAAAATGGGAAGCCCAGGTGGGGCCCAGCTGGCTCCCAGTTTTTAACTGGGCTAACTTGGGCAGATTTCCACACGGGGTGCTACTATTCTCGATAAAAACGTCGACTCATGCTGTCCTTCTCACATGGTTCATCGCAGTCGTTACATTATTTTTCTTTTTCGTACTCTCGGGAGGTCTTATTTGCACTCCGTACGAAAAAGAGCTCTTATGACGCTCTGTTCAAGAAAAGGCAGTTTTCTACTTATCTCCGGAGTACCAAAAAACGCCGTTTTTATGACTGAGTTATAAAAAAATTAATTTGTTTATAAAATTTTTTTATTTTTTTAATAAAAAATGAAAAAAAAAAATTTTGTTATGATTATTCAAAAGTAGAGAGAAAAGCAAAACTTTTTTTTTCTTGTCAAAAAATGAAAAGAAGCAATATTTTTTTAGTTATCTGACATTAAAAATATACCTACATTTAAGGAGGATAGGTTCACGACGGTAGTCAAGATAACAATTTTTTTTTTAAATGTTTAAATATGAAATAAATTTTAATATGTAAATTAAAAGATCATTTTTTAAAATAATGTTGTGTACATTATTATGTAAAAATCTGTAAATAATTAAAATTTTAAGAAAAAACAGTAATATTTTGAAGAACGCAGTGCTTTGCAGTTAGAGATCTGGCAACATGGCATGAACAGCTGATGCGAGCGCATGCGAATTAGTGTTGTTTTGGTCAGTTTTGGTTGACTTTCGTCATGGAGAATAGTTTTTCTTTAGTTTGACAATTTAATAAATTGTTTTTTTTTCACTTTTTGAAATAGTGTATTTTTCAGTACTCAGCTTTATTTGAATTACCGCGCTACTCCGCTTCTCCCACCGCTCTCAACAGTTGCGATGTTGCCACGCACTCCGCGTCACTCACGTCAAAAAAAAAATTACAAGTAACTTTAAGTTTTGGATAAATAATACTCTGCAACTAAACGGTCGATTTCGTTCTCTTTGAAGTATTATGTTCCTTAAACATTGAATTAATTTTGCTCTAATTTTGAGTTGAATCTCTCCGCTGTGTCAAAAGTTATTAACCAAGTTGTTATTTTTTTTTTCATTTTTTTTTTTGCGGCCATTAGCTCAATGCTAAATACTGAGAAAAATAGTGAACTTTGGCCGTCAATATCTCGAAAACTATACGGTCAAATTGGCTCAGATTTAACAATAATATGCATTAATATGTCATTTAATTTTGCTGCAAATTTCAAACGAATCTCTATGATTGATGATTTTGAACTAACCTCCTTAAAAAGCGAAAACTTTGAAAATTCATAACTCAAAAATTTGGCCTCCAAAAAAATAATAAAAAAATACGTATCTGTTTTTTTTCAATACAGAATAGAAAAAAAATATTTTTGGCCGATTTTAAGAGGTCGACTGAAATCTCACGTGGAATTGCCCATATATTATATTGAAAATTATAGAATTAATTACAATTAAAGTTGAAAAATTCACTTCTTTACTAAAAATTTATTTATTTATTTAGATTTATATTATACCTTCAAAAATAGTGATCTAGCCAAAATTTTAAGTGCCTATCTCATAAAGATCACTCACAATCTTCAATTTCATGAAAAGTGCGCAGTAGATTAGAAAAACTACTTTTTTTAAAAATAATATTTATAACTCAAAAACACCTTTTTCGATTTAGCTCAAATTTTTAGGAAAAATAGTTGAAAAGCCATACTTTAAAATGATTATTTCGAAAATCTGGGTGTTTTGAGTTTTTAGCTATATTTTTGCAAAATAGTGAGATTATTTCTATTTTTTCTCAATATGTTTCCTTACGGTTTTTGCCTTTTTGTGCCTATACGCAGCTATATAGAAAAAAATCTGAGCTCAAATTCACAATCTTTGGAAAATTTCCAATCAATTATCTATATTGAAACTTATTTTGATTTATTTTAGACAAATTTTAACAGCAAAAACAAATACAAGTTATAATTAAGAGTATCAAAAAGGTGCGCATGACGATTAAAGTAGCCCAAAAAAAAATTTGAGTGGAAAAAAGCAAGAAACCCCTGCAATTTTTTCCAATGCCAATAAAAATAAATACGTATTTTTTTATTATTAAAAATATTGATATTAACAGGTGCCACCGAGCACTTCAATTTTCCCACATAAAATGAATGGGAAAAATTTAAATTTTAGAAAAATCTTAATCATTTGCGAGGGTTTCAAAAAAGTTAACATTAAGCTATTAGGATTTTTTGGATATTTATAATTTAACGTGTTTTTGTGGTATAATATCGATTTTTTAACGTTTTTGTCGGATCTTGTGTTTATATAAAAATACGTATTTATTTTTATTGTCATTGGAACAAATTGCAGGGGTTTCTTGCTTTTTTCCACTAAAAAATTTGTTGGGCCACCCTAATCGTCATGCGCACCTTTTTAATACTCTTAATTATAACTTGTATTTGTTTTCACTGTTAAAATTTGTGTAAAATAAATCAAAATAAGTTTAAATATAGATAATTGATTGGAAATTTTCCAAGGATTGTGAATTTGGGCTCAGATTTTTTCTATATAGCTGCGTATAAGCACAAAAAGGCAAAAACCGTAAGGAAACATTGATAAAAGTCGAATTATCTCACTATTTTGCAGAAATATGGCTAAAAACTCAAAATACCCAGATTTCCGGAATAATCATTTTAAAGCATGGATTTTCAACTATTTTTCCTGAAAATTTTAGCCAAATCGAAAAAAGTGTTTTTGAGTTATAAATTTTTTTTAAAAAAGAAGTTTTTTTACTCTACTGCGCATGCATTTTAAAATATCTTAAAAATTCCAACGGCATTGGATTCTTTGGAAAATTTCCCATCGACTAGTACTTTTCCGATTTTTTTTTACACCAAAATTGACATTTTTTTAAGCAAAAATGTATTTTTTAATCTTAGTTTATAAAAATGGCACTTTTCATGAAATTGAAGATTGTGAGTGATCTTTATGAGATAGGCACTTAAAATTTTGGATAATTTACTATTTTTGAAGGTAGAATGCGCCTAAAAACTTCACTGTAAAAAAAAGGTTCTAAATTAGATCTAATTTCGGTATTAAAATAGAACCAAATTACGATGTAGTACCAAAATTGGTACTAAATTAGTACCTTTCTTTTTACAGTGTTTAATACGCCTAAACAGAATTTCAATGTTTGTAAAGTGTTTTTTTCACTTAGTGTTTTGTTTTATAATTTGTTTGTTTGTTTTGTTTTTATATTATTTTATAATATTCTTTGAACTTTAACCAGTCGACGCATATAAGAGTTTTGTATCAAATATGCATTGTGTTACTTATACGCAGACATTTTGTAAAAATTAGCGTTCGGGGTATTATTCGACACCTTTGTTGGAATAAAACTCACGCGGAGGAAGATATTGATTTTTGCATAATTTGCATGAAAAATATGCCCAAAAAAGAAAATCGCCGAAACAAAGTATCGCTTGTGATCGAGGTGTTCACTTGAGTTGTGCCGGAGCAAACCAGCACAAAAATAATTTTTTTTAGAGTTTCTGGACAAAATAAAAGTGTGTCCAATAATAACCCGACCTCCCCTACAACTGTGTGATTTACCCGTGGAATTCCCCTGTAATTTAAAAAAAAAATTTTTGCTTGAAAAACTTCCATAATAATAATAACGATAATTTAAAAGTAATTGAATCAATTAAGTGTAAATTAAAAAGGACAATGACGCTATAGTATATGATTATTATAGTTATAATAGTATTTAAAACTTTATTCCAATTATTCCTATATTTTATTTTTTAATGAAAGAAAATTTGAATGAATAATTTTTTAAATTGCTAATTAATTTATTTAAAAAGTAAGAAAGAAAGTAAGCTAGTTTTGAAATATAATTTTTCTCCATGTATTGGGTAATTTTGATTTGTAAATTAATATCGATTTCTTCGTTTCTAAAAACATGATGTTGAGCTTCATGTATGGAATTTATCGAAGATGCCAAGGAAGGAGCTGAATGCTGTCAATTAATTGGAGTAATGAAGTGGTGTGGATGTAGGTTTGATGATGAGATGTTGTCTCGAATAATTCAGATGTTTAAGGGGTAAAGCAGATTTCACAGTTGGGTTTAATCCATGTCGCTCTTGACTGATAGGGCCATTAATGTGTCAGCTATTCGGATGCTCCGGCTCGAATAAGGAAAATGCGCCACAAGAGATTTAAAGTGGCTTTTCGACAATTAGAACATTAATACGATTAATAATTAGATTGTTGTCTTTATCAAAAATACAAGTCTCGTTCTTCCATAAAGAATGAAATGCTTGTTTCTTTGGGGTCAACTTCCATAAATATCCTTATAGAGTTGCTAGTAGAGTAAGTTGTAGTGAGATTTTTTTCTGCTTCTTTATCATCTTCTATGTTGGGTTCTTGGCGTGTGAACGGGAGTGAAGGACGCCCGAAGCAATTTTCACGTTTGATGTAAGTATTTTATGGTCGATTGAGCGCCACTGGTGCGAACGAACGAGATTCCTCTCGGTATGGAGAGGAACGATATGGGGTAGTATGGTATATGGAAGGGCAGGGTGTATAGTTGCTGTACGTACAACAACAGAGAAGCAACTTTCGAGTTATGCTCCGGTCGTTGCTACAGCCGTGTCAAGGTACACACTCGTGTGCAAACAAACACGTGCACGATACTTGCACCTACATGCAGACCAACCTGATCTGCCTCTTTGTCTATAGGCTGGTCGTCTCGCTTTTGTAATAAAACGATTTACGCCTTGGTGAGAGATGCAAGGATGCTTCAAACGCCTCCAGCCACCTGGTCGCAAACGATAACTCCATTTTGATGCGCTAGATTGCCTAGATCATTCCACTCAATCGCGCAAAATTACTATTTCAAATAATTTTATCCTAATCGTTTTCGTTTTAAACAAAGCGTTTCTTCTAACGCAACTGCACCCGATTCTTCTCTTTATTATTTTGATTCACTGAGAAAAACTATTGCAGGGTGACCGCTGGACCGGGATTTTGAAAACTTTTTTTTACAAACACTGATTATTTTGTGAGAAAAAAAAGAAATACCTATTTTTTTAAGACTTATTAATAATTATATTTCATTAAAAAAGATTGAATGATCTTCTATAAAATCGTTTTATTTTGTCAGGCAATTTTATCAAAAATACTAAAAAAATATTCAATTTCTATAGAATTTATAAAAAATTTTATGAATTTTGTTGTCCAACGTAACAGACTTAAAAAAAGAAAATATTCAATTTAGTTTTAAATTTTTTTTATTTCTAACAATAATTAAACAAAATATAATTTTAATTAAATTCGACGAAAAAAATTAAAAGAGAAAAAATTTCACATCCTATAAAATAGTAAAAAATAAATCAATTTATAAATTTGTTTTGCAATAATATTATCACAAAACAAATTTGAATTAGCAAAAATTTGAATTAATTAAAACAAAAGTGATACGAAATTTATAAAAATTAATTTTTAAGTAATAAATAAAGTAAATAAAAAATATAATGATAATATTCCCTTCCGAAATTTTTTTATATTGAAAGTAAGTAGAAAATTCGATCCGTGGAAGGTAAAAGTATAGACATATTGGTTTTATGTCATATTTTTATTGATGTCAAATAATTAGAAAGATAGCGACGTTTCGATGACTTGGTTTGTCATCATCATCAGGCTAGGCCTAAATAAATAAACAATAAATTTACATCACAAATAAAGACGAAACAAAATAAGGACGAAAAGAATAAAATATAAAAATTAAAAAAAATTAATTTAAAGGTAATAAATTTAAAAAAGTTATTTACCACATCACAAAAAAACGTTACATATTAAATTCGCACAGTAATAACTGGCACGTCGAGTTTTAGAGAGCGTTTCGTCAAGACTAAAATCGTTTTACAGAAAAATAGAACTCTAGATAAATTGGAGGAGTCAATGAACTTAGATGTAAACAGCACGTGGCGATGACAAGGTGACAATATTTTGAAGAAAGAAATCAATCATGAATTTAATTTGCTTATTAAGGGAAAATAAATTTTATTTAGGTATAAAATATCCTCTTTTTTATTGATTGTATGTTTGTTAATTTTTATGTGAAGCATTTCAGAAAAACATCGTTTATTGAAATTTGGTTCACGATCAAGAATTTTTGCATTTTCCCAGTCAAATTCATGATTGAATTCAGATTGATTTGCTTTGACTACAGTTTTGGTGTTGTTTTTTTATTATTTTTGTGTTCGTTAATACGTGTTTTTAGAGCACGTTTTGATTCGCCAATATAATTCGCAGGACAATTTTTGCAATTAAATTTATAAACAATATTCGTTTCTTTCCATTTTTCTAAATGGTCTTTACCCAATTTGACAATAGATCTTAAGGATTTGTCAACAATAGGAATAGTAAGAATATTGTGAGCTTTTAAGATTTTTGTCAATCTAATGAAATTATGATCATTATAAGGTAAACAAATTTTAGGAATTTGTTTGTATAACAAATTTTTTGCATTAATAATTTTTGAATTTACATTTTTATTACGATATTTTAAATAGTTTAAACGAGTTTTTATATGTTTTTTAATAAATTCAAGGGGATAATCATTATTAATTAAAATTTTATTGACTTTCATTAGATTGTCTTTGTGAAAAGAATGGTGTGATAATAGGGTAGCTCTGTCCACGAGATTATAAACTATATTTATTTTTTGTTGTGATGGATGACTTGAAAAGAAATTGATAAGTCTGCCAGAGGAAGATGGTTTTTGGTACCGATTATAATTAATTTTATTATTTTTGTTAATTATAGAAATATCTAATAGTCCGGGAGCTAGCGACCAAAACAACTATCTCATTTCATACCGGCTGAAAATTTGAGTAAAGATTACTAAAGACATGTAATTAACAGAAACACACGTCTGGCAGGCCGGCGCTGGGGCAGGGGGCGGCGGCGGGGGGGCGAATAGGTGAAAAATAATGTAAAATTTTCTGATTTCATACCGCTTAAAACCTTCATAACTCGAAAGTAGACACCCACACGAGTGTAAAAATGTGCGTCTGGCAGTTCTGGGGTGGGGCAAAGTACGTCTGGCAAAGGGTTAAACACGCAAAAAAATCGAAAATTTTTTCTGATTTCATACCGCTTAAAACCTTTAGAAATCGAAAGTTTACATCCACACGAGTGTAAAAATGTACAAACAATTTTAAAAACACCCTTCTATTAAGATTTTACATTCTTATTGCCCATTCTTTACTTCGATACTTTTCGATACATTCGACCTTTCCACTCCATGTCTTTTTTATGAAAGGAGGACACAATATAGTGTCGTCCACATAACGGAAATAAAAAATTGGTTTGCAATTATGTTCTAATTTAAGTTTTTTAAGGCAGTCACTTTCCAAGTCGTCCATAACAATATCAGCAAAAAATGAAGAAATTGGAGAACCCATGGGGGTACCTTCAATTTGTTGATAATATTTACCATCGAAGACAAAAAATGTGTTTTCGTAGAGAAATTTAGTACAATGTAGAATGTCGTTAAACGGAATTTTACAATTATTGATTGATATAGCTCTACGTTCAAAACTTTGTGTAACGAGTTCAAGGGGTACATTTGTAAACAGTGATGCTACATCAAGAGAAACAAATATGTGGTCGTCTGGAATTTTTATATTTGTAATTTTTTCGATAAATTCAAAGCTATTGTCAATATGAGATTTAGGAGTATGAATATTATCTTTAAGTTCTTTATATAATGTTTTTGCTAAAAAATGCGTTGGACTATTAATAAGAGACACAATAGGACGGAATGGTACATCCTTTTTATGGGTTTTTGGTAATCCGTAAAATCTTGGTAAAATAGTTGTTGTTAAAGTCAAAGCGTTATGATGATATTTATAGTTAAGATAGTCATTTTCATTTAAATAATGAAGAATTTTAGTAGTATTAGATTGAAGTTTGTTTAAGGGGTTGACATTGAGACGTTTGTAAGAGGAAGTGTCATTAAGTAATTTAGAAACCTCATTGAGATAAAAAGATTTATATAAACAAACTGTGCTGTTACCTTTATCTAAATTAGTAAACATGATGTCTGGATTTTGTTTCAAAAAATTATTAGTTATTTTCAGTTTCTTAGCGAATTCTTTATCTTCTTTAGAAATATGTGAAGTTTTATTAAAATTAGAATTTATATTATTAACTACTTTATTTCTAATCTCATCTTTGACGTTGTTGGTAATATCCAATTTACTAACAGTATATTCTACATTTTTTAAAATGTCGATGATCTGACTGTTGTTAGAGTTATTTTTAGTACTAAAGTTACGTCCTAGAGATGTAACATCAATGACTTCATTAGGTAAATCGACTTTTGTTAAGTTAACGATCCATTTGCTTTTATCGGATCGAATAGGAGAATTAGATTTTGACAATAAATTATTAAATTTTTTGAAATATATTGCTTTTTGATTCTTTCGAATAGACATAAACTTTTGTTGTGAAAATTGGATATTACCAACAACGTCAAAGATGAGATTAGAAATAAAGGAGTTAATAATATAAATTCTAATTTTAATAAAACTTCACATATTTCTAAAGAAGATAAAGAATTCGCTAAGAAACTGAAAATAACTAATAATTTTTTGAAACAAAATCCAGACATCATGTTTACTAATTTAGATAAAGGTAACAGCACAGTTTGTTTATATAAATCTTTTTATCTCAATGAGGTTTCTAAATTACTTAATGACACTTCCTCTTACAAACGTCTCAATGTCAACCCCTTAAACAAACTTCAATCTAATACTACTAAAATTCTTCATTATTTAAATGAAAATGACTATCTTAACTATAAATATCATCATAACGCTTTGACTTTAACAACAACTATTTTACCAAGATTTTACGGATTACCAAAAACCCATAAAAAGGATGTACCATTCCGTCCTATTGTGTCTCTTATTAATAGTCCAACGCATTTTTTAGCAAAAACATTATATAAAGAACTTAAAGATAATATTCATACTCCTAAATCTCATATTGACAATAGCTTTGAATTTATCGAAAAAATTACAAATATAAAAATTCCAGACGACCACATATTTGTTTCTCTTGATGTAGCATCACTGTTTACAAATGTACCCCTTGAACTCGTTACACAAAGTTTTGAACGTAGAGCTATATCAATCAATAATTGTAAAATTCCGTTTAACGACATTCTACATTGTACTAAATTTCTCTACGAAAACACATTTTTTGTCTTCGATGGTAAATATTATCAACAAATTGAAGGTACCCCCATGGGTTCTCCAATTTCTTCATTTTTTGCTGATATTGTTATGGACGACTTGGAAAGTGACTGCCTTAAAAAACTTAAATTAGAACATAATTGCAAACCAATTTTTTATTTCCGTTATGTGGACGACACTATATTGTGTCCTCCTTTCATAAAAAAGACATGGAGTGGAAAGGTCGAATGTATCGAAAAGTATCGAAGTAAAGAATGGGCAATAAGAATGTAAAATCTTAATAGAAGGGTGTTTTTAAAATTGTTTGTACATTTTTACACTCGTGTGGATGTAAACTTTCGATTTCTAAAGGTTTTAAGCGGTATGAAATCAGAAAAAATTTTCGATTTTTTTGCGTGTTTAACCCTTTGCCAGACGTACTTTGCCCCACCCCAGAACTGCCAGACGCACATTTTTACACTCGTGTGGGTGTCTACTTTCGAGTTATGAAGGTTTTAAGCGGTATGAAATCAGAAAATTTTACATTATTTTTCACCTATTCGCCCCCCCGACGCCGCCCCCTGCCCCAGCGCCGGCCTGCCAGACGTGTGTTTCTGTTAATTACATGTCTTTAGTAATCTTTACTCAAATTTTCAGCCGGTATGAAATGAGATAGTTGTTTTGGTCGCTAGCTCCCGGACTATTAGATATTTCTATAATTAACAAAAATAATAAAATTAATTATAATCGGTACCAAAAACCATCTTCCTCTGGCAGACTTATCAATTTCTTTTCAAGTCATCCATCACAACAAAAAATAAATATAGTTTATAATCTCGTGGACAGAGCTACCCTATTATCACACCATTCTTTTCACAAAGACAATCTAATGAAAGTCAATAAAATTTTAATTAATAATGATTATCCCCTTGAATTTATTAAAAAACATATAAAAACTCGTTTAAACTATTTAAAATATCGTAATAAAAATATAAATTCAAAAATTATTAATGCAAAAAATTTGTTATACAAACAAATTCCTAAAATTTGTTTACCTTATAATGATCATAATTTCATTAGATTGACAAAAATCTTAAAAGCTCACAATATTCTTACTATTCCTATTGTTGACAAATCCTTAAGATCTATTGTCAAATTGGGTAAAGACCATTTAGAAAAATGGAAAGAAACGAATATTGTTTATAAATTTAATTGCAAAAAATTGTCCTGCGAATTATATTGGCGAATCAAAACGTGCTCTAAAAACACGTATTAACGAACACAAAAATAATAAAAAAACAACACCAAAACTGTAGTCAAAGCGCATCAATCTGAATTCAATCATGAATTTGACTGGGAAAATGCAAAAATTCTTGATCGTGAACCAAATTTCAATAAACGATGTTTTTCTGAAATGCTTCACATAAAAATTAACAAACATACAATCAATAAAAAAGAGGATATTTTATACCTAAATAAAATTTATTTTCCCTTAATAAGCAAATTAAATTCATGATTGATTTCTTTCTTCAAAATATTGTCACCTTGTCATCGCCACGTGCTGTTTACATCTAAGTTCATTGACTCCTCCAATTTATCTAGAGTTCTATTTTTCTGTAAAACGATTTTAGTCTTGACGAAACGCTCTCTAAAACTCGACGTGCCAGTTATTACTGTGCGAATTTAATATGTAACGTTTTTTTGTGATGTGGTAAATAACTTTTTTAAATTTATTACCTTTAAATTAATTTTTTTTAATTTTTATATTTTATTCTTTTCGTCCTTATTTTGTTTCGTCTTTATTTGTGATGTAAATTTATTGTTTATTTATTTAGGCCTAGCCTGATGATGATGACAAACCAAGTCATCGAAACGTCGCTATCTTTCTAATTATTTGACATCAATAAAAATATGACATAAAACCAATATGTCTATACTTTTACCTTCCACGGATCGAATTTCCTACTTACTTTCAATATAAATAAAAAATAAATAAAACTTCTTTTCTCAAAAATTAAACTTTTAAACAACCGTATTTTGCATTAATATCAATTCGATTTTTTTACAATTATTCATAAGCAACTATTTCTATATTTTAGAATGTTAAATTAATATTACTACCCAAGTGCAAAAGGTTCTGGGAATTAGACCAAGAGGCAGGGAGAGAATGTTACTTTCCCTCCCCGCTGTGACATCACGCCCGTGTGGAAATTTGTCACGTATCTGTACCGTAATGATATAGTTTCACTAGTTCCTATCTAGTTGCGATACCGTGAAATGTTGTAGTATATCAGAACAATATAGTGAAATATTATAAAGCTATAACACGGGCTCTAGTATAAATTTCATTTTTAGAAACTTGTTTAATACTTCTATATTGATTTACGGTAAATATATTTGTAAAAATTAATAATATATGTACAATATAATTATATAACAATATTAACAAAGTTTATAATTATAATATATAAACTATTGTTAATTTTTAACAATATTAAAGATTTTAAAAAGTGCAACAATTTCATTGAATTTAAAAAAAAAATTCGATTATTCGCTTTCTTCTTTTATACCATATTTTATTTTTAACAAGTCCAGTTATTTATTTGTTATTATTTTAAATTCTAATTAAGAATTTCAACCTATACTACACTTCACATTATTAACATAAAGGGCATCCGGGAAAAATCAAGCCCAAAAAGTGTTTTCCCGCGTGTCGTCTCACTCCTAAATAATTAGAGATATTTAGTTCTGATTTATCATGATAATTAGGGGAATTTATGATGATAAATAATATTCTCGAAATTTACAAGTAATTTTTGAAATAAATATTGAAAAACGAAATTACAAAAGTTGGATTTTAGGCGAAAGTGGGAGACAATATGGCGGTCAGCACACAGACAAGTGGATCTATGTGTCAGTGGTCAAGGAGGTGGCGCCAATTCTCGGAAGTGGTCGCGAGTTGAACTGAGGGAAATGTATTAACCTCAAATTACTCCACTTTCAATCGTTAATAAAATAATTTCCTCGCAAAATTATTGCAAAAACGGAGAGGGCCGCTCCTCGGAGAGTCTTCCTCTATCACCCCTCCAAATATGAACCCGAAATATTTTATCCTCTCAAAATGAGACGTCTATACTGAACCGTTCAAAACCCCTTTTTTCCGTATATTTAAACAATTTTTTTCAATAATTATTTATCAAAATTTCTCTAAATTCCGAGAGGACCGCTGGTCCCAGAGCATTTCTCTATATTTACAAAAAAATCCCGACTCAAAATATTCTTTTCTTTTTAAATGAGACGTCTATCACGAAACCAGTATTATTTCCCGGATGCCCTAAATCACTTAAATTAAGACGGAAAAATATCGCACGCACGGGGGTTCAAACCCTAGACCTTTGGGACGCAATACGAATACACATACCACACAGCCACGCTGACTTGGAAGATGTGTTGCTTAAAATACCTTTTTAGTTTTGAGACTGCAATTTTTTGCCTTTATTTATAATAAATTGTTTGTAAATGGTATATTTAAATCTATATACTTAATAACATTATTAATTACAATATGTAAATAATAATAATAATATTATAAACATAAAGAAATTACTTGCAGATTATGATTGTGAAGTTTCACTAGGCAGAATTGATCTAGATCTACAATATGAAGTAGTTAATGTAGTGAAACTATACAAATTCTAGACCGTATCCCAATGTAAAGCAGTTGTAGTGAAACTATACAGATTCTAGAACGTATTCCAATGTAAAGCAGTTAATGTAGTGGAACTATACAGAATCTAGACCATTTCGGTATAGTTTTACGTGACTAAAATAGCTTTACGAGATGTTTGCGGTACAGTTTCTATCTCGTATATAGTTTCACCAGACACTTTTCTGCACGGGCGGGGAGAGAATAGTATATTTCGTAACTTGTGTGATCAGTTGCTTTTGAATCAATAGCACGTGCTTTTGTTATTACAAACGGTGTATTCAAATACGTTCAAAAGCAGATACTATAAAATTGACAGTACCAATTGTAGTCATACTTATATTAATTAAAGATGTTAGGTATTGTCTTGTTGAAATTAATTTTTTAATAAGAAAGTATATTGAATCAACATCATTTAAATGTACTATGATTGTATGCAGTGTGTTGAGTTTATATTGCGATAAATTGTGAGTTTAGGTCAAGTTGTGAGCTTCTACTGAAATTATGTATATATGTTGCGTGTTGAACCACAAATAAGTGTATCTTGAAATAGGCAAAGGTGGACAGGAAAGCGTTAATCCGTTAATCGTTAATTAACTCCGTTAATTTTTTCATTAACAATTTAACTTTTAAGTTAATTTTAAAAACAGTTAACGGACTTGTTAACTTCCGTTACATTTCTCTTTCGTTAACTAAGGTCCGTTAAATTTCTTTTTTTTTAAATTTTTAATTACCCTACTAAAAATAAAGTCACAAAGCGACAGAAATTTAGTCAGAATCTTTGATGATTTTAGACTGCTTTTGTTATGATTGCAGCCACAGAACATCAGACTTGAGTCATGTTCAATCAGAAAAATTCAAAAGTAGTCAGGTTTTTTATACAAAGTCGACACCCTCTTTTATCTGGAAAAAGGCCAACAAATCGTCATAAAATGAAAGGAAAATCTTTTTTATTTGTTTACGTTTATATTTATTTAAACATTATACTTGTTTTTCATCGACTTAGAATTCTAACGTTATGTTATTATTATTTATGCAATATATCCTTCAGAACTTAAATTCAAATAACCGACAGATTAGCTCAGTCGGATAGATGCCTCGCTTGGCGGTCGTTTAAGGACCAAGGGTAAGTACCCTTGGTTCGCGCCCACTTGGCTTGGTATTTTTCCGGCACGTGAGACAATCTGAGCGGGAGGTTTGACGTCGAGGTATAATGATGTGCACCGTCGATTATTGTCCGGTACACACCATTAGAACTCGACTGTTGATAAACCGGTTGTACTCAGAGAGGTTTTCTACAGTTTCCCTCTCCACTGGCGAGAAAACCCATTGATTACGAATCTGACATTAGTTTTCCAAAATTCAAAATGTCGGATCCAATATGGCGCACGACAAAATAAAAAATTAATTATAATGACTTGAAACTGAATACTCGGAGGTTTTTAGAGTCGCTGATTACGAATCTGTCATTATTTTTTCAAGGTATTTATCGAAATTTGATTTCACCAAAAATTATCATACTGATGTCAGATTAACCAGTTTCAAACAAATTCAATAAATTTTAAAAAATTTTCCGCCATATTGAACCAGTTATTTTGAATTTTGGAAAACGAATATCATATTCGTAATCAGCGACCTCGAAAACCCCCGAGTAATCGGTTTCAGGAACATTTAAGTAGTTTTTAATTACCTTTTTTAAGTTGCGCATATATGCGTCATGAACCACTTTTGGCCAGTTTAGTTTTGCGCATATATGCGTCAGCAACAGTCAACTGGTAAACTGGGGAGAGATGTCCCGGGGAGACTTGTCCTGGGGAGACTTGTCCTGAATTTGCCACTGTTTTAATAAACATTTTTTAACTGGGGAGAGATGTCCCGGGGAGACTTGTCCTGAACATGCCACCGTTTTAATAAACAATTTTTACTGGGGAGAGATGTCCCGGGGAGACTTGTCCTGGGGAGATTTGTCCTGAATGTGCCACCGATTTAATAAATAATTTTTACTGGGGAGAGATGTCCCGGGGAGACTTGTCCTGGGGAGACTTGTCCTGAATGTGCCACCGATTTAATAAACAATTTTTACTGGGGAGAGATGTCCCGGGGAGACTTGTCCTGGGGAGATTTGTCCTGAATGTGCCACCGATTTAATAAATAATTTTTACTGGGGAGAGATGTCCCGGGGAGACTTGTCCTGGGGAGACTTGTCCTGAATTTGCCACTGTTTTAATAAACATTTTTTAACTGGGGAGAGATGTCCCGGGGAGACTTGTCCTGGGGAGACTTGTCCTGAACATGCCACCGTTATAATAAACAATTTTTTCTGGGGAGAGATGTCCCGGGGAGACTTGTCCTGAATTTGTCACTGTTGTAATAAACAATTTTTTACTGGGGAGAGATGTCCCGGGGAGACTTGTCCACCCATGGCATTATTTACTTTTAATATTTACATTTGGGGAGAGATGTCCCTGGGAAGACTTGTCCTCTGGGAGGAGCTGTCCATGGGAAGACTTGTCCCATGGGGAGTTATGTCTCTGTGGAGACTTGTCCTGGGAGGACTTGTCCGGGGGAGACTTTTTGAGTGTGACTTGTCCCAACCCCACGTAGTTGAAATAACTAACAGATGCCCGTATAGAAAAATTTCGGGGCAGTCTGGAGTCCAGAGATTGCCCCAACTAGACGCATCTGGACGGTCTAACTGTGTGCTATATGGGATTTTTCTGGACGGTCTAATTTAGACTGTCTAACTGTATGCTATATGAGATTTTTCTGGACGGTCTAATTTAGACTATCTAACTGATGCTATATGGGACTTCATTGGCATCACTAGAATTCAAAATTTTTAAAGTACAAATCAAAGTACAATCAAGACTTTAGTGCCCGATTTGTCGGTCTTCTTTGAATTTATACATAGATTGTCTCTTCAAAATTCAATGGAATAATTTAGTCAATGTAAAGAATCGTTCAAAAATAAATATTATAGGTTTATATGTGACGCGATCTGAAGAAAGGGACCTTAGAAGCAAAAAATTATAGGTTATGTTTGCAATTTTTTAAATGAAAATACAAAAAAAGGATCAACTGTCAATATAAATCATTAAAGTTTAAGTCTTCATTAAAACTAAAATATTTAATAAACACTGATTTTAATTCGAAATAAGTAAAAAGAAACTTTCAAACAGGAAAAAAGTAACTCTAACCCAACCTTAAAATGATTTGCTTCTAAGGTCCCTTTCTTCAGATCGCGTCACATATGAATTATTATAAATAAAATTTTCAATGTGTTTAATTAAAAATTCTAAAGATCTTAGATTTTTGAAAAATGCCTAATAATTCAAATTCTCCTTAAATTAGATAAATTTTTTAACATATTGTATTTGATTAATTATTAAAAATAATTTATCTGTAGAAGAATTTTAGTTAAAAACACTATAAACAATTGAGTGTTGGAGAAGTTACAGATTATTGTAGAAATTTAATTATTTTCAAAAGTAACAAAATTCTACACAGAAATTCAATTATGTTCAAAAATTTTTTTAAATTCTCATCAAAATTTCAATTATCTTTATAAATAATAAAATCGTTCTCTGAAATTCAATTATTTTCCAAATTTTTAACTAGATTCTTGGCAAAATAAAATGTAAGCAAAAATTTAATTACTTTCATAAATAAAAAACCTTTCACAAAAATTCAATAAGTATTTACATATTTTTTATAAGTTTCTTCTCAATAATTCAATTATTTTTATAAATAATAAAATTCTCAGAATTTTTTTATTATTCAAAATTTCTTAGTTAATTTCAGAATTGTTTAATGATTATAATTGTAGTAAGAATTATTTATTTAAATATTTATATATAATAATTAAAATAATTCGGGATTATTATGTGTAATAATTTTAGTCATAGTTTTCACTTCGTCCTTATAAGCAACAGAATATATGACACAGGCATTAATATAGTAAGTTAGGAGAGTTTACACTCAGACTTCAGTGGCCGTGCGGTTTCACACAAAAAAAAATATGGTACATTTGACTACTTTTTTTACTATTTCCTGTAGTTCCTATAGGCGCCCGTAACATTATTTAGTAAAATGAACTATGGCTTTTTGCCATTAAAGATTGATCAACTTTGCCATGAATGTGCCATTATTGGGCCGAGAGCTGGCCCAGTCTTAAAAAATCTGAAAATCTGACCATCGGCGCCATCATTGGCCCATCAATGGGACGTTTTGAACACCAGTAATGGCCCAGTAACTACTGCCAATTCTCGGCAGACATTACTGGACCAATGATGGGCCGTTTTTGCAGTCTTGGCATTTCGCACTTGGGTAACTATGGAAGTTTAGTTAAAATGATGCTGAATATGGTAGTTTTAACTACATTTTTTTAACTGCACATATGTGGATGTTTTTACCACTCACGTTCTTTCTCTGTAGAAAAAAATGATCTTTTCAACTGCATAAATAGTAAAAATAACTATTTTCAACAATTGATTTTACTATATGAAAACAGTAAATTTCTTTCTTTCTCTGCAACTAGTAAAAAATAGTTGTTTTAACTACATAAATCATAAAAGTAACAACTTTTAGAGGTTGTATTTACTATATAAAAACAGTAAGTCTCATTTTGTTTGCAACTAATACAAAATAGTTATTTTTGCTACCACAATAGTAAAATTAACTATTTTTAACAATAGTTTTTACTACTACACTATAGTTGAGCCATTTACAAGCATCTGTTAGTTATTTCAACTACGTAAAGTAGTTATTTTAACTACATAAAACCAACTACTTCATTTTGGTTCAACTAACTGAGGAAGTGTAGTTAAAATGCTGCTGAATATGGTAGTTTTAACTACTTTTTTTCTAACTACACAAATGTGGTTGTTTTTACCATTCGCATTTTTTTCTGTGTTAAATGCTTCGAGTCGGGTCGTAAGGGTGGGGGGCGTGAGTTCGATCCCACATGCGAGCGGATATTTTTCATTGTAAGTGTTATATAAAATAATAAAATAACTATATTTGATCTGTACAAGTGTTATAAATTAAAATTGTAAACATGTTTGTAAATAATGTTAAATGCCTGTTAAAGAATGAATTTAAAAAATGTACCAATTAACACAAATTGTTTTTTTTATTAAAATTATTTTTCAATATTACTATTTTAAATGATATTTACTGCTAGTGCAGTATATTATTTATTTGAAAATAATATAATTATTATTATAATAAGTTATTGTCATTAAGTACATATACACACATATATATATGAATAACAATAATATTTATTATTATTAATAATTCATATTCTCACATTACATTGAATAAACGTGAGAACCGAGTAAATTTGGGTAAATTATTTAAAATTAAAAAACTGAAAATATTGAAATCGAACCTAAAATTTTAAATATTAGCACGTCCAGTCTGGACCAACGCGTGGTTCGATCGTCACTGGTCTGATTAGCTCATGGTCAGACAGTCTTTTCAGCGCCCACACGGAGAGAAAAATCAAGCGTTTTTAGTATGGAGACTTCCTATGGTAATTTTGTATGAACGCCCTGCTTAAGAGGCGTGTCCTTATACCTCAGTTGCATGAAACATATACTAAAATAGCATGGATCTCTTGCAATCGTAGTATACTGACGTCCCATGCGTTTAAAGCCCGTGTAGAAAAATTTCGGGGCAGTCTGGAGTCCAGAGATTGCCCCAACTAGACGCATCTGGACGGTCTAATCTGGACGGTCTAACTGTGTGCTATATGGGATTTTTCTGGACGGTCTAATTTAGACTTTCTGACTGTATGCTATATGGGACTTTATTGGCATCACTAGAATTCAAAATTTTTAAAGTACAAATCAAAGTACAATCAAGACTTTAGTGCCCGATTTGTCGGTCTTCTTTGAATTTATACATAGATTGTCACTTCAAAATTCAATGGAATAATTTAGTCAATCTAAAGAATCATTAAAAAATAAATATTGTAGGTTTATATGAATTATTATAAATAAAATTTTCAATGAGTTTAATTAAAAATTCTAATGATCTTAGATTTTTGAAAAATGCCTAATAATTCAAATTCTCCTGAAATTAGATAAATTTTGCTTCCTCATAAAGGAAGCTTTGTATTAGCAAAATTTTGGATTGTCATTTTTTGACATATTTATAAATTTTTTTTTATTATGCCTAATACTTTAGTACTTTATATAAGCACAGGAACTCCCCGTATAAATGTTCTAAATAAATAAAAAAAAATTTCGACGTATTTTGAACTCCGAAGTCCAAAAAACGGATTTTAAAAATTTGTCCCGATTTGTGTGTGTGTGTGTGTGTACTAACATTACATTTGCCTCAATATCTCAGAACAAGAAAGAGCAAAAGGCCCAAATTTTTTCTTAAATTGTAGGTCTCCACGGGGGATATAAAATGAGAGTATTTTCAGCCCGATTCATGAAGTTAAACTATTTTTTTTTTGCATTTTTCATTTTGTAAAAAAACGTTTTTTGGACATAACTTAAAAAAATGTTAGGACACTTATAAATGTTTTTCTTTAGTTTTGTAGAGTTTTTCACACGCATCTTTTGAGCCCTAATTGAATATTTTTCGTTCATATTAACCGGAAATATTATTATAAATATTATTATTATTAACTTTAAAAAATCAAAAATTTTTGAAAATAAGACTTTTTTGAAAATGTTGTTGAAAAATGTAAAAGTTTTGTTTTGTTTTGTATTTAGTTTTGTAGAGTTTTTTCAGACGCATCTTTTGAGCCCTAATTGAACATTTTTCGTCCATATTAATTGGAGATATTAAACTTTTAAAAATCTAAAATTTTGAAAAAATAAGACTTTTATAAAAATTTTTTTAAATTATGTAAAAGTAACTTCAAAAAATTATTACCAACTTGAAGAGCATTAAAAAACGCTTCGTTTGACCTATTTTTTAACCTGATTCGGGCAGAAATTATGAAATTATTGGTATTTGAAAAATTAAGAATTGTGGAAAATATCATTTTTTCAACATTCTTGTTTATTAATTTATGTGTAATTATTAAACATTTTTTAGACCAAGATTTAATGATTTTTAACCCTTTTATAAAAAGTAATTCTTATATTTCAATTATTATTATTTCTATGAGGAAGCAAAGTGTTCATGAAATGAACACCAAAATTATAAAAATGTACAACTTGGCAGCGGTTTTTTAACATATTGTATTTGATTAATTATTAAAAATAATTTATCTGTAGAAGAATTTTAGTTAAAAACACTACAAACAATTGAGTGTTGGAGAAGTTACAGATTATTGTAGAAATTTAATTATTTTCAAAAGTAACAAAATTCTACACAGAAATTCAATTATGTTCAAAATTTTTTTTAAATTCTCATCAAAATTTCAATTATCTTTATAAATAATAAAATCGTTCTTTGAAATTCAATTATTTTCCAAATTTTTAACTAGATTCTTGGCAAAATAAAATGTAAGCAAAAATTTAATTACTTTCATAAATAAAAAACCTTTCACAAAAATTCAATAAGTATTTACAAATTTTTTATAAGTTTCTTCTTAATAATTCAATTATTTTTATAAATAATAAAATTCTCAGAATTTTTTTATTATTTAAAATTTCTTAGTTAATTTCAGAATTGTTTAATGATTATAACTGTAGTAAGAATTATTTATTTAAATATTTATATATAATAATTAAAATAATTCGGGATTATTATGTGTAATAATTTTAGTCATAGTTTTCACTTCGTCCTTATAAGCAACAGAATATATGACACTATATATATCAATATATAGTAAGTTAGGAGAGTTCACACTCAGACTTCAGTGGCCGTGCGGTTTAAATGCTTCGAGTCGGGTCGTCAAGGGTGGGGGGCGTGAGTTCGATCCCACATGCGAGCGGATATTTTTCATTGTAAGTGTTATATAAAATAATAAAATTACTATATTTAATCTGTATAAGTGTTATAAATTAAAATTGTAAACATGTTTGTAAATAATGTTAAATGCCTGTTAAAGAATGAATTTAAAAAATGTACCAATTAACACAAATTGTTTTTTTTATTAAAATTATTTTTCAATATTACTATTTTAAATGATATTTAGTGCTAGTGCAGTATATTATTTATTTGAAAATAATATAATTATTATTATAATAAGTTATTGTCATTAAATACATATTCACACATATATATGAATAACAATAATATTTATTATTATTATTAATTCATATTTTCACATTACATTGAATAAACGTGAGAACCGAGTAAATTTGGGTAAATTATTTAAAATTAAAAAACTGAAATATTGAAATCGAACCTAAAATTTTAAATATTAGCACTGCTCATTAGCTCTGATTAGCACGTCCAGTCTGGACCAACGCGTGGTTCGATCGTCACTAGTCTGATTAGCCCATGGTCAGACAGTCTTTTCAGCGCCCAGTTAGAGAATAGACTGTCTTTCTGGCACCACACTAGAACCTAACAATTTTTCTACACGGGAGGTAGAACTTTTATGCTGATAACGTAGAAATTCATACAAATATAGCAGAAATTTTACGCCTATTGCGCATGTTAATTCTTTTACTAAATAAGGTTAACTGTCCATACTAAAAACACTTGATTTTGCTCTCCGTGCAGTTAGAGAATAGACTGTCTTTCTGGCACCACACTAGAACCCAACAATTTTTCTACACGGGACGATTTCTCAAAAACCGCTAAACCGATTTAGCTCTAATTTTCACACAAGCTCAACAACTACTTTATGCTGTCCTTGATCGAAGGTTTTTTTAATAAAATTATAATTTTAATTAACATTTGAAGACAATTTTTTTTATAAAAATGAACTTTTTTTTGCTGACATTTTGTCAAAAAGTGATATTTTTTTAATTCCTTTGAACAAAGACTACATTTTTTCATACAATAACAGAATGTTTTTAACTTTTTGTTCTCAGATGATTCTATCAATTGTTATCTTGTTCACCGCGGGACACTTTTTTCGAGGATCTTTGAGAGATAAGCTACTGAGGCAAAAAAAAATGTTTTTACAAATGAAATATTTTTTTTAAAACTTTAAAAGATGTAAAACATTATAGGAAAACTTTCGCTTTAATAAATAAATATTCCTTATAAACAAAAATCCCGAAAAGCTGCATTTTTCCTACCGCCTGACTGTATATAACCCCCCTTAATAAAAATTTAATTGACTCAAGTAAATATTTAATTAACCCCTTCAGTGTGTAGCTAAAATATAACAAAATGGTCCCAAAATGTGTAAGACCTTCTTGTGAATAAATTTTTATGACACTAGGTACTAAGACGTTTTTGGGGTCGCTGATTACGATTCCGGTGTTAGTTTTCAAAAATTCAAAGTGTCGGATCCAATATGGCGAAAACGATTTTGAAAAATTCATTGGATTCGCTTAAAATTCGTTACTCGTGGGTTTTCGTGGTCGCTGATTACGAATCTGACATTAGTTTTTTAAAATTCAAAATGGCGGATCCAAAATAGCGGTCAAGATTTTGAAAAATTTATTGGATACGCTTAAAATTCGTTATTCGGAGGTTTTTGGGGTCGCTGATTACGAATCTGTTATTAGTTTTTCAAAGTTCAAATGGTAAGAATTTTTAAAAGAATGTATCCACTTTTGAAATTTTTCAAAATTTTTGGCGGCCATTTTGGATGGAAAATTATGTATTTTAAAAATATGACTGCAGAATCGTGATCAGCGACCCCAAATCCCTCAAGTAACAATTTTTAAAAGAATTTATCTACTTTTAAAATTTTTCAAAATTTTGGCGGCCATTTTGGATGAAAAATATTGTATTTTAAAAAAATGACTTCAGAATCGTGATCAGCGACCCCAAAAACCCCCGAGTAAGAATTTTTGCGAATATACGTTAAGATGTTTTCTTGTTTGGGCCATGACGTGTATACACGTCATCCACTGTTTGGGCCAGTTTTTTTCATGACGTGTATACACGTCATCCACAGTCAAGGGGTTAATAATAGTCAAGTAATTGGTTATTTGAATCAAATAAATTTGTTTTCAGTGTACCTGTGGCAATCCTGTCATGACTATTTTATGACCAATGAGTAATTTCGACTATGATTTACCGGCTTCCCGGTCAACCTTATAATAAATAGCATTGATAAAGACAATAATAGTTTTGCAAAACATAATAAGTTCGTGGACGAGAACGTTAATAAAAAGAAGTCGGTAAACTTGAAAAGAGAAGCAAGTTCATCGATTGGTTTTCTTTTGTGGGGGGAATGAGAAAATTATAGGACAACGTAGAGTCGCTATAAGCCATAAATATCCTGAGCGTTGGCCGCTGTGACTGGCCACACACATTGCTGAATTCAAGTTATGTGTGGACGTGCTAATAACAAGCCGATTCTATTCCATCGTGAATTCCGTCATTATATTACACGGCACGCTCCCCGCGGAATTTATAGTCCACCAAAACATTTCGCCGGAATCGCATTCACTCACTCACAAACAACAGTTTGTGTCCGTGTGTATCTGCACTGAGAGAAATGGATAGTCAGATTTTGATGTTAAAAAGATGATGTTACACGATACTATCATTATGCTACTGCCAACCATCACAGATGCTAAAAAAATATAGTTATGCTACCTTGTACTACCAAGATGTTACTCCTGATGATATTGATGGTAACGGTGACTATCTAGATAGCTGTCCGTATTTGTAGCATTAAAGATGGTCACCCTAACCACAATTATGTTACCCACTACTATAAATTTCTCTCCGTGTGTATATACACTTGTCCCTCAGCTCGTCAGTGTACGATCAGTTTAACCTATTTTCTAGAAATACACAACGCACTGATTTGTTCTCTATGATAATCCCTCAGTTGAGGTAAAATTCACAATTCGATAAATTTTCCTCACATACAAATACGGTACTTTAAAAGAAGGGGATGATAGATTTATTATCATTGCTATTATCTGGTAACTACAGTTGAAATTTAGAGTCTGAATCAACCAGACAGAAATTATATCCGTCATATTGTCACGCGTATATACAAAAAATGTTTATTTTCAATTCGCCGGATTAAAATGGAGTAATTACTGTATTACACTCAAAAGCAATAGAAACTAAAACAGCTAAAACTAATATGACTTGACAAAAATTTGATATCTACTAAGAAAAATAGGTTTCCGATCAAAAATTATCGAAACTCCCATTTATTATGTACCTCGTAACATGACGGTTATAAATCCCAAAGAAATCAACGACTGAAAATAAACACAATTCGTTTACTTAGCCAAATAGATTAAAAACCGAAATTTTGTTGACGATTTTCCCAAAAACCCAAGTGCGAAATGCCAAGACTGCAAAAACGGCCCATCATTGCTCCAGTAATGTTTGCCGATAATTGGCAATAGTTACTGGGCCATTTCTGGTGTTCAAAATGTCCCATTGCTGGGCCAATGATGGCGCCGATTGACAGATATTCTAATTTTCCAAGACTGGTCCGATTCTCGGCCCAATAATGGCACGTTATTGACAAAGTTGGTCAATATTTAATGGCAAAATACAATTGCCAATGATGTGCCGACCATCGGCCCAGTAATGGCTCTTTATTGGCACTTTAATAGCAAAAATTTTGTATCTTTCATGGCAAATTATAATTGCCAGTAATGGGACGTAGCTCGGCTTAATAACGGCACATTAATGGCTAAAATTTTTTATCTATAACGTCAAATTATAATAGCCAATATTAGGACGTAGCTCGGTCCAGTAATGGCACATTATTGGCACAAATTTTGTACCTTTGTTGGAAAATTACAATTGCCAATAACGGGAGGTAGCTTGGCCCAGTAATGGCACATTAATGGATAACATTTTGTATCTGTGATGGCAAATTATAATTGCTAATATTGGGACGTAGCTCGGCCCAATAATGGCACAGTATCAGCCAGTGTAGTGTAGCTTATAAGAACCCTTTTGCTTCCTCGACTTCACGTCAGAGTAGCAGAGTGGTCAGTGTGTTAGGCTTTGGTGCGTCAGGTTCAGGTATCGATCCTCGCGAGCGGTAAGAATTTTTTAAATATTTGTAAGTTTGCGATTAATTCAGGGAAATAAACAGTATAAATATTATAAATTAATTACTTAATTAATTAAAACCCGTGTGGAAAAATATTGTGGCAGTCTAGAGTCCAATGATTTCCCGATTAGCAATCATCAAGTCCGTCTAATTCTAGACGGTCCATCAAGTCCCGAATCAGTGACTTAACAGATGGGCTTATTAGAAAAAATCTAAGTCAAATATGTCCGCCTAGTACGGTGTTATAAAGACCGTCTAGATTTGGTCTAGGATGTTATATGCGCATGCGTCGATGTATGCTTAGCTGTTAAGTAACATGGCGCCTAATGGCGTCGCGTCGTTTGGCGTCGTTAGATCAGTCAGCGTATGGTGCATTTTCTTTGTGAATTTTAGTATTCGTTGTGGTTTCTGTTTTATGTGAATAATAATGTGCTATGTTGTTGCTGTTTTCTGTATAATTTAATTATGCCTCTCCTTCAAATTTAGTAATACTTAATGATTTAAAAAACCATCGAATATTGTTATTTGAGAATCAATATCCACTAAATATCAAATTTAGTAAGTTTTTATTTATTAATTTCATTAATTAGTGGTTGACGCCTAAAGATTGGTGCTGAGTACGACTGCTAGTTTCATCCGGCTGTTTTGATTTGCAGTAAATTTTATTTTACAAAAAGACTACTATATCTCCAATGCCAAAGATTGGGAGGGACATAAAGCCTTTCGCTTAAAGAAAGTTGAAGTGAAAAATACAGAAAATTAAAATATTTTTTTATACTTTTTATGTAAAAAAAGTCATCAAAATTATCTATATTAATAAAATCAAACTTTTGTCTGTACATTGCACGAAATTAATTTTTTCTAGCATAATTTATTTATTTGAACAACGGAGAATCCAAAAATGGTAATAGAAAATTTCCTGTCTGTCTGTATGTATGTATGTATGTATGTATGTATGTATGTATGTCCGCAAAATTTTGTTCGCGTATAACTTGAAAACGTCTTGACCGATTGAAGTAAAATTTGGCAATCTTTCAGGTATTGGTCTAACTTAAAATATTAGCTATATTTGATGAAAAAATATTGAGCTGAACAAAAGTTATGAATTTTTCAAAAAATTAAAAAAAAATTTTTTTTCAATTTTTGCAGATTGGCATAAATTTTTTTATTTATTAATAACATAAATGATTTTAAAGATATATAAAAATAAATTGAATAAAAAATAATATTAATATGAAAAAAAATTATGAATTTTCCAAAAAATTCAAATTTTTTTTTAAATTTTGACAGATTGCTGTAAATTAATCAGTTATGACTTTTGTAATTAAATATTTTTATTGTTTATACTCCTGCCCTATTGGCCTTACGCACTTCGACAAGAGTCCCCGAGAAATACTTTTTTGGATTAAGCATAACTATTCTACTTTAGAAATTTTCTATATATTAACCTAATTTGCGTCTACAGCCGACTTTATTAGGAGTACTCAATTGCAAAAATTTCGAAAATATTAAAAATGGTATCAATATTTCGTAGTCTGACTATTAAACACAGAAAAAGAGTTTGAAAATTTAGTAGTCAGTTGATCAACATTAAAAATTCACGATTTCGCTAAAAAAACAATGTCGAATGTCAGTGACAGTTATACAGAATGTCGCCACTTATAATTATTGAGTAAGGAAGAAATCTATTTTACCTAATGTCGATTGATAACTTAATTTTAATGCAACCTAATCTAATCCCTAACATACAGATAAAGTAACGCACACTGTAATCGACGGAACGCATATACAATTCATATAGAGAAAATAAGTCAGTGTTCTTATATACTAATCCAACAATTGTATTTCCACTTGGGAGAAAATTTGTATGCATATGTTGAATGCCGTTTTAAATAATATTTGTTTGTTATACAAAATTGATAAAATCAATTAATTACTTAAAATTAATAAGGTCTATTTTTGAAATGAACAGAATTAATTTTCATCAAACAGGATTCTTGTAATAAATTATAAAAATGTTTGACATATAGAAAAATAAAATATAATGTCATTATTATTTCGTAAAATTGTTTATTTAATTATTTAATTTAATTAAAAAAATAATTACACTGAGAAAAATATTAAAGCAGGTCAATAATATCTGTGACAATGAAATATATAAACATTTTGTTCAAATTTAAAAGACTTGTTCAAACATATAACCTCACATTTACTGATAAAAGAGAACCAGGTGGAATGACGGCGGCCATTTAACTCGAACACATGTATATGAGTTAAGGTGGTTATGTGTGACTACACGAACAGCGGTACTCGTTTGTATGCGTGCAGTTCTGATAGTTTGACTACTAAATTGTAAACGCAGCGCGAAGAAAATATCATTCTTACGAATATAGAAAATAAAATTTCGACATTCACTTTTTCAATAACTTTTTTTTCTCGTACATCATAAACGAGTTTCTCTTAACTTGACTACTAAATATTGAAAAAAAAGAGAACATGTATTATTATCGAAACTTCTATTAAATAAGAAATTTCGTCTTTTGGTCACTTTTTCCCCACTTTAGTAGTCAATCTACTAACAATACATTGTGAGTTTAACAGCAATTGGTATTCAAAGTTTTTCCGTGTAGATTTAACTTTTAGGGATGTTTTGAGCATTGTAAAGGCAAAAGTTAAACAGGGTGTCTATTATTATTTTTGTTTAACAAACTATCCAGTTTTTCCCAGCTTTGTCCAAATTTTTCCAGGTGTAACTTTTCTCATCAAATATAAATTTTCTTGATAAGAATTAACAATAAATAAAACTACAAATGGCTACAAAAATTCACTTATTTTATGAAAATACTCTTCGACGGGTTTTTGTTTTTACTAATACCCAATGGGAAATTTCCAACTGGCGGAGTACTGCGCCAGCACTGGCAGTACTGGCAGCTACGCTGACAGACAGCACTGGCATAACTCTGGGATGATAACGCTGTCTAACGCTGTCGAAGTACTGCCTGCCAGTGCTGCCAGACAGCGCTGGCGCAGCACTGGACCAGTGCTGGCTGAGAATATTACCGCAATAAATGCCGTATTGTTATTAATTAGTCGTAAACTAATAATTATAAATAATTTAACAACAAAATGGTAAATAATATTAATAAATAGTTATTATTCATAAAATATTTCTCTTCTTAAAGAAATTGTATTAAAGATGGAAACTAACAATGGATATAGTAAATGAAGTAGAAAAAATTGTTTATAACATTTAAAAATTAAGTAATAAACAATTACAGTAGGTGTGCATTAGATTTTCATATTTTAGTACCTAACGATTGGAATCTAGAAATATCGCAAACCTATGAAAATAAACAAAATTGCTGACGAGGGGAATCGAACCTACGACCTACGGACTAACAGACTAACGCTCTAACCACTATGCTAACGACACATGTGTACAGTAAAGTATTAATATCTCAGTATCATTCAGACATACAATTATTGAGTCAAAGATGAAAAAAAATAGGGATACGTTAGAAATAATAAATTGAAATAAAATAAATTAAACTAAATTTTTAATAATTAAATTAAATTACTTTACTTATTGCATTTAACATTTTACGTAATTCTTAAATTACGTGGTAATTTTTTAATAATTTTTTATTCATAGTAAGAAGTATAATAGTATTTTAATAGAAACCAAATTATTATTGAGATTAAAGTTTAAATTTTGTTTATAATTTTAATTTGTTTAAATAATTTATTATTTACAAAATTAGACAATTATGTTAAAGTATTATTATTAAATTTAATAAAAATAAAAATGAGCAACTTAAAAGTGAAATATTAATTTTTTTCAATAAATTTTTATTTATAAGCATTCACAAACTTTTTTTATAATTTTTTTCAAGTTTATGTCAAAAAAGCAATGTTGGCAAAGAGCGTTGTGAACAATTTTTCTATACTCAGCCAGCACTTGCCGCCGTGGCTTGTCCAAGCTTTGGCGAAACAAAACTTCTGTAATGCGCCAGCACTAAGTGTCGAGGCTCGGCTAGACTACGCCGAACAATCGTCTGAGTACTAAGCCAGTGGTGAACATCGGCACTACACTGGCATTTCCCATTGGGTACTTTTAACAGGGGTTCTACTAACTGGAAAAAACAGAAAATATGCAGGAATTTAATTTAATCGGGAAAAACTGTGAATTCAGCCTGCAATATAGGTCTTATTTTAGATTTTAGCAATTATGATACAATTAGTTCGAATTTTACTTTACTCTAAAAACTGGTGGAAATTTTGGATTAACTTATAATACAATAATTAAATTTCTACAAATAATTGACAAAACATTGTTCTCTGCATTTTAATTAATTAAAAATAAATTATTTGATGGTAAAAAGTCAATCACTGATTTAAAATAGTAATATTTTTCTAATGAAATAGTTCATGGTAGCTAAATATTATTTTTTCCGGTCAAATTAAATTCCCCGCTATTTCCCATTTTTCGAGACTGGTCGACACACTATTGAATGTATTTGTAGAAACTAAAACCCGTCGAAGACGGGTACGGCAGCTAGTTTAAAATATAATTAAGTTTTATAATTCTAAGAATAGTTGTCATAACATATAATGAGATATTTTGAGTAGACGTAGATTAGAATTTACTAGCACTGCTGATCAGACCAGAAACGCTGGTCTATTCTAGACGATAGCGTGGAAGTTTCGTTTCCCGTGTAGAAATTTACCGTGGAAGAGTATGAGAAACTGTCCAGTTGCGCTAGATTCAATCTAGCAACTAGATGGAAAAATGGACAGGATTGAACGAGGGATGTGACGCTAGCAACGTCAAGATTTTGTACAGTTATTTTGTCTAGTCCTTGTCTAGTAAAATAAATAATTCCTAGCCAGTTCCTGGATATTAAAATAAGCAGTTTCTACATACTGGAAATAATTGTTAGGTTTATAAATAATAAAAGAATATTTTTAAACTTTACTCTTTTGTTTGTTTAACTTTTAAACAAACAAAAGAGTAATACAAAAGTATTTGTTATTATCACAATTCCTGTTACAATTATTTTTGAAATTAATTGTAACATATTTTGCTACATTGGATTTTTTCTTTAAAACGCAAACACATTCACTATAAAGATTCGTACTTGTATACCGATAATAAAATGAATTGTATATTATATTGTTGCAATCACAAAAAATTCACTTAAAATTACCAAAGTTTTATTACTTATTATGAACATTATGATATAAAAAACAATCTGAGACTATGAATGATGAGATCACATGTCCTTTTTCTAATAAATCTTCTTTTCTCTGTAATATATTTAAACTTGTACACGAAGAGACCCACATTTGTAAAATTACTAAAAATGGTTGCAATGACCGGAAATAAGGGGACTTTTAGCATAATGTACTACAGAATTAGATAAATTTACAAAAGAAATAGATAAATTTGCTACATTGAAATAGCAAGTTTTAATATTTTATGTAAGAGTTGTAAATGTAGCAAAAATTGATTATAGTTTTCTCTAATTTAATTAGACAAAATCTGACAAATGAAAACATTTTCCACTAAAACCTACGATCCACTGTAGTAATTTTTGGTGAGCAAGTGTGGCTAGTGAGTGCAGTCATATGGCGTCTGCATTTCTATTGGTTGCTAACTTCGTCAATCTCCGTAAATGAGCCGATGCCATCCGATCATTGACAGTGACTATGGTTCGCGTATGTAAAATAAATTTGGATATTATCTACAATAAGTAAATATAAAGTGAAACGTAGGTCGTTCGTTATCTCAGAAATTGACCATTACAAATTAATAAATTTTGCATTTATTCCTGTCCCAAGAACTATGTCTTGTAATAAGTTGTTAAAAGTAAACTGCTTTCTCGTAAGTGCTGTAAATTTTCATCATTCAATATATAAGGAAACAAAGATGTATACTTTCAGCGAAATTCGTCGTCGTGCGTGCAGTTGTGTATTAGTGTATTAATCAACCGCGTCTATACATATAAGTGAAATAAACATGTGTGTGTCTTCAAATATTTATCCAACAAATATATAAGTGTGTGTGTGTGTGTCTGTGTATGTAAAAATCCTTTCAGTTTACCTCCATTAGTCAAGAATTCACGGGAAAACGGCGATAAAAATCCCTATTTTTTCTTTCACTCTTTCTTTCTGCATTTACAAACGACTGTAGTAATTGTACGTACACAATACTTCTGAGTTTACTACAGTTGTTTGGAACTATTGGACGAAATAGTAAGAAACTTTGTTAATTTGGTGAACATTTGTCGGATTAGTGACTTAGTGTAGAAAATAGTAAAAAATACAAAAAGTCCCCTTATTTCCGGTGGTTGCAATGTGAAAATAGTAAATTCTAGTGTGATTTTATACAAAAATTTGTAATCTCGGTCTCTCCGTGTACACTGTCCCTGTTCAGAAATGAAAAACTGAAAACTTTTCACTAGATTTATAAATTTGATTTTATCTTCACAACAAGATAAGTTACAATTGTAGACTCTTGGTTTCTTTTCATCAAGCACTACGTCAAGAACTGATTTCGTCTGCTAGCTTAGTAGACTCTCAGAGCCACCTTCTCCACGAACTTGTACTAAATTCTTAAGTCAGCGTCCTAGACAGTGCCTAGCTAATTCTTGGACAACCTGCTATACGAACTTGTACTGAATTTTCAATTCAATATCCTAGACAAATTTTAGCCAGAATCTAGACTGTCTTCGTAGCGAAGAAAATAAAGGGGAAAACTGTACATTAACATTTCGGGGCCAGGACAGTTTTTTCAGAATAATTTTCCACGACAAATGCTATCTAGCTGTAGTCTATTTCTAGGAAGGCCACGACAAATTTCTACACGGGTTCAATTCTAAACAGCCGCTCGACAAGACCGTCTGTCCTGGGTCTAGAAAGACGTTAGGCGGTCTCTTAAGCGCTTGGTCAGCACCCTAAAATTTTTCCACACGGGAAAATATTATTATTTTTTTAATTTTGCTAATACTGGGGGAGTAATGGCAGCCGGTATTGGGCCATTAATTTCTGCCAATATCTGACTGCCGACCTCGGCTGACAACCAACCACGGTTAACCTCCTAATAGTCGGTCCAGTACTGCACTGAAAAAAATATATTTATGATACTGCCATGAATATGGCCAATACTCACATATTATATTGGTGGATATGGGACAGTCATACAGTATTGCTGTTTCAGCTATACGCAGTGTAGAACAGCCACACTGAGAGACCTTTGGGTCAGCAGCAGACTTTCGATAGGCTGCTACTGACCATTTTGAAGAAACGCTACAGGACTATACTTTTGGGTTGCTGCGGTAAAATCTTGGGCGCGTGACAGTCCTAAAGTTGTTCAGCTGCAAACCAAAGGCGGCATTCCCACTACTTCGGTGAGCTGCTCACCAACATTTGGGACTGTCACGCTCCCAATATTTTACCGCAGCGCACCAAAACCATAGTGGAGCTACTGTCACATACGTTGTTCCGCTACAGTCCCAAAGGTCTCTCAGTGCATATGTATGTGAGAGACAGTAATATATATGTGAAGAACACCAATACTGTATTTGAAGAACAGAAATACAGTATTGCTGTTTCAGCTATACGTCCTAACTATACGAGTATGACTAAATCTACAATATCATTTCTTTCAGTGTGTCTGCCAAGATTCGGCACCAACTTTACCAATACTTGGCCATTATTGGGCCGTTTTTAATTTCGCACTTGGGAACTTTCTATTTTTCGATTTTTATCTTTCTAGAATTTTGAGCAGTCATATTCTAGTTAAAAGTCCGAAAAGAATCAACGTTTGAAAATTAATCACTTTCGAGATAATCGTGGTCAAAAATATCTGAAGTCTAAATCACTGTTTTTGACCACGATTTTCACGAAATCTGCACATTTTTAAATATTCTACCTTTCGGTACTTTCGGTACTTTTTCGGTTTAAAAAATTGTCTCACAATAAAGTGAATAATACTTGAGTTTCGACCTTTTAAATGTAAACTGTTTTTTGTAACACTTAAAGTTTGTCAAAGAAGCTTAAGTACAAATTTTATAAACGATTTTCTTAAAAACTTTCTATTTTTCAATTTTTATTTTTTTAGGATTTTTGATGGTTATATGCTAATTAAAAGTCCTAAATGAATCAACGTTAGAAAATCAAGCACTTTCCAGATAATCGTGGTCAAAAATCGCTGAAGTCTAAATCACTGTTTTTGACCACGATTTTCTTGAAGACCGTACATTTTTAGACATTCAACCTTTGAGAACTTTTAATCGTCATAAAAAAAAGTCAAAATTGGGCGAAAGACAAAATTTTTTTTACAATGTTACGACAAGTTGGTCAAATTCCCACAGGGATAAACGAATGAAAATAAATATATTTTGAGATAATTGCACATAAAGATGGTACATGAGTTGCATTATATAGAAATTTTGTGGGTTTAAAATATTTTTATCATTTGGTAGAATTTGCAATTTTTGTTTCCACGCGGAAGTTCTTTACATATTTACATTTTTCAACTTTTATCTTTAAGGTAGATTTTGGTACGTTTAATACTAACACGCTAAGTATATTTACTAAAAGAGTCAAGATTTGAAAATCAACTGCAACCATGATTTTACGACGATTATTTCAAAAAGTGTTGACTTTCCGACTTTGGTCCCTTTTGGAATTTTCTTTGACTGAGTGTAAAGTACATTTTTACTCAACTTTCAAAAGTTCCAAAAGAAACGAGAATCTAAAAATAGTCTGGTTTAGAGATAATCGTTCGCGAAAAAATCATAACTTCGACTACGATTTTCCTGAAAATATAAATTTTCCGACCTTTACCCCTTTGGGACTCCTGTAATCACTATATTATAAACTAGATAATATTTAACTTTTAGTCTTTTCGTCCAAAAGCATCATGTTTTGTATATATTTTGCCAGAGAGGGAGGCGGTACAACAGAAAGGATAATAAAAAAACATTGAAAGGGATTAGCTTAGCGGCATCGGATAAAGTTCCCTTATCTAAAATTTGGATTAACAAAAGAAGTCGCATTAGAGAAGAATCGTCATTGGAGTCTCCGAAAAGATAATCAAGCCCGCGCATACACGGTTTTATCCTTAAGTGCACCCGCTTATCTAAATGAACCATCATAATCATAGCGAGAGCTCACAGCAGTTTTTTTTATTTATTTTACATCGTCAAGGAGCCATTACCAATAGGAAAACTCCGAAATTTTTATTGAATTTCGCATCTTATTTATTGTTAATGTTTGCCTCCCAATTCTATTCTTTTTTCTTTCTCAGACGAATCCTCGATTAAATGGAAAACCATTTCAATTATAATTCGCGTACAGCACACGGATGTTTGAGTAAACCAATCGCAATTTCTTCTTCTTCTTCTTCTTCTTCTTCTTCTTCTTCTTCTTCTAAGATTAATTTTAAAATTTGCAATGGATTTTGTAAAAAATTTCCGACTTGATTCAAAATTTTTTGAAAATTCCAAAGAAAATTTTCGTCTGAATTCCAACGGATTTCCAACTAAAATAAAAAAAATCCCATCCAGGAATGTTGAGTTTTTTTTAAATTGGACTTGATTTTCAACTTTCGAAATTTCCGACTTGATTAAAAAATTATGTGTAAATTCCAACGAAATTCCGACTTGAGTCAGAATTAAGTAAGAATTTTCAGAATTTCGATTATTTTTTCAAAGTCTTTAGAAAATTGCACGGAATTCTAATAGAAAATAGATTTTTGGAATGTCGACGGAATCTCCAGGAAACACTTTCCAGAGAATGCTTTGAAGCTGATTATTACTTGTAAAGTGAAATAAATTATTGTTCTTAGGATTTGAAGAATTTCATTTCATTACCGTATAACTTTTTCCATTGATTGCAAATTCCGAATGGAGGTGTTGTTGAGAGGTTTTTAATTGATTTGACGATCCGCATGTTTATGGTATTTCGAGTTGGGTGAGTATTCGAAAACAAACAGTGCGTCTGTCTACTCATCGCAATTCCCTCTGTATCGTCAGTGCAACGATTTCGCAGAAACCTTTAATTAGCGTTACAGCAGAGCATTTCTGTTTCTCCAACTTTTCGTACCTCTTTATCATCAAGAGAGAAGAAAAAAACTAATGCAATTATTTATCACTTTTACGAACTTGTTACAACTTCCTCCACGTTTTTTTCTTCTTTTTCTTTTTTTTGAAATTGAAATTATTCATTTTTAAATATTTCCGTTTTTATTTCTCGAAATGTTGAAAACAATTTATCAGCCGTACATCTCAGTCACGTAATTTAACAATCAAGAAGAGTTTAATTATTACGTTGCTCTTAATTTTCTCGGATTAGAGAAGAGGAATATTAGAGTGAGTGTGAGAGTGGAATTATTTAAGCGAAATCACGCGAAAATGTTGAAGAAGGTCATGGCAATTAGTATAATTTGCAGCATAAAAAAAAGAGAATGAAATACGAAAAAAGAAGGAAAAAGAAACCAATGGCTGTTTGGAGTTGAGTCTAAACCTGTATTTCCCTCTTATATACACTGGCTCGAGACAAGATGATCGTTGTCAGACGAAGGGGAATTCGGAGTGAGAAGAAGGGCGGTTTAATGAGACATCTTTATGTAGGTTGGCAAATGCGAGCTATTCTGCTCCTCGGATTGCTATAACCTTAACAATCGCGTTGACTTAAATGCTCCCGTTACAACGTCAAAACGTGGGTGTTCAGATTTTTATCTCCTCATCCTTCGACTTATTTACATGCGCGAACGATATTATCGCATTATCGCATTAATGAACCACGAGACCAATAGTTATTTGACCTAATTTTCATCAATCGCCGCCACGTCCCAAACACGTGGCGCAGCTTATTTATTTCAATTAAACACTAAAAAGGCTCATTTTAATCATTTACTCAAAAAATTAATTTTACTTTTCCCTTATTTCCAAACAAAATTTCGACATTATCCCTGAAGTAAAATATAAAATAAATATCTATATGTATTTATTGCTTTTTTGTTTCCTAACTTTTTTAAAAAAATTCCTTTTTAAATATTTTCAATTTTAAAATTAATGTATTGAAAATCATTGAATTTTTGCAAAGAATCTTATCAAAAAATTTTAAGAAAATAATTGAATTCCTTCGAAGAATTTTTTTATTTATGAAAATAATTGAATCAATTTGATCAATTTTATTAAAATTTTTAAAAATCCTATTACATTCTTTTAAAGAATTTCTTTAAATTTTTTTAAAATAATGGAGTTTCTTTAATAATTTTAATTGAAAATTTTGAAAGCAATTGAACTTTATATAAAGAAGAATTTTATTAAATTTGTATTGAAAATAATTGAACTCCTCAAAAGAATTTTATTATTTATAAAAAAAATTTATTCATCCCGTGTGGAAAAAGCCACGTTCGAGCCCCACAGCTCCGGGGCCCCCGTCGGGGGCCTTCGTGGAAAATCCATGAGGAGAAATCCACGAAGGCACCAGCAGGGGCCCCGTTCTTTGCCCTTACGGTTGTCCTGCTCAAAAATTTATCTAAGTTTAAAAAAAAAAATTTTTTGTTGAAAAATTTTAGTTCAGAATGCATTAAATTACGTTTCAAAGCACCTGAAATAAACATTAAGTGACATTTTTCCAGAAATCCTATCACAAAGTTATGGAAATTTACGAGGGCACCAGCAGGGCCCCTGCTCTTAGCCATTATGAATGCCCTGCTCAACAATTTTTCTAAGTCCAAACGAAAAATTTTTTTTACAACAAAAAATTATTGTTTACTATCATTTTAAACAATGAAAAACACGTTTTTAACAAATATTTAATGTTACTTTTTTTGAAATTATTGAACTTACCTAAGGGCAAATCCATGAGGGCCCACGCGAGGGCCCTCATGGATTGCCCACATCATTAACTAGAAAAAATTTCTAAGTCCAAAAAAAAAAATTTTTTTTTATCAACAAATTAATGTTTATAATGATTTTAAACAATGAAAAACACGTTTTTAACAAATATTTAATGTTACTTTTTTTGAAAATATTGAACTTACCTAAGGGCAAATCCATGAGGGCCCACGCGAGGGCCCTTATGGATTGCCCACATCATTAACTAGAAAAAATTTCTAAGTCCAAAAAAAAAATTTTTTTTCATCAACAAATTAATGTTTATAATGATTTGAAACTATGAAAAACGCGTTTTTAACACAAATGTTTTGACATTTTTTTTTTGAAATTATAAAAATATTAATTTATAAATATGTATGGTCTATTATTATATTATTGATATTGTTATTATTATTATTAAACTATTTATTTATTTGTCATGGTGTATTAGTGTTAATAAATAATTTATTGAATCATCAAAAGCAAGTCAGCAAGTCACCTACATTAAAGCAATAATTTTCAAGTAGGTCCCGTAGCATAACAGTAAGAGTGTTGTCTGGTAGTCACTAGGTCGTAGGCTCAATTCCCGCGTGCGTCAGATTTTTTTTTTTTTTTTTGGTCACGATTTAATTAAAAAAGTAAAAATTGTTAAATAAGAATGTTATTTGTCAATAATTGGACTAATTTGTTATTAATAAATAATTAATTTATTAATTTAATTGAAAATTAAGTTGAGGGCATTTTATGAAATCCACGAGGGCACCGCGTGGAAAATCCATATGGAATCCATGAGGATTTTTCTCGAGGGCACCCATGAGGGAAAGCATGTCACGCCTTCGAGGGCTCCGCGTGGATTGCCCCTGCGGGTTCCACATGGCAAGAGGGCAATCCACGAGGGCCCTCACCATTTTTCTGCACGGGATGCCAAGAATTTTAATATTTAAAAAAATAATTTCTGAAGAAATTATTTTAATTTTAATTAAAAAGTTCCAAAGAATTTATTAAAATTTTGGAAAATAAATGAATTTTATGTAAATATTTGAAAATAATTGAATTCTTTCGAAGAATTCTATTAAAATTGTTATGAAAAGAATTGAATTTCTACAAATAATTTTACTATATGGTGGATTCCACGTCAGTTCAATACACTTATTTTCATGACTTGTTGGGATTTGGCTGTACTTTTGTAAATTTATTCCTTTTATAGTGATAAACAATTCCACCAAATATTTTTCAAAATTTTGAAAATTACCAAAAATGTGGCATATTTTCAAAATTTTTGTCTTTTTTTTGAAAGTGCTATAACTTTGGTTCTAATTAACCGATTTTGGATTTTAAAAAAAGGATTTCTTTGGTTTTAAGTATATTTCAGGTTAAAATTAATATAAAAAAAAAATTCAAAAAATTTTTTTTTTTTGAAATTTTGAAAAATTAAAAATCCGTTTTTGAAAATATCTTTTTTTTATTTAATATATTCCCGTGCAGAAAAATGGTGAGGGCCCCCGGCGGGGCCCTCGTGGATTGCCCTCTTGCCATGTGGAATCCGCAGGGGCAATCCACGCGGAGCCCTCGGAGGCGTGACATGCTTTCCCTCGTGGGTGCCCTCGAGGAAAATCCTCATGGATTCCATATGGATTTTCCACGCGGTGCCCTCGTGGATTTCATAAAATGCCCTCAACTTTATTTTCAATTAAATTAATAAATTAATTATTTATTAATAACAAATTAGTCCAATTATTGATAAATAACATTCTTATTTAACAATTTTTACTTTTTTAATTAAATCGTAACAAAAAAAAAAAAAAAAATCTGACGCACGTGGGAATTGAGCCTACGACCTACTGACTACCAGACAACACTCTTACCGCTATGCTACGGGACCTACTTGAAAATTATTGCTTTAATGTAGGTGACTTGCTGACTTGCTTTTGATGATTCAATAAATTATTTATTAACACTAATACACCATGACAAATAATTAAATAGTTTAATAATAATAATAACAATATCAATAATATAATAATAGACCATAAATATTCATAAATTAATATTTTTATAATTTCAAAAAAAAAAAAAAAATGTCAAAACATTTGTGTTAAAAACGCGTTTTTCATAGTTTAAAATCATTATAAACATTAATTTTTTTATTTAAAAAAAAATTTTTTTTTTGGACTTAGAAATTTTTTCTAGTTAATGATGTGGGCAATCCATGAGGGCCCTCGCGTGGGCCCTCATGGATTTGCCCTTAGGTAAGTTCAATATTTTCAAAAAAAGTAACATTAAATATTTGTTGAAAACGTGTTTTTCATTGTTTAAAATGATAGTAAACAATAATTTTTTGTTGTAAAAAAAATTTTTCGTTTGGACTTAGAAAAATTGTTGAGCAGGGCATTCATAATGGCTAAGAGCAGGGGCCCTGCTGGTGCCCTCGTAAATTTCCATAACTTTGTGATAGGATTTCTGGAAAAATGTCACTTAATGTTTATTTCAGGTGCTTTGAAACGTAATTTAATGCATTCTGAACTAAACTTTTTCAACAAAAAATTTTTTTTTTAAAACTTAGATAAATTTTTGAGCAGGGCAACCGTAAGGGCAAAGGACGGGGCCCCTGCTGGTGCCCTCGTGGATTTCTCCTCATGGATCTTCCACGAGGGCCCCCGACGGGGGCCCCGGAGCTGTGGGGCTCGAACGTGGCTTTTTCCACACGGGTTGATAAGTAAAATTAATCAAATTTAAAGTATGAATAGTGATTTTTAAAGGGGTTTACACGGGCTATAAGCTGGTGACCTTTTTTCTATGAGCCATGTAAAAATCAGAGTGAGACCATGAGAATTTTTGAGGAAAATAATAATTTATCATTATTTTACAAAGAAAATGATGATTTATAATTAATTTCTTCAAAAAGTTTTTTATTTTTTTACTCCGAATCCCTTTGAGATCCCAGGATGAAACTTACAGGACATGTAAAGCACATTTGCCCTAACATTTAGTAAAATTTTGAAAAAATCGAAGGTAATGTTTTTTCAAAAACGGATTTTTAATTTTTCAAAATTTCCAAAAAAAAATTTTTTTGAATTTTTTTTTATATTAATTGTAACTTAAAATATATTTAAAACCAAAGGAATGCTTTTTTTTAAATCCAAAATCGGTTAATTAGAACCAAAGTTATAGCACTTTCAAAAAAAAATACAAAAATTTTAAAAATGCCATATTTTTGGTAATTTTTAAAATTTTGAAAAAATATTTGGTGGAGTTGTTTATCACTATAAAAGTAATAAATTTACAAAAGTACAGCCAAATCCCAACAAGTCATGAAAATAAGTGTGTTGAACTGATATGGAATCCACTATATGTATAAAAATAATTGAAATGTTTCGAGGAATTTATTAAAATTTTAGGCAATAATTGAATTGTTTTGAATAATTTTATTAAAATTTTGTTAAAAATAATTGAATTTTTGCAAAAAATTTTGCTATTTATAAAAATAATCGACTTTTTGCGAAGAATTTTACTATTTATAAAAATAATTGAATTTTTGCGAAAAATTATATCGGATCCGCCATTTTGAATTTTGCTAATCTGATTTCAGATTCGGCTTCAGCGATCCCAAAAACAATATTAACAACTTTTACAATGTTTTCTTCATTATCCAAAAAATGGAAAGATTTTGCATTCAAAAATCTTAAAGAAACTCGAAAATTGTCGACCTTAATTATTTTATTCACAAAATATTACGAATTTAATATTATTAGCATATTGAAGGTTTATGACCTCCAGCAATACCTAAAGAATCGAATAAAACAAGAAATTTTGAAATTGAACAAAAGGATTTCGAATTTTGACGGTAACTCCATTTTGAAAAATAGTGTTTTGCGAAAAACGAGTTTAAAATATCGATAACAGAATATTATATAGTTTGTGAAACAAAAGTAACCAAATTAGAATAAAACTTGTTAATTGGGTGTTTGAGGATCGTTGATAACGAATATGATGTCAAATTTCAAAAATTCAAAATGGCGGATAGAGAAAATTAAATTTAGTCGAATTTGCTTGAAATTTATTACTCGAGGACTTTTAGGGTCGCTGATTATGAATATTATGTCAGATTTAAAGAAATCAAAATAGATCAAATAAGTCGGACAAAAAAATTAAAATTAAACGAATCTGCTTGAAATTCATTACTCGGGGTTTTTATTTTTTGCCATCATATATTGGATCCACTATTTTCAATTTTTAAAATCTAACATTATTTTCGTAATCAGCGACTCTAAAAACCCAGTGAGAAATTTCTCACCGGTCCAATATTAGGAGCCGAGAGACCGATCATCGGTCCAATAAAGGCTCCCAATATTGGACCAATATGGGCTGGTGCCGAACAAAACATTTTTTTTCGAATAGTAGGAGTTTTTAGAGTAAGAAAATCAGTTTTAATTTTTTTCCCTCGTGCAGTTTTTCTGAAGCTTAAAATTTTGCATTTTCATGGTGCGACGCCACTTAAACTTACCTGTAGGAAAATTAGCTTGTCAAAATATAATAAATAAGGTATCATTGGAAAGGTTATTAAATTACCTTTCGATCCATAGGTCACAGAATAAAATTCAACAAAAATTAAGAGAGTTACAGTCGATTAAAGATGAAATTTCATGACAATTTTGATGATTTTTAGACATTTGAGTAACTTCTACTATTTTTTTCTACATCAAACAGGAAAGAATGTTCAGGTTTTAATTTTTTTATTGATAGACTATATCATTACACAAATTTTGAGCCCTTGTGGACCTCGATTGGATTAAAAATAACAATTCTACACTAAATTTAGTGAAAGAAACTACATTCTTCATTTTTGGTATCCCTTAAACATTTGCAGCAAAAATTGAAGTAGGGGAGACCGGGGTTACTTGGCGCACTTTTTACTCTTTGTTGTTTAACTAAAACATTTTTGCCTTTTTTAAATTCCTATTGCACGGAAAACTTACTGTAACATCTCAGCTTCAATTTAAAACAAAAAAAATTGCAATCTATTTGATAGTTTTTTTTATACCACTTTATTCAAAGCTATGTAAAGTGCGCCAAGCAACCCCGGGCCGGGGTTGCCTGGCGCATGACTGAAATTAATTAAATTATACGATTTAAAGTTGAAACATTATATGATATAGTAAAATAAGTTTTTTACTGTCATTTTACAGTAAAAAAATTTAAAAAAGGATCATATTTAATTACAATTAAGAACATTTTTTGTGTAATCGTAAAATTATAGAAAACTTTTATAAAATATATGCTGTGAATTTTTAAAAAACGCACCCTTCACTAAAATTTTTGAACAAAATAATTATATTTTTAATAAAGAAATAATAATTTATGAAATTTTAACATTTGAGATCTTTTATGGTATATAACTAAACTAGGTAACCCCAGCCAAACCGCGCCAAGTAACCCCGGAGGTACTTTTTATATATTTATAAAGTTTTTATTAATAACATTAATAAAAATCAAAGATTCTTTATTGTCCCTAGAAAACAAATAGTTAGAGCTCAAAACTTGATATTTGAGCTTTATTTTAAATCATTTCCTAAAAAGATATAACAAAAAAATAAGGAGGTCAAAAATTTACTTTCGAGTACCAAAATCAATTATTTTAATCTATACGCCACAATAATTAATTAATAAAAATGAAACTTTGTACAAACTTAGAGTTCATTAAGTACTTGAACTTGAGTGGACAGAAAAAATTATTCAACTCAAAATTTTTGAAAAAACTCGAGTGCGCCAAGCAACCCCTGCGCCAAGTAACCCCGGTCTCTTCTAATAAATTTTGTTAAGCTCTAAAATTACTAAAATCACTAATCAAGCATTTCTGAAATCGTAGATTTCGAATCCAATGTTAGTTTTCTAAATTTCATAATGGCGGATCAAATATGGTGGACAAGTTTTTAAAAATCGATTAAATTCGTCTTAAATTCGTTACTCGGGGGTTTTCGGGGTCGCTGATTACGAATCTGATGTCAGATTTCAAAAGGGCCTAGCGGAGTAAGCATGCAAAATGTGCCCCCGCTCAAAAAAATTTGAAATTCTTGTTACATGTTGGCAACATTAAGATACATTTTTTCACCAAATATTTTTTCAAAAAATGTATTTTTGTAAGAGTTATGGAGGGGGAAAGAAAAATCAAAAATTTGTTTTTTCTCGAAAACCACTGGATCGATTTTAATGAAATTTATACGTGTTTTATAAATTAATAAGAGGAATTTAAAAAAAAAATTTCAAAAAATTTTGCCCGAAAAAAACCCAAAAAAAAATTTTTTTAATTTTCAAAAAAAATTTTTTTGGTCTTATTTTGGAGATACTACTTTGGATTTTTTACAGAAAATTCTTCTAAATGTGTACTTTTAAGAAATATTTTTGTCGATTTTTTTAATTGGGTACCACATAGTTAAAAAATTTAAATCCTAGGTGGCGCATCATTCCGGCTGAAGCACAATGTATCCAGTAACTGATTATTTTTAAATTTCCTTGAAATTTAGTAATTATGCGTTCCTGGGGTCACTCAGTACGAATGTAATATTAAATTTTTAAAATTCAAAATGACTGGATACATTGTGCTTTAGCCGGAATGATGCGCCACCTAGGATTTTAATGTTTTAAACTATGTGGTACCCAATTAAAAAAATCGACAAAAATATTTCTTAAAAGTACACATTTAGGAGAATTTTCTGTAAAAATTCAAAAGTAGTATCTCCAAAATAAGACCAAAAAAATTTTTTTTAAAAATTAAAAAATTTTTTTTTGGGTTTTTTTCGGGCAAAATTTTTTGAAATTTTTTTTTTAAATTCCTCTTATTAATTTATAAAACACGTAAAAATTTCATTAAAATCGATCCAGTGGTTTTCGAGAAAAAACAAATTTTTGATTTTTCTTTCCCCCTCCATAACTCTTACAAAAATACATTTTTTGAAAAAATATTTGGTGAAAAATTTTATCTTAATGTTGCCAACATGTAACAAGAATTTCAAATTTTTTTGAGCGGGGTCACATTTTGCATGCTTACTCCGCTAGGCCCTTTAAAATAGCGGATCCAATAGGTGCGATTCGATAGATTTTAAAAAACTCGTTAACCATTATGAATACATCATTTTCAATTTTCGAAATCCAACATCGGATTCGTAATCAGCGACCCCGAAAACCCCCGAGTAACGAATTTAAGACGAATTTAATCGATTTTTAAAAACTTGTCCGCCATATTGGTTCCGCCATTATGAAATTTAGAAAACTAACATTGGATTCGAAATCTACGATTTCAGAAATGCTTGATTAGTGATTTTAGTAATTTTAGAGCTTAACTAAATTTTATTACTTCAATTTTTGCTGCAAATGTTTAAGGGATACTAAAAATGAAGAATGTAGTTTCGTTCACTAAATTTAGTGTAGAATTGTTATTTTTAATCCAATCGAGGTCCACAAGGGCTCAAAATTTGTGTAATGATATAGTCTATCAATAAAAAAATTAAAAGCTGATTATTCTTTCCTGTTTGATGTAGAAAAAAATAGTAGAAGTTACTCAAATGTCTAAAAATCATCAAAATTGTCAGAAAACTTTATCTTTAATCGATTGTAACTCTCTCCATTTTTGTTGAATTTTATTCTGTGACCTATGGATCAAAAGATAATTTAATAACCTTTCCAATGATACCTCATTTATTATATTTTGACAAGCTAATTTTCCTACAGGTAAGTTTAAGTAGCGTCGCACCTCGAAAATGCAAAATTTGAAGCTACAGAAAAACTGCACGAGGGAAAAAAATTAAAACTATGATTTTCTTACTCAAAAAACACCTACACTGAGAGATAGAGATGCGAAGAGGTAATATTACCCGGAGAACGGGAACGAGAACGAGAATATAACCGAGAATATAACCGACCAAAATTCTCCAAGAGAATTTATGAGAATTTTTGTGCTTATGTACGAAACTTGTTTCTATCGTTTCTATAGTTTAACTGGTATATCTGATTGGATAATTCGTTGGTGTACCACACTTTTGTGTGCTATTTTTATATGATTAGTATTATAATTATTAGTATTAATTAATAATAATTACTTTTAAAAGATATTAAACTGTTCGATTGAAATAGAACTTAAGATATGATTACAATATTCTTACAATAAGAAAACTAATACGAAAATGTGATCCAGACATAACCTAAAAATCTAAATTTATCAATCATATCTTAAAAACATTATTTATTTCATTCAAATTACTTTAAGTAGTTTATACCAATTTAACATTTATTTTATACAATATTATTGAAATTATGGTTTTTTCAGTTGCACGGGAACATAGGTTTTTTATTTTCAAAAACATTAATTTATTTATTTATTCTAACGAAATTATATTGTCACGGAATTATTTATTTTATTTATTAATATTATGTAATGTTAATTATTTCATTAATTATTTTATCAATTTTAATTTATACAATTTTTTTATTTTAAAACAGATAAGTGCACGCATGCATTTCAATGTAGAGAAAATTCTCTTAAATTCTCCGGAAGGAGAATATTCTCGGTCATATTCTCGAGAATATAACCGGATTTTAAATTACCGAGAATTTTGCATCTCTACTGAGAGAAGTCCAGGGCTTAATAGTTCCCGCTAGACGTCGCTATAAGCTACTGTTCTTGTTGCGTTTGAGATGTTTCGAATCTAGGGCTCAGACGCCCCGAGTCCGTCAAACATTGGGCGGTATTCATAGTCGATACTTATTTCTTAAGCAGGGACTTAAGCTGCCACCTAGATTCATAGTCGTGCAATGAGCATTGCCTTAAGCCGCAACTTAAGCATTTGCTTGGAAAAGTAAATTGTTCGATTTTGAGATGCATAGTCCCATCTTAAGAACGCCAAGTATTCATAGTCAAATAAGATGAACTTATTTGACATTGCCGGTGAACTTATTTGAACGAATTGAGGTTATGATTTTAAGTCAACGTTTTACATGACTTAAGCAATTACTTATTGTCTTTTTATAAATATTTATAATAAAAATAAAAAGATTTGTGATTAAAAACAATTTAATAATAATTAAAATTTAATAATTTAAAAAAAAGGTTCAAAATTTATCAAATTTTCACGAGAAATAAAAAGTATTTTTTTTCATCGAAATGTTGAAAAAACATTTCGATTTGGCCTTAAGAATGTGTCTACCAAATAAATGCATCCACACACATACATCTGGAGAATTTGTTCCCCATGTTGAAATATTTATCTGGGCAATTCCACGTGAGATTTCAGTCGACCTCTTAAAATCGGCCAAAAATATTTTTTTTCTATTCTGTATTGAAAAAAACAGATACGTATTTTTTTATTATTTTTTTGGTGGCCAAATTTTTGAGTTATGAATTTTCAAAATTTTCGCTTTTTAAATGTAGGTATATTTTTAATGTCAGATAACTAAAAAAATGTTGCTTCTTTTCATTTTTTGACATGAAAAAAAAAGTTTTGTTTTTCTCTCTACTTTTGAATAATCATAACAAAAAATTTTTTTTTCATTTTTTATTAAAAAAATAAAAAAATTTTATAAACAAATTAATTTTTTTTAACTTTGGGTATAATAAATTTTTAATTTTCTTTTTTTAAAACATACCTGGAAATGATAAGAAGGTTTTGCAAAAAGTTTCAGAGTGGGCCTGACAAGTTTGATGGGTCCAAAAAAATAATTAAGCTGTCCGTGCAGGTCGCACGCACGTGGCACAATGGGATTTTTTTACAATTTATTATTAAAAATTGTCTAAAGCCTACAAATTTTATCGGATTTTGATTATTATTGAATTTTAAGGCTCTAAACAATTTTTAATAATAAATTGTAAAAAAAATCCCATTGTGCCACGTGCGTGCGACCTGCACGGAGAGCTTAATTATTTTTTTGGACCCATCAAACTTGTCAGGCCCACTCTGAAACTTTTTGCAAAACCTTCTTATCATTTCCAGGTATGTTTAAAAAAAAAAAATTAAAAATTTATTATACCCAAAGTTAAAAAAAATTAATTTGTTTATAAAATTTATCAATTTTTTTAATAAAAAATGAAAAAAAAATTTTTTGTTATGATTATTCAAAAGTAGAGAGAAAAACAAAACTTTTTTTTTCTTGTCAAAAAATGAAAAGAAGCAATATTTTTTGAGTTATCTGACATTAAAAATATACCTACATTTAAAAAGCGAAAATTTTGAAAATTCATAACTCAAAAATTTGGCCTCCAAAAAAATAATAAAAAAATACGTATCTGTTTTTTTTCAATACAGAATAGAAAAAAAATATTTTTGGACGATTTTAAGAGGTCGAATGAAATCTCACGTGGAATTGCCCATATACACTATACTTGAAAATTTGTAAAAATAATTGATTCTTAGAAAATCGACACCCTATATGAGGAAATAAAACTGTTAATATTAAATAATTATTAAAAAAATATTTTTAAAAATTTTGTAGTTCCAAAAGAAAGTTAATTGTTTCACGCCTTTTGTATGCACTCTTGATTTATTGGTTTAGGAAAAAAAGATTTTGTTCAAAAAGTTGCAAAAAATTCTTTTTACAATAACTTTTTTTAAACAAAATTTTTTCTGTCGTTTGTTGGCGTTTAATAGAGACAATGACCAAATAAAAATTTTTTTTTCATTTCGATTATAAAAATACTCCTTATTTTCTGTGAAATTTCACTGATTCTGACTCAGAATAATTTTTTTAGAAACAATATAATAATAGTTGAAATAATTTTTTCTATCTTTTAATACAGAAAAATTTAGAATCTAAATATAATATTTCGTTAGGAATAAAGAATATTTCAATTTTTTATCATTCTGGTAGTCATTTCTTGTATCCTTTTATTTTATAACTTTTTTCCTAAAAATATTAAAATATGCATATTTTTAAGTTTTTTGACCCCCCTCCTCTCCATTATAAGATATTTTATGTGCATTAGCGTCATTTTTTCTAATGAATATAAGCTATCTACCATCGCTTATTGGTAGATACAAGAGAATATTGACGGAAAAAGCCGAACGCTCAATATAGTCCGGGAGCTAGCGACCAAAACAACTATCTCATTTCATACCGGCTGAAAATTTGAGTAAAGATTACTAAAGACATGTAATTAACAGAAACCCACGTCTGGCAGGCCGGCGCTGGGGCAGGGGGCGGCGGCGGGGGGGCGAATAGGTGAAAAATAATGTAAAATTTTCTGATTTCATACCGCTTAAAACCTTTATAACTCGAAAGTAGACACCCACACGAGTGTAAAAATGTGCGTCTGGCAGTTCTGGGGTGGGGCAAAGTACGTCTGGCAAAGGGTTAAACACGCAAAAAAATCGAAAATTTTTTCTGATTTCATACCGCTTAAAACCTTTAGAAATCGAAAGTTTACATCCACACGAGTGTAAAAATGTGCGTCTGGCAGTTCTGAGGTGGGGCAAAGTACGTCTGGCAGCCCTTCGAAGATGCGGCAAATCGGTCGAGAGGTGAAAAATAATGTAAAATTTTCTGATTTCATAACGCTTAAAACCTTCATAACTCGAAAGTAGACACCCACACGAATGTAAAAATGTGCGTCTGGCAGTTCTGGGGTGGGGCAAAGTACGTCTGGCAAAGGGTTAAACACGCAAAAAAATCGAAAATTTTTTCTGATTTCATACCGCTTAAAACCTTTATAACTCGAAAGTAGACACCCACACGAGTGTAAAAATGTGCGTCTGGCAGTTCTGGGGTGGGGCAAAGTACGTCTGGCAAAGGGTTAAACACGCAAAAAAATCGAAAATTTTTTCTGATTTCATACCGCTTAAAACCTTTAGAAATCGAAAGTTTACATCCACACGAGTGTAAAAATGTGCGTCTGGCAGTTCTGAGGTGGGGCAAAGTACGTCTGGCAGCCCTTCGAAGATGCGGCAAATCGGTCGAGAGGTGAAAAATAATGTAAAATTTTCTGATTTCATAACGCTTAAAACCTTCATAACTCGAAAGTAGACACCCACACGAATGTAAAAATGTGCGTCTGGCAGTTCTGGGGTGGGGCAAAGTACGTCTGGCAAAGGGTTAAACACGCAAAAAAATCGAAAATTTTTTCTGATTTCATACCGATTAAAACCTTTAGAAATCGAAAGGTTACATTCAAACAAGTGTAAAAAAAGTGCGTCTGGCAGTTCTGGGGTGGGGCAACATACGTCTGGCAAAGGGTTAATCACATAAAAAATCATAAAATTTAATCTCATTTCACATTGATTAAAACCATCATATATCGAAAGTTTACATTTAAACAAATATAAAAATCTACATCTTCGAAGGGCTGCCAGACGTACTTTGCCCCACCCCACGACAGCCAGACTAGTATTTTTACACTTGTTTGAATGTAAACTATCGATTTCTAAAGGTTTTAATCGGTATGAAATGAGAAAAAAAATTTCGATTTTTTACGTGTTTAACCCTTTGCCAGACGAACATTGCCCCACCCCGGAACTGCCAGACGTACATTTTTACACTCGTGTGGGTGTCTACTTTCGAGTTATGAAGGTTTTAATCGGTATGAAATGAGAAAATTTTACATTATTTTTCACCTATTCGCCCCCCCGCCGCCGCCCCCTGCCCCAGCGCCGGCCTGCCAGACGTGGGTTTCTGTTAATTACGTGTCTTTAGTAATCTTTACTCAAATTTTCAGCCGGTATGAAATGAGATAGTTGTTTTGGTCGCTAGCTCCCGGACTAATAAGATCATCTTAAGCATTTGCTTGGTCAAGCAATTCTTAAGGTGCATTTCCTTTACCAAGCAGTTGCTTATTTTTGACTATGAATACATACGGTCTTAAGCTCGACTCATTCGAATAAGACCGACTTGATCAAGCAAAGCTTAAGTCCTTGCTTAAGTCGGGACTATGAATACCGCCCGTTGTTCCCGCATGTGAGAGAACAACTCGTGGCCGAAACCACAAGTTGTAAGTAATCCCGCTTCGGGACGTTTCACGTTTTTTATCGGGGCTTGAGACGTTCCGATCGAGGGTTCACATAAGAACATTCAAAATTATCACTCAAGCCTCACACGGGACGTATTAGTTCCCGAACTTCTCTCAGTGTACTATTCGAAAAAAAATTGTTTTGTTCGATTGACAATTTCATTGTAAACCAGTGTTATGAAGAGAGTTAAATAGTCCTTCTAAAATAAATTTTGAATTGATAATGGAAATCTACTTGTATATTCTCTCCCATTATACACGCAGAAAAATAGTTGGATACAGTACACTATGTGTTGGATACCCCAGCTATTTTAGATAGTGTCTGGAGCGCGATCTATTTAGTTGGACAGGACAACCAATTTAATTGGATTCTTAGATGTTGGATGTACTATCCAATTCTGTTGGATAGGGGAGCCAATTTTTTTTGTGAACTGTCTATTTTTTTGTTATCCCTACTTTTAAGTTGGATAATGCAATTATTTTCTAATAGTGAAATAACCATTTATATTTTAGATATTAAATTAAATTTACACATGAATATTAATAAAATTATTTGTTTATTTAATTTTACTAATTTAATTCTTATTGAATTTTATATATATAATTAAAATATAAATATCATTAGTTATCACTGAAAATTAATTCTCTTTATGATTTTTTTACTTTAAAATTAACAAACATAACCTAAAAATTTTTTCCGCGTTAGGTATTCCTCATCGTAGAGCGGTTGTTCCTCATCACAAATAAATCAATTTATCAAAATCATATTCTCTTTAAGAGATAATAGTGTTTTATAATCTATAAGATTCTCTGTAAAAGCGAAGACAGAATTTTACAAACTTTGATTTCAATTTTGCTACTTTATTACTTGACACTTTCACTTAATCACTTTCGTTTAACAATGTTTTTAAATGTTGACAGTTTGTTGGCGCGATTATTTTCAAAAAATTTATCGTGTTTTCGTCCATTATAGTATTTTTGTCTTGACAGTTCACGTTCACGCACAAAATTGTCGGAATCGAGTCGCAACTTCTTGACAGCGCATGCGCATCATAGGAATCGGGACTTACAAATTTCAGTTGGCTGCTACATCCAACTCGTTAGAAACCGTATCCAACTAAATAGATATAATGACTAATCATAAGTATAAATTTAAAATTGTCACTGGAACCAACGCTGTTTGTTCATATATGATTTTACATAGATATAACATCTAATTTCCTTCTATCCAATATAAATTGGATGTATTATCCAACCTTTTTTTGCGTGTATCTGAGGGTTAAAAGTTGCGCAGAAAATGTGTACGATCTGATGCGCGCGAAATTATTTTTCTGACATTTTATGTATTTAATTTAGGGGTTAGGTTGCCATATTTATTTTTCATAACGCGGTGCAAAAAAGGGCACTTTTTTGCACCTTGTTATGAAAAATATCGTTCGTAACTAGTGCTAGCAGTTGCCAATTTTTGAACGAGCACTTTTTTTGGAACAAACTGTAGGCGAAGCGAAGCTTCGCCTACAGTTTGTTCCAAAGAAAGTACTCATTCAAAAATTGACAACTGCTCGCACTCGTTAAAAAAAATATACTACATTTCGCGCCGGAAAAGGAAGGGATTTCTCAAGATGGTTAATTTGTCCCTCTGTTATAAACTCATTTTCCCTCCAAGAGAAATGGCACGAATATCTGTCAATGGTGTATTTGAACATTTAGATTGTTATCCAATAGCTAACTCTCAAATATGAACGATTTGTCCCTCCAGATGTTTAGTCCAATACTCCAGTTTTCTCAGTGTATATTATAGGGGAAAAGGTTCGGTTGTGGGCATGGTTCGGTTGTGGACACCCCCGCAGAACTTTTGACAGAAATGAGATTTTTCTAATCTGACAAATGTCACGTGTGTGTTATGACCAAACGTAATTATCGATGCAAATACAAAAGTGATTAGACATATTAAAATAGCATATTAAAATGGCTTGAAATTCGTTACTTGGGGGTTTTTGGGGTCGCTGATTACGAATATGCTATCAGAATTCCAAAATTCAAAATGGCGGATCCAATATGGCGCCAAAAAAAATGTAAGAAGCAAATAGATTCGCTTGAAACAGTTTGCAAAATTATCAGATTTACTTGGTACATGTTGCTAGGAGGTTTTTGGGGTCGCTGATTACGAATATAGCATCAGATTTTCCAAATTTAAAATGGCAGATGCAATATGGCGGACAAAAATATAAAAATTATTTTAAATTGCCTGAAATTCATTCCTTAGAGGTTTTTGGGGTTGCTGATTACGAATCTGACCTCAGATTTTCAAAATTCAAAATAGCGGATCCAATATGGCGGACAAAAATTTTAAAATTATCTAAATTTGCCTGAAATTCATTACGTGGGGGTTTTTGGGGTTGCTGATTACGAATCTGACATCAGATTTTCAAAATTCAAACTGGCGGATATAATAGGTAGGACAAAATTAAAAAATTGATCGAATTTATTTGTAACTTTTTACTGAAATTTTTAATAATTTTTAATTTTCATCAATATTAAATTGTCAAACGTATTAACAAAACCCTTTCAAATAAAAATTTAAAAATAAAAAATTTGTTAAAATTAATTCCAGTGATCGTCAATTTGACGAAAAAATGACGATCACTATCGTTATTCTTTTTTTATTATGATATAATAAGGTTAGTTTTTCTACTTTTTGATTCGTTATAAAACCATTTTGAAGCAGCGACCCCAAAAACCCCTAAGAAATGAATTTCAGGCAAACTTAAATAATTAAAAAAATTTTGTCTGACATATTGGATCGGCCATTTTGAATTTTAAAAATCTGATGTCAGATTTGTAATCAGCGACCCCAAAAACCCCCGAGTAACAAGTTTCAAGCAAATCTGATCACTTTTTATATATTTCTTTTGTGCTGATGTTTTTCTACATTTTTTTAGCCAATTGCGTCCATCTTTGAAGCGCAATTGTAAAAAACTAATAAAGCTAGAGGTGTGGGCTTTATTGCGTTGAAAAGAGCAGATCGTTTTCTATAAAAATCACTAAAAAACTGAAAATCGATTTTTTTGACCTAAGGTCCCTTTTAACATTCCAGGTCACATATGTTTGCTTAATCTACAAGGACACAAATTATGAGTCAAAAACGAAACTATGCCCACAACCGAACCTCTTCGCCTAATATATATGTATATAAGTATCTTTCGATACTTATACACTTGAGTCGCCGTGTTATTTGCGAGAAAAGTTAGAGCGTCCCTCTTGCGGCAGAGATTGACGTTCTCGCAACTGACACGGCGACTCCAGTGTATAAGTATCGAGAGATTCGTCGCGAGACCAGAGTATATCTGTGAATCTATTTAACGACGCGGATATCTCTCGCCTATCATTGATTTTTTAATGAGAGTATTTTGGAACTTTTAATCATCAGGACATAAAGTACACAACACAGAATTTTTGGCTTTTTTTAATGAAGTTTGTTTGATAATAGACTTTCTCAGAAAACAATTTACTGAAATAATGGATTTTATGCCAAAAATCGTTTTCGACCTCGATTATATATCGAAAGTACTATTTTTTTTAACTTTTTGTATACATTTTTTTTGTAAAAATTGTTTTAAAACTAAAAATTTCTATATTTTTTATCATTGTTAAAATCTAGCAAACCATTAACAAAGACAAAACAAAGAGTAACGAGTTTCAGACAAATCAAATCCATTTTAGAAAAGCCATCAGCCATATTGGATCCGCCATTTTTAATTTTCTGAATCTGGCTTTGAATTCGTAATCAGCAACCCTGAAAACCCCCAAGTAACAATTTTCAGTCACGTCCAATTAACTTTTAATTAAGTCATCTGCCATATTAGATTCGCCATTTTGAATTTTCTAAATCTGACTTTGAATTCGTAATCAGCGACCCTGAAAACCCCCGAGTAATAATTTTCAAGTGAATCCAATTAGTTTTTAACAATTTTATTCGCCCTATTGAATTTTATCCGCCATATTGGATCCGCCATTTTGAATTTTCAATATCTGACTTTGGATTCGTTATCAGCGACCCTAAAAACCCCCCGAGTAACGAATTTTAAGCGAATCCACAGATTTTCAAAAAATTTCGTCCGCCATGTTGGATCCGCCATTTTGAATTTTTAAACTCTGACTTTGTTTTCGTGATCAGGGACATCAAAAACACTTAGCTGTCAAATTTTAAAGAAATCTATCAAGTTTTGCGATTTTGTTCACATGGCTACGATATTGTAAACAAAAATTCACTTTAGACGCCATTTTGTGTCCGCCATTTTGAAAAAAAATTTCGGAATACCCCTATCTGATAGGAAATATATTTTTGACGCGTTATTTGAGACTTTTGGATGTGTTCCAATACGAATACCTGTACTAAAATTGGAAAAACTAAAAAAAACCTAAAAATTTCATGTTTTTTTTTTAATAACATATGTAATTTGTTTATTTATAAATTTATAAAATTTTCTAGAACGCCATTCGAAAGAGTGGTTTTTGGCCAATAAGAAACTACAATTGTGGAATTTTTTCTGTTGAGTTTTTATGTTTAAATATAGTGTCAAACTTTGGTCCAAAAAATTATACATTTGGGCGTTAATGGGTTAAAAAAAATATTAAGAAACATTAAATACTAAATATCAAAAAACCAAATATTAACAGACTTACCGTTCACAAAATTAATTTTTAAAAAAATTTAATAACCGTAAATTTAAATTTAAAAAAATAAAATGTCGACATGGTAAAACCATGGAATTTAAGGAGCTTATAAAGAGGTTATAATTTAATGGTATAGTAAATCACTATATTTTATGATAAAGTAGTTTCTCATTTTATCAAAATTTCAAATAATGAAAAAAGAGAAAATTAACGTGGAAGTTTCAAATTTCAAATAAATTTAGAATTTGAAATTAATGAAAAATAAATTTTACTTAATTTATCTATATCAGAACGAAAATTAACATGATTCTGAATATTATTTTGAATATGGATCATTTTAAAATTTTTCTTTTTGATTTCATTACTTTATATTTCTAAAAGTTTAGGATGTTTGAAATCAAAAGAATGTTTAGTGTTATAATTATGTGAAGGTAAGCCTGTATTCTGAAGTTTCTTTACTGTATCTCGTTCATGCTCTTTGATTCTTTGACATATTTTGGATAGAATCAAAGAACATGAACGAGATACAGTAAAGAAACTTCAGAATACAGGCTTATTTTCACATATTAGAACACTAAACATTCTTTGGATTTCAAACATCCTAAACTTTTAGAAATATAAAGTAATGAAATCAAAAGGAAAAATTTAGAAATGATCCATATTTAAAATAATATTCAGAATCAAGTTAATTTTCATTCTGATATAGATAAATTAAGTAAAATTTATTTTTCATTAATTTCAAATTCTAAATTTATTTGAAATTTGAAACTTCCACGTTAATTTTCTCTTTTTTCATTATTTGAAATTTTGATAAAATGAGAAACTACTTTATCATAAAATATAGTGATTTACTATACCATTAAATTATAACCTCTTTATAACCTCCTTAAATTCCATGGTTTTACCATGTCGACATTTTATTTTTTAAATTTAAATTTACGGTTATTAAATTTTTTTAAAAATTAATTTTGTGAACGGTGAGTCTGTTAATATTTGATTTTTTGATATTTAGTATTTAATGTTTCTTAATATCATATTCGAAATCTTTTTATTTCAGACATGTGTTCATTCAGTTTGTCGAAATGTGGTCTCTTTTTTTTGTAAATAATTTTCTCGATTTTTTCCTGATGAGGGCTTTTTAAGCCGAAACATGTAGCAAACAATTATAATATTTATGACAAATAAACATCTTTAACCGTACAAGGCCTCTTAAATAATGAAATAATTAAATTGAAAAATAAATTTAAAGCTATGAAAAAATGTGAGACTAACTCTGCTGGGGCTCGAAACCCAGGACCTATCAATTGCCGGTTGATTGCTCTTCCACTGAGCTACAGAGGTCCACCTCCAACAAATTTTCATAGCCTTATCGACTCAATAGTCAAGATGGTTCGCATTCTTCTGCATATTAATTTTGAATTTTCCCAGAATTTTTCACGAAACAATTATCAACTCATTAATAAGTTCCTTCACTAAACGTGAAGCTGAAACCTACCATATCGACAAAGTTTCAAATTCTAGAAGTACTGGTATCTAAACCTAGACGTCACCGCCAAATCAATAAATAATTGAAAAATAAATTTAAAGCTATGAAAAAATGTGAGACTAACTCTGCTGGGGCTCGAAACCCAGGACCTATCAATTGCCGGTTGATTGCTCTTCCATAATTTAAATAATTAAATTATGACGGTTCAATTATAACAACATTATTATTTATAATTATGTATAATATTATAATTGCATCAAAAGAAAAAGAAACATTGTAAATCAACATCGATAGTAAAAAAATGAAATTAAAGTCAGTTTGGAGAATGTCATGTTACATGGAAGACTGAAACTTTCTTATTACACTGAAAATCAAGAGTCTAACATTAATATTCATCGCGTGGGGTTGGATACCGTGATTGTTACTCGAAGTTGTAACCACACAAGACTCAAGTTATCAAAGTTATATGCTACTTGGGATTATGTCATGTCCTCGCGCAAATACTCTCCCCCCTCTCTCTCTCTCTATCTCCCTCGTTTATAATTTGAATTGTTCACGCGAACTGAGACGATTAGTTAAAGATCTATAGACTGTATATAGGCATAAGGAGTTAGTTTCACGCTTTCGTGAAACAAGAAATGATAACAAGTTCTTCTCAGCGTGTCGGAAGTCTCGCGTGGTCATGAAAAGTGATTTTCTGGGCATTAACGGAAAACTAACAACAAGTCCGTTTGCCTAAAGCCGAACATGAAAGTAAACTAAGTATTTTCTGTCCACAATGCATTTATCAAAATAACTGAAGACGAAGGTGAATTGAAAAAATGTTTTCGAGAAGGGCACTTCTATTAAGTTCATTCCCCTCTAAGATACAATTTTTTATTCATGACATATATATTCATCATAAATATTTAGAAATTATGTCTTATCATTGAGTTTTTTTTAGGAAGAACTGTAAAGCTATAAGTATTTAACTTGCAGATCAAAAGTTCCCAAAGAACCATGGTCTGAAAATTAAGCACTTTTGAGATAATCGTGGTCAAAAAAGATCACTAGAGTAAAATCCTTTATTTCAGTAACGGTTCTCTGAACAACAGTTTAGTATTAAACAAACGTCACTAAAAAGGCTGAAAATTCTGTATTGTGTACTTTATGTCCTGATAATTAAAAAATCCAAAAGGACCATAGCCCAATGGGAAATCTCTGTACAATGCCAACAGTGACAAATGGCGCAGTACAGAACCATTTGTTCTTCCAGCATTTTGCCAAGTCTTGGCAGGGTAATCTTGGCGCAAGACAGAATAAATGGTTCCGCCATAGTTATGCCAAACCTTGTCAGGTAAATCTTGGCGCAGTACAGAATAAATGTTTTCGCCATAGTAATGCCAAATCTTGGCAAGTAAACTTCGGCTTAGTACTGTAAATATGTTTTTAAGAACTTAATTTCAAAATTCACAAGTTGAATAATTTTTTTTGTAAATTATTCATTAAAAAAAAAATTCAATACTAAATTTTAATAATTTATCGTTAGTTAAAATATTTATAGTCATATTCTTATATTAACTAAAGTTTTAGTAGAATGAATTAAAATTGTGAAGTTGAATATACTTTTTATTTTCTAAGATGGTTAAAATGACTTTTGTTGAATTTACTTTATACCCTTGATTTTGATAACTAGTGAGAGCTGGTAAAGCAAACTACATTGGACAAGTTAAACAAATTTAATAAAATTAACACAAGCTTCTTGGTAAAACCAACCATCTTGTTAGGTTGTTATTGTTTTCATTCACATTTCACAAAAAGTAACCTCACTTTTTTGTCATTTTTTACTCATATGCAAATCTCAATTTTGAGTATGATTGATTATATATTCTTCTGGTAAATATTTAAACAATGTTCTTATGTATAAAAGTCTCGTTTTTGTTTTAATGGTGTAATGTAATTATTCGGTACTTATTTCCATTTGGCATTATTGTTATTCATAATGGTAAATTTTTTTAATAAACTAATTTGGCAAATAATTTTGTAAAATCTGTTTATTTAAATGAAAAGTTAGAATATAAATTTTATATATAATATAAATTAAATTATATATAATATAAATTTTATATATAATAAAATAGTATATTATATAAAATACTATTGTTGCAATTACAATATCCCACTTTCCAGTTACAGAGCATATTTTCATACTTCCTTCGTATGTATGTATATTCTAACTTTCCATTCATGAGCCTCCGTGGCGCAGTTGGTAGAGCATCCGCTCCTAGCAGCGTCTTGCGTTCGAGACCTTATGATGGTAAATATTCAGGTAAATAGAAAAACAAATTTTCTTCGACAGGTATTAACATTCCAATCATACATGACATGAGAATAGCATGAAATTCTTTTTTTTTAATTTATAAATTTTTTTTATAAAAATAAAAGTAACATCGGCGTGACACTAAAAATACGTATTCACCTGTACTACCGCAACACTAACATTCTGCATTGACGCCAGTACTGAATTAGTACCGATTGTCAGTACAGAACATTGTCTACATGCCGACGTTATATCTGCGTATTGCACCAGTACTGAAATTCAGTGTAGCCCCGATACTGCCAACGCTGGTATAATACTGCGCCCGTGGTGTATTTCCCATTGGGAGCCTGAAAATGAAGCATTTTGGAGCAAATAATCACCAAAAAAAAACTGAAACTTCTTTACTGTATACTTTATGGCTTTAGCAGACGATTGTTCGGCGTAGTCTAGTCGAGCCTCAACAATTAGTGCTGGCGCAGTACAGAATTTTTGTTTCGCCAAAGCTTGGACAAGCCACGGCGGCAAGTGCTGGCTGAGTATAGAAACATTGTTCACAACGCTCTTTGCCAACATTGCTTTTTTGACATAAACTTGAAAAAAATTATAAAAAAAGTTTAGGAATGTTTATAAATATAAATTTATTAAAAAAAATTAATATTTTACTTTTCAGTTGTTCATTTTTTATTTTTATTAAATTTAATAATAACAATTTAACATAATTGTCTAATTTTGTAAATAATAAATTATTTAAACAAATTAAAATTATAAACAAAATTTAAACTTTAATCTGAATAATAATTTGGTTCCTTTTAAACTACTATTATACTTCTTACTATGAATAAAAAATTATTAAAAAATTACCACGTAATTTAAGAATTACGTAAAATGTTAAATGCAATAAGTAAAGTAATTTTATTTTAATATTAAAAATTTAGTTTAATTTATTTTATTTCAATTTATTATTTCTAACGTATCCCTATTTTTTTCTCATCTTTGACTGAATAATTGTATGTCTGAATGATACTGAGATGTTAATACTTTACTTATTTAATTTTTAAATGTTATAAACAATTTTTTTCCACTTCATTTACTATATCCATTGCTATTCTCCATCTTTAATACAATTTCTTTAAGAAGAGAAATATTTTATGAATAATAACTATTTATTAATATTATTTACCATTTTGTTGTTAAATTATTTATAATTATGAATTTACGACTAATTAATAACAATACGGCATTTATTGCGGCAATATTCTCAGCCAGCACTGGTCCAGTGCTGCGCCAGCGCTGTTTGGCAGCACTGGCAGGCAGTACTTCGCCAGCGTTAGACAGCGTTATCATCCCAGAGTTATGCCAGTGCTGTCTGTCAGCGTAATTGCCAGTACTGGCGCAGTACTCCGCCAGTTGTAAATTTCCCATTGGGTTATTACGAATATGATCTCCGAATTTGTTACTCGGGAGTTTTTGGGGTCCCTGGTTACGAATATAATGTGAGATTTTCAAAATTCAAAATAGCGGATCCAATATAGATGTGGATAAACTAGAAAATGCCTCGTGGTTTTGCTTCTTATACTATTGGGACTTTTAGTCTTTAAGGCATTGAGTACAAAATAAGTGATTCTGACAAAATTTGAAGGAGGAAGTAAAGAAAATCTTGTTAAAGTGACTGAATATTTGCAAGATTGTGTAATTAAAATTTTTTAGTATGAAATGAATTTTGAGTTTCGCATTTTTGAGAATTGTTTCTTTAGAGTGACGAAATCAGAATGCAAAACACGTTCTGTTGCTTGGTGGGTAAAAAAAAGTTTTGATCTTGACGAGCAAATCTTCTCTCTCTATCTCTTAAAACTCGATTAATCTATATAGTGGATGAAGCCTTTTGTGGTGCCAAACCGCATTGCAGCTAAGTAAGCGCGCTTTCGTCCAGAAAATCCGCGCGCGCTCGCGCACATTGAATTAACGGATGGCACACGGTTTTGTGTATACTTGTTTCCTCTCTTTGGGGGTTTCTGTTTTCGAATCGACGAAGCCCAATGGGAAATGCACTACGGGCGCAGTACTATACCAGCGTTGGCAGTATCGGGGCTACACTGAATTTCAGTACTGGTGCAATACGCAGATATAACGTCGGCATGTAGACAATGTTCTGTACTGACAATCGGTACTAATTCAGTACTGGCGTCAATGCAGAATGTTAGTGTTGCGGTAGTACAGGTGAATACGTATTTTTAGTGTCACGCCGATGTTACTTTTATTTTTATAAAAAAAATTTATAAATTAAAAAAAAAGAATTTCATGCTATTCTCATGTCATGTATGCTTGGAATGTTAATACCTGTCGAAGAAAATTTGTTTTTCTATTTACCTGAATATTTACCATCATGAGGTCTCGAACGCAAGACGCTGCTAGGAGCGGATGCTCTACCAACTGCGCCACGGAGGCTCATGAATGGAAAGTTAGAATATACATACATACGAAGGAAGTATGAAAATATGCTCTGTAACTTGAAAGTGGGATATTGTAATTGCAACAATAGTATATTATAATATACATTATATTTAATATATATTACAGAAGAATATTAAAATATAAGGAATCAATTAAAAATTAATTTTTAAATGAAAGATTAGTGCAATAAATTTAAGCTTAATGAATAAAATTCCTAAATTTTTATATAAAATTTATATTCTAACTTTTCATTTAAATAAACAGATTTTACAAAATTATTTGCCAAATTAGTTTATTAAAAAAATTTACCATTATGAATAACAATATAATGACAAATGGAAAAATAAGTACTGAATAATTACATTACACCATTAAAAGAAAAACGAGACTTTTATACATAAGAACATTGTTTAAATATTTACCAGAAGAATAATAAAACAATAAAAAATATTTTAAGATACAGTAAAAAATGCTTTATGTCAATCATACTCAAAATTTAGATTTGCATATAATTAAAAAATGACAAAAAAGTGAGGTTACTTTTTGTGAAATGTGAATAAAAACAATAACAACCTAATAAGATGGTTGGTTTTACCAAGAAGCTTGTGTTAATTTTATTAAATTTGTTTAACATGTCCAATGTAGTTCGCTTTACCAGCTCTCACTATATAGTTATCAAAATCAAGGACAAAGTAAATTCAACAAAAGTCATTTTAACCATCTTATAAAATAAAAAGTATATTCAACTTCACAATTTTAATTCATTCTACTAAAACTTTAGTTAATATAAGAAAATGACTACAAATATTTTAACTAACGATAAATTATTAATTTAGTAGGGTAAGTCCGGGGGAGATGGCCATAGTTTTTTTAAAGTAGTGTAAAATTTATAAAAAAGCTTTTTTTATCTAAACTTTTATTGATAATTAAACATTGAACACTTAACTTGAAAATAAAGAAACATAAAATAAAATATTTTCATTGCAACAATCTTAAAATTTATATTTTCGAATAAGTGGATTTGGCCATTTCTCTGGAATGTCCGGGTGAGATGGCCACATATGTTCGGGAGAGATGGCCACTACCTATAATTTTTGGCTTTTATCTTAAATTTAATTTTTAATCGTTCGCATCACTTTCCTCTTTTTCTGGTCGCATTTTGAAAATTTTTCATGGGGTTCAGAGCAGTTTTCATGTAGCCACAAGTGTCAAATTCTGCATTGAATTCAATCTTCAATTAATGTCGTTCGGTTGTAACTTTTAGCACAACCTACAAATAAATCTCCATCTCTGGTGTCAATTAGATCAATTATTTTGTTCTCAGACATTTTTAATTTGCTTTTCTTTAATATTTCTCAAGTATCTAACATTAACATAAAAAAATTTTAAATAAAAGTCATTAATGGCCATCTTACCCAAAAATTCATGATAAAAGTAAACATCAAAATATTAAATAAATAAAATAATTTTTCCTTTCATTTTTCGTTTATATCGAAGCGTGGGTTATACACTACTCAATAAAACTTCAATTTAAAAATTATGTTAACAAATAACAATATAGCAACAAGAAATCTGAAATTTTCAAATTATTTTGGACCCATGCAAAAAAATAAACAAGGATTACATTTACAGCTTCATTATTTTTCATGAAATTATTGTTTAGATTTATTATTAATCACAAAAGGTTGAAGAATAACCCATAAAAAGTGATATTTCTTTACAAATTCTGTAAAATATTCAAACTGGCCATCTCTCCCATATGGCTATCTCCCCCGGACTTACCCTATTGGATTTTTTTTTTAATGAATAATTAACAAAAAAAATTATTCAACTTGTGAATTTTGAAATTAAATTCTTAAAAACATATTTACAGTACTAAGCCGAAGTATTATTGCCAAGATTTGGCATTACTATGGCGAAAACATTTATTCTGTACTGCGCCAAGATTTACCTGACAAGGTTTGGCATAACTATGGCGGAACCATTTATTCTGTCTTGCGCCAAGATTACCCTGCCAAGACTTGGCAAAATGCTGGAAGAACAAATGGTTCTGTACTGCGCCATTTGTCACTGTTGGCATTGTACAGAGATTTCCCATTGGGAGGAGAGCTGATTGCATCAAGCGCTCTTGAAATCGAGTTGGTCGCAAAGGAGAAACATGATTCCCCATGGCCTATACCAGATAGGCCACTCTCGTTTGACTGGTTTTACTTGAACCAATCGTACTCTCGATTTCGTGGAGCTCACTACTGTTTGCCAACCCATAAAACAGGTTTGCAGTTTCTTTTGCCGTTTAGTTCTTGTGTGACCTGGATTAGTTCAGCCCGACTTAATATCCCCGATACACTTAACTCTGTCCACGTGTTATTCGTACTTTATTGCGAATTAATTACCTCCCTGCTAATTACTTCTAGTTGTACTGAAAAAGAGTCTCTTGATAATTCTGATTCAAAATTTTTAGTCAAAAGACTGGAAACAAAAATTTCTATCCTTTTTTATAAAAGAAAACCGAAAAGTTTATTTTTATTTCTTTTCCCTATTATTTTATTTAGTAAATAATAAGTGAATAAAATAATATAATAGTAAATACTAAATAAAGTAATAGAAAATTTGTAATGTTTTCCTGTTTATTTAAATTTTTTTTATCAATTTAAATACTTATTTACTTTGAAAAATCTTACCCCCTTTGGGGATCGAACCTTGGATTTCCATCTGCAAGTTGGAAGCACTGACCATTCTACTAAGTAGCTTACCTGCAAAATAAAGAAAGATTTTTCTTATTATTCATAATTTTTGCAATAAAATACTTTTTTCATTTTAACAGAATATAATATATTAATGATTAAAATGGCATTTTTATATCTTGAAAAGTATATAATTTGTGGCAAAATGTATTACAAACATTTTTGAAGTCATGCTTAAACGTTAATTTTAGTTATACAAATATTTATACAAATACAATTAACTAATTAATTAATATTTTCTATTTTAAGACATTTTGATAACATTCGACGAAACAATTCAATTATTTACAAAAATGTTAATAAAATTCTTTGAAACAATACTCAAATAATTTTCCAAATTTTTGATAAAATAACTTTAGAAAAATTCAATTATTTTTAATACAATTTCAATAAAAGTTTTTGATATTATTCAATTATTTTAAAAAAATAATTGAATTATTAAATTCAATTATTAAAATTAAGACAAATTGAATTTATCTTAATTTTGATAAAATTCTTTAGATGAATTCAATTATTTTCAGTACAATTTGAATAAAAACTTTGTAAGCAAGATTCAATTATTTTTAAAAATTTTTATAAAATTCTTAGAAAGAATTCAAATTGTTTACAAAAATTTCAATAAAAGTCTTGACAACAATTCATTTATCTTCCTAAATAATAAAATTCTTCGCAACTATTCAATTTCTTTCAAAACTTTTGATAAAACTTTTTATAAGAATTTAATTATTTTCGAAAACAATTTTTAAAAAATTCCTCTGAAGAATTTTAATTTTTATCGAAATAATTCATATAATTACAAAAATGTTAATTAAATTTTAAGCAAGAATTCAATTATTTACATAATTAATAAAAATCTTTAGAGGAAGTCAGTTATTTTTATTATTTCAAAAAAAATTTCTTCCCGTGCAGAAAAATGGTGAGGGCCCCCGGTGGGGCCCTCGTGGATTGCCCTCTTGCCATGTGGAACCCGCAGGGGCAATCCACGCGGAGCCCTCGAAGGCGTGACATGCTTTCCCTCATGGGTGCCCTCGAGGAAAATCCTCATGGATTCCATATGGATTTTCCACGCGGTGCCCTCGTGGATTTCATAAAATGCCCTCAACTTTATTTTCAATTAAATTAATAAATTAATTATTTATTAATAACAAATTAGTCCAATTATTGATAAATAACATTCTTATTTAACAATTTTTACTTTTTTTAATTAAATCGTGACCAAAAAAAAAAAAAATCTGACGCACGTGGGAATTGAGCCTACGACCTACTGACTACCAGACAACACTCTTACCACTATGCTACGGGACCTACTTGAAAATTTTTGCTTTAATGTAGGTGAGTTGCTGACTTGCTTTTGATGATTCAATAAATTATTTATTAACACTAATACACCATGGCAAATAATTAAATAGATTAATAATAATAATAACAATATTAATTATATAATAATAGACCATAAATATTCATAAATTAATTTTTTCATAATTTCAAAAAAAAAAAAAAAAATGTCAAAACATTTGTGTTAAAAACGCGTTTTTCATAGTTTAAAATCATTATAAACATTAATTTTTTTATGTAAAAAAAAATTTTTTTTTTGGACTTAGAAATTTTTTCTAGTTAATAATGTGGGCAATCCATGAGGGCCCTCGCGTGGGCCCTCATGGATTTGCCCTTAGGTAAATTCAATATTTTCAAAAAAAGTAACATTAAATATTTGTTAAAAACGTGTTTTTCATTGTTTAAAATCATTATAAACATTAATTTGTTGATAAAAAAAAATTTTTTTTTTTGGACTTAGAAATTTTTTCTAGTTAATGATGTGGGCAATCCATGAGGGCCCTCGCGTGGGCCCTCATGGATTTGTCCTTAGGTAAGTTCAATATTTTCAAAAAAAGTAACATTAAATATTTGTTAAAAACGTGTTTTTCTTTTTTTAAAATGATAGTAAACAATAATTTTTTGTTGTAAAAAAAATTTTTCGTTTGGACTTAGAAAAATTGTTGAGCAGGGCATTCATAATGGCTAAGAGCAGGGGCCCTGCTGGTGCCCTCGTAAATTTCCATAACTTTGTGATAGGATTTCTGGAAAAATGTCACTTAATGTTTATTTCAGGTGCTTTGAAACGTAATTTAATGCATTCTGAACTAAAGTTTTTCAACAAAAAATTTTTTTTTTTTAAAACAGATAAATTTTTGAGTAGGGCAACCGTAAGGGCAAAGAACGGGGCCCCTGCTGGTGCCCTCGTGGATTTCTCCTCATGGATCTTCCACGAGGGCCCCCGATGGGGGCCCCAGAGCTGTGGGGCTCGAACGTGGCTTTTTCTACACGGGTTGTAATTCAATTATTTTCAAAAATTTTGATAAATTCCCGTGTGGAAAAAGCCACGTTCGAGCCCCACAGCTCCGGGGCCCCCGTCGGGGGCCCTCGTGGAAGATCCATGAGGAGAAATCCACGAGGGCACCAGCAGGGGCCCCGTTCTTTGCCCTTACGGTTGCCCTGCTCAAAAATTTATCTAAGTTTTTAAAAAAAAATTTTTTTGTTCAAAAACTTTAGTTCAGAATGCATTAAATTACGTTTCAAAGCACCCTAAATAAACATTAAGTGACATTTTTCCAGAAATCCTATCACAAAGTTATGGGAATTTACGAGGGCACCAGCAGGGCCCCTGCTCTTAGCCATTATGAATGCCCTGCTCAACAATTTTTCTAAGTCCAAACGAAATTTTTTTTTACAACAAAAAATTATTGTTTACTATAATTTTAAACAATGAAAAACACGTTTTTAACAAATATTTAATGTTACTTTTTTTGAAAATATTGAACTTACCTAAGGGAAAATCCATGAGGGCCCACGCGAGGGCCCTCATGGATTGCCCACATCATTAACTAGAAAAAATTTCTAAGTCCAAAAAAAAAATTTTTTTTTTCATCAACAAATTAATGTTTATAATGATTTTAAACAATGAAAACATGTTTTTAACAAATATTTAATGTTACTTTTTTTGAAAATATTGAATTTACCTAAGGGCAAATCCATGAGGGCCCACGCGAGGGCCCTCATGGATTGCCCACATCATTAACTAGAAAAAATTTCTAAGTCCAAAAAAAAAATTTTTTTTTACATAAAAAAATTAATGTTTATAATGATTTTAAACTATGAAAAACGCGTTTTTAACACAAATGTTTTGACATTTTTTTTTTTTTGAAATTATAAAAATATTAATTTATGAATATTTATGGTCTATTATTATATTATTAATATTGTTATTATTATTATTAAACTATTTAATTATTTGTCATGGTGTATTAGTGTTATAATAAATAATTTATTGAATCATCAAAAGCAAGTCAGCAAGTCACCTACTTTAAAGCAATAATTTTCAAGTAGGTCCCGTAGCATAGTGGTAAGAGTATGTATCACAACGTTGTTGTTTATTGCGTTATTTTGTATATTTCTCTATATTTTTGTTGATCAATAAACTAAAAAAAAAAAAAAAAATAGTGGTAAGAGTGTTGTCTAGTAGTCAGTAGGTCGTAGGCTCAATTCCCGCGTGCGTCAGATTTTTTTTTTTTTTTTGGTCACGATTTAATTAAAAAAAGTAAAAATTGTTAAATAAGAATGTTATTTATCAATAATTGGACTAATTTGTTATTAATAAATAATTAATTTATTAATTTAATTGAAAATAAAGTTAAGGGCATTTTATGAAATCCACGAGGGCACCGCGTGGAAAATCCATATGGAATCCATGAGGATTTTCTTTGAGGGCACCCACGAGGGAAAGCATGTCACGCCTTCGAGGGCTCCGCGTGGATTGCCCCTGCGGATTCCACATGGCAAGAGGGCAATCCACGAGGGCCCCGCCGGGGGCCCTCACCATTTTTCTGCACGGGTTTATTCATTTTTTTTAAATTGATTCTATTATATTCAATTATCTTTATAAATAATAAAAATCTTGACAGAATTTTAACCATTTTAAAAAACATTAATAAAATTATTTCCAAGAAATCAATTATTTTATTATTATTATTAATAAAAATTAATAATAATGATTCTATCACTCGGTTTTCAAATTAATTAAGTGTTGAAGTTAACGATCACTCCGAGTCAAGACAATGAAAAAAATTAAAACAATTCCTTTAATGTTTTCAACAGCGAAGCTGTCCTCTTCAGAAACTATAATTTTATTAAATAAATTTAGACAATAGGTTCATTACAATATTAGTGTCTAATCGTATGCGTTGAGACGAGGACGTTTTCTCCTTCCATTCTTTTTTTAAATGTGTACTTATAATTTAATTTCTACGCAATTTTTACGGTAATAATTTGATTAATGTTATTTTATTTTAATATTGTAATGAATCTGTTGTCTAAATTTATTTAATATAATTATAGTTTCTGAAGACGACAGCTTTGTTGTTGAAAACGTTAAAGAAATTGTTTTAATTTTTTCCATCGGCTTGACTCGGAGTGATCGTTATAACTTCAACACTTAATTTTAATAAAATTCTTTATACGAATTCAATTCTGGTAAATCACTTTAAAAATTTTTTTTTTTAATATAATTTTTATGAATAATTACTATACAATTTCTCAATGCACAAATATCTTGTATTTCAAAAAATAATTCATCAAATTTTATTAAATTATTTCTAAAGTAGAAATAAATAAAACAACCCGTGCAGAAAAATGGTGAGGGCCCCCGGTGGGGCCCTCGTGGATTGCCCTCTTGCCATGTGGAACCCGCAGGGGCAATCCACGCGGAGCCCTCGAAGGCGTGACATGCTTTCCCTCATGGGTGCCCTCGAGGAAAATCCTCATGGATTCCATATGGATTTTCCACGCGGTGCCCTCGTGGATTTCATAAAATGCCCTCAACTTAATTTTCAATTAAATTAATAAATTAATTATTTATTAATAACAAATTAGTCCAATTATTGACAAATAACATTCTTATTTAACAATTTTTACTTTTTTAATTAAATCGTGACCAAAAAAAAAAAAAAAAAAAATCTGACGCACGCGGGAATTGAGCCTACGACCTAGTGACTACCAGACAACACTCTTACTGCTATGCTACGGGACCTACTTGAAAATTATTGCTTTAACCCTTTAACGACGAGATGTGCTACTTTTCAACATGAAATTCAATCTCTTACAATTAGTAGAAAAAAGCCATAACAGTTTTTAAAAGTCCATACCCTACTATTTTTGGGGTCGCTCTTTCGAATGATGTGGTCAAAATTTTTAAAAAATGATATTTAACCCTTCTTTTTTCAAAAATACTAAAAAAAGTCAAGTTTTTTTAATGTAATTTTTTTCAAAAGAATTTTTTTCTGTGTCATAACGCTTTTCAAATAGAACAAAAAGTATCAAAAACGTGTTCCCGATAGTTGTACTTGAAAAATATTCATTTCTAAATTTTATTTTTTTCGATTTTGAATTTAAAATGGCGCTTGAAGGACAAAAATTTTTTCTTATTTTACGTAAGATGACAAATTTTTTCAAAATTGCTCAAATCTGATTGAAATTTGTTACTCAGGGGTTTTCGTGGTCGCTGATTACGAATCTGATGTCCACTTGTCAAAATTCAAAATGGCGGATCCAATATGGCGGATGACTTTTTAAAAAATTGATCGGATTCGCTTGAAACTCGTTACTCGGGGGTTTTCGGGGTCGCTGGTTACGTATCCGATGTTAGTTTCTCGAAATTCAAAATGGCGGATCTAATATGGCGGACGAAATACAAAAATTGTTCAGATTTGCTTAAATCTTATTACTCGGGGGTTTTTGGGGTAGCTGATTACGAATTTGATATCAGATTTTCAAAATTCAAAATGACGGATCCAATATGACAGATGACTTTTTTGAGAATTAATCGGATTCGCTTGAAATTTGTTACTCTGTGGTTTTTGGGTTCAATAATGACGAATCTGACGTTAGATTAAAAAAATCCAATATGCCGGATCCAGAATGGCAGACGAATTTTTCAAAATTTCTCAAACCTGATTGAAACAAGTTACTAGTGGGTTTTTGGGGTTGCTGGGTGCGAATCCGATGTTATTTTTTCAAAATTCAAAATGGTGGAATCGATATGGCGGACGAGGTTTAAAAAAATATCCTTACCAATTCTTATAGCTAATTTATACCAAGCATTTTGAAATTTAAAAACGAACATCGGATTCACAATCAGCGGACCCGAAAACCCTCGAGTAACAAAATTCAAGTGAATCCGACTAATTTTTTAATTTCGTCTGCCATATTTGTTCCACCATTTTGAATTTTGAAAAACTAACATCGATTTTCTCGTACCATAGATCACTTTTAAATTTCCCTGTCACATATTGTGAAATATAGATAAGTTGATACTGGTAAAGTCAGAGCAAAAAGAGTATAATAATTCTGACATTTTGAATTTTTGGACTGTGACTTCATATTCGTAATCAGCCACCCCAAAAATACCACACTAACAAATTTTAAGCAATCCTGAGTAAATTTAAAAAATTAGTCTTTCATTATACTTTGGCCATTTTGAATTTTTTGAATCTAACGTCAGATTCGTCATAAGCGACCCGAGAAACCGCAGAGTAACAAATTTCAAGCGAATCCAATCAATTTTCAAAGCAGTCATCTGTCATATTGGATCCGCCATTTTGAATTTTGAAAATCTGATATCAAATTCGTAATCAGCTACCCCAAAAACCCCCGAGTAACAAGATGCAAGCAAATCTGAACAATTTTTGTATTTCGTCCGCCATATTAGATCCGCCATTTTGAATTTTGGAAAACTAACATCGGATTCGTAACCAGCGACCCCGATAACCCCCGAGTAAAGAGTTTCAAGCGAATCCGATCAATTTTTTAAAAAGTCATCCGCCATATTGCATCCGCCATTTTGAATTTTGACAAATGGACATCAGATTCGTAATCAGCGACCACGAAAACCCCTGAGTAACAAATTTCAATCACATTTGAGCAATTTTGAAAAAGTTTGTCATCTTACGTAAAATAAGAAAAAAATTTTGTCCTTCAAGCGCTATTTTAAATTCAAAATCGAAAAAAATAAAATTTAGAAATGAATATTTTTCAAGTACAACTATCGGGAACACGTTTTTGATACTTTTTGTTCTATTTGAAAAGCGTTATGACACAGAAAAAAATTCTTTTGAAAAAAATTACATTAAAAAAACTTGACTTTTTTTAGTATTTTTGAAAAAAGAAGGGTTAAATATCATTTTTTTAAAATTTTGACCACACCATTCGAAAGAGCGACCCCAAAAATAGTAGGGTATGGACTTTTAAAAACTGTTATGGCTTTTTTCTACTAATTGTAAGAGATTGAATTTCATGTTGAAAAGTAGCACATCTCGTCGTTAAAGGGTTAATGTAGGTGACTTGCTGACTTGCTTTTGATGATTCAATAAATTATTTATTAACACTAATACACCATGACAAATAAATAAATAGTTTAATAATAATAATAACAATATCAATAATATAATAATAGACCATACATATTTATAAATTAATATTTTTATAATTTCAAAAAAAAAATGTCAAAACATTTCTGTTAAAAACGCGTTTTTCATAGTTTCAAATCATTATAAACATTAATTTTTTTATTTAAAAAAAAATTTTTTTTTTTGGACTTAGAAATTTTTTCTAGTTAATGATGTGGGCAATCCATGAGGGCCCTCGCGTGGGCCCTCATGGATTTGCCCTTAGGTAAGTTCAATATTTTCAAAAAAAGTAACATTAAACATTTGTTAAAAACGTGTTTTTCATTGTTTAAAATGATAGTAAACAATAATTTTTTGTTGGAAAAAAAATTTTTCGTTTGGACTTAGAAAAATTGTTGAGCAGGGCATTCATAATGGCTAAGAGCAGGGGCCCTGCTGGTGCCCTCGTAAATTTCCATAACTTTGTGATAGGATTTCTGGAAAAATGTCACTTATTGTTTATTTCAGGTGCTTTGAAACGTAATTTAATGCATTCTGAACTAAAATTTTTCAACAAAAAATTTTTTTTTTTAAACTTAGATAAATTTTTGAGCAGGACAACCGTAAGGGCAAAGAACGGGACCCCTGCTGGTGCCCTCGTGGATTTCTCCTCATGGATTTTCCACGAGGGCCCCCGACGGGGGCTACGGAGCTGTGGGGCTCGAACGTGACTTTTTCCACACGGGAATACACAAATTGAAGTTTCAAACGGTTAAATTGGAAATTGATTAAGAGTCTGTCAAAGTACGGGCAAAGACTGGAATTAATTTTTGTTTAATTTTTCACTTTTCTATTAAATTTTATTTAATTTACTGAAATATTGAAAGAGTCTATATCCCTAGTAGAAATTTGTCCTAGTTATTATAAAGGAACTGTCCAGTCACGCTTGAAATTGTCTAGTTACTTTACAAGCCAACTGGCTAATAACTGGAACGGAGTGTCACGCTTTTTTCATCAAGTTATTATCTAGCCCAACTTTATAAATTCTGGTCAACGGTTCTGTAGAAAAACTAGACAAATTAATTCTTTTAAAATACTGAAAATTTGTTTAATATTAAGATTCACTGTAGTTAACACATTTATTTCATGCAATTAATATAAAATTTCTATTTATAGCACCAAAGAAATTCAATAAAAATTATTTTTGGAAATTTTCTGTATCCATTATAATATATACTGTAACATTCTTTTTATTTTTTATTATTATTTTATAATTAATTAATGAATTTTTTTAAATAATCAAGGCAATAATTTTGACAAGAGGTTAGATTTGAACGTTATCTTAAATTTATGTTATATTTTATTTACCCAAATTGAATGAACACTTAGAAAGAATGTTATCTACACTTTGAATTTAACGATTTAATTAAATTTTAAGAAAGAAAAGATTTATTTAAGCGCCAGGATATTTTGCACTAAAATATCCAAAAGATTTATTAACTTGATTTTAATTTTGCCAGCTAGTTCAGAAAAATTATTAGGAGATTATGAATTAATTTCCCAATAAAACCGCGGAGAGGGGAGGGGTAAGGAGACAACACAATAATTACACACTATCACTGAATTTAATTATTATTAACAAATTCATTTTTATTCAATTACTTTTTCTTTATGTTTAATTTTAGTTTTAACAATTATATTCGGCAGAAGGCCGAATTTCTATTTTTGAACTACCGCATGACAATGCGGTGACAAGCGTCTTCAAATTTCGAAAATTTGTTTTTTTTTTTTTTATTTTTAATATTGCCAATCCGGCGAGAAAATGACAATTTGATTTTATTGGGACTCACCGTCAATACGACGCCGACCCCGCATTGCGCCTCGTCCAGACATGGTACCACACAACAAAAAAATGTAATTTATTTAATTTTATTTTTAACTCGGCGTGATGCGCCGTCTTTTACAATCAAAACGAGAATGAATGAAAATGGCCGTGTGTCTGGCTACGAGAGCGTCGCTACACTTGCGCTTCTTTTTAGTTTTGGGTGAGTCCCCGGTGTACTATTATTTATTTATTTTCTACTATTATCCGCGCGAGATAATTTTTATCCGCCCGAGGTAAAACAGGGCGCGTTCTTATTCGTCGCTGTCGTTTACTCCGCATCGGCCTTTAATTCAAGATGGCCGCCTTCAGTGTTTTGACAGGACGAAAACAATTATCTTCGTCTTCCTGGTGCTCTTGGATATTCGGGAATCACTTCCGAATATATACACCAGGAAGCACTTCCCTTGTTGATTACGACCAATTAATAATTCGCGATGGACCGGCGAATTATCGGTGAAAAATATTCTCGGGAACATGAAAAACAAAAGCAAAATACGAACGGCAGAAAATGTTCTAATAAAATTTACAATTTTTGATCTGACGAGTTGGCAGGTGTAGTTTACTCAAAAAAAAAATAAAATCAATTATTTAAATAATTGATTTTTCAAGGTATAATCTTTTTGTGTTTATTTTTAATATTTTAAAAATTCAGAGTTTTAATAATAATTTTTATTTGTTTTAGGAAGGAAAGATTCTCGTCTTGATAGAGTTTCTATCAAAACTAAATTCAAAAATCTAAATTTTTAACAAAATTGCGAATTTTCAATGAAATATTGTGCGAGGCAAAATGCCGCGTCACAACTCTCCCCTGCCAAGACTCGGCCCAAGGGGTCGAGTAGGTGAGCCCAGAAACCGAGTTCACCCCTCGCCAGATCAGCTTTCATTTAATATTTTTAATTAATAAGATTGACTTTATATAATTCACGTCAATCATAGAGAATCAAGTAACCTTTATGATTATTTCAAACTTTTTCATAAGTAATTAATTATTTAATTATTTAATTTAATTGTGAGAAAAGAACTGAAAAATTTTAGTTAATAATTTTCGACTTTCCGAACTCTTTAATTTTTTTTTTTTTTTTTTTAATTTACGTTTTATTCGACTAGTTTACTTTTAAAAGGTGAAAGGATAAGGTTCATAGGTCAAGGACTGACATTTATTAAACATGTTTTTAGTTAGAGATTTTTAATAGTGAGGGGTAATTTACCCTCCCTCACAAGGGTTCATTTTACATTTTTATTTATTATTTATTTATTTTTTTTTTTTTTGTTTATTATTTGATTGTCGCTCGCGGCAGTTCAGGTAGCTGTGACCCGGACGCTTACAAAAACCACAACAGCCACTTCTTGCTGCAGTCCTTCCCCAATATCCCGGGGTTTTGGCTTTGGAGGCTATCTGCTGGCGCATTTGCTCCATGCACCATTCTCGGGATTTTGGAATCGGACCTTCGGTGCATTCAACATTAGGAGCCGCTTGCTCCGCCTGCCTGGCAGTTTCCTCTTGTTGAGGGCTTTCGGGTCTAGGGAGAAACTTCTCCTCATCTGAAGATAGAGGGATGGATGGGGATTCGGCTATGCGCCGGATCAAACGATCCACTGACTCCTCAGTGAAGGAAGAACATTCGGAAGGGAATCTTCCTCGGGCCCACAAACTTCGTGCCACCACCAAACATTCGATCTCCTCTTCTTCACCCCAAATTTGACGAATTATTCCAGCTATTAAGAGAATTTAATGTTTTCATTCAATCATTCAATAATTATTCCTTATTTAAACTTATTCAAACGAATACTAATTTTCCTTTCAATTTATTATGAGATCCAGAGAGATAGTATAAAAAAAATTTTAATTTAACTTAATTCAATTGACTGATTTACTAGTCTTCATTTATTTAAATTTTGAAGGTCATGTATTAATTCTTAATTTATGGTCCACTCAATTAATTTACAGATTCTGAATTAATTCAAATCTTTAATTTATTTACAATAAAACTTGATCCAATTATCTTAATTTATTTATTTACATTTGCTTAGAGGTCATGGACCTGATCAATTTAACTGTTTCATACAGCATCTATGCAGCATCTAACAGGATCAAAATCTTAATTTAATTTAGAGCAAAATATATGACCTATTTATCTCAATTCTATTGTATTAAGATAAATAACGGTCAAAACTGGTCTTTTTAAGATAAATAACGGTTTTTCAATTAAAGATTATTTAAAGATTTATTTACAAAATTATTTACAATATCTTTTTATTAAATTTTAGATGGACCAATTTTTCAAGGTCAGATTTATCTTAAATTTTGGTTCTATTTTTACAAAATTATGGAGATTATTAATTATTGAGAATTTTCAGAATCATTTTAACAATTTATTACTTGGACCATAAATTAATTTTTCAATTTAAAATTTAAGCAAGATTTTTACTCTTTTATTTTAACAAAATTGGTTATATCATTATTATTTCTATTTTTATTTTATTTTTAGAAAAATCTCTCTGAACTCATTTTTGAAATTCTGACCTCTCGCCAATCCCAATCCGTCCTAATACGAATAGGAACGATTGCGCAATTTTCTGCGCCGAACAGGTTCAACAGTTATATCCGGATTACTTTCAATTTCTAGATTAACTTCAGAATTCGAATTTTCTACTTCAGGTTCAGGATCCGACCAAACTATCTCCGACAATTCTCGATCTAACCTTCGTTCATCTTCCGAATCAGATGATTCCAGATTTTCTTCGATCGCGTAATATGGCTGAAGATGGGAAGCATGATATCTTCCTACTAACTGACCTTCAGTCGAAGACAATTCATAAACATTCGGCGAGACTACTTTTACGATCATGAACGGGCCATGAAAAGATGGAGCCAATTTACTAGCGAACCTATCCTGCCTACGAGACAATACATGTAGGGGTTTCTTAACCAAATCACCGATTTCGAAGTGTAAGTCTCTTCGCCCACGATTATAGTATTTTGCCTGCTTGACGAATGCTTGATCCTGATTTTGACAAATTTTCTCTCTTAAATGGTTTAATCGAGTTATACGAGTTGTCCATTCAGTAATATCAGCGACTGGCAACTCGTTTTCCCCCTCCACAAGACGACGCATGGACCTTAATGGCATTGGCTCTCTGCCAAAATTGAGAAACGCCGGAGTTGCACGATTGGTACTGTGCAACGCCGTGTTGTAAGCGAAACGAAAATCGCCCACAAAAATATCCCAATTTCGGTGATTCTCGCCAATAAATGACCGAATCATTGTCTTGAGAACCCTATTGGTTCTCTCAACAGGGTTCGCCTGTGGATGGTATAAGGGATTGAATGAATGATGAATTTGGTAGGCGGTACATAAGCTTTTTATCGCATTATTATGATATTCGGTACCACTATCCGAATGTAATACATGCGGTGTGCCCCATCGATTTATTACCATTTCACGAAATGAATTTATGACTGTTGTGGCATTTGCAGTACGCAATGGTGCCACTTCAATCCATTTCGTGAATAGGTCTTGGAAGACAATCAAATATTCGAATCCTCTAGAACTCCTTGGAAACGGACCCATTATATCCGTGGCTACGACACTCCAAGGCTCTTGTATGATTCTTTGCCCCATTATACCACGAGGCTTTGATTGTTCAGTTTTGTTCATTTGACAGGTAATGCAAGTACGCACGAATTTTTCTACATCTTTAAACATCCCGGGCCAAAAATATCTTATAGAAAGTCGGTCATATGTCTTTTGACCACCTAAATGACCTGATTGAGGATTTTCATGTGCCTCACGCATTATTAGAAGTTGGTCTTCTTTAGGGACTACCAACTTCCATGCGCTATGGTCATCCATAAGATCCTCAAGCAACGGATTATTTCGATATCGATATAACCTATTATTTTCTACTTTCCACCCGTGATTTTTATGTGGTTCATTTAATACCGATTCGCGACGCCTATTATACCAATCATCATCGATAGCTTCTATAGCCGCGACTTTATTTTCTTCCGAATCTTCATACATTCGGGACAACGCGTCCGGAATGTCATGCATCGATCCTTTTCTATGTATGATTTCGTAATCATACTCTAACAGTTCAAGTGACCAGCGGGCTAATCGTCCGGTCGGATTTCTAAGATTTTTTAACCATTTTAGACTACTATGGTCGGTTATCACTGTGAAGTGATAACCTTCCAGATAAAACCGAAACTTTTTAATTGCCCAGATGACTGCCAAGCACTCTTTCTCAGTTGTGGAGTAATTGCGCTCCGCATCAGAAAGAATGCGACTGGCGTAAGCGATTACACGCTCTTGACCATCTTGTACTTGAGTAACTACAGCACCTAAGCCGAAGTTACTGGCATCAGTTTGAATACAAAAAGGGATTTTAAAATCCGGGTATCCCATTATTGGGGGAGAAGCTAATATCTTTTTTAATTCATTGAACGAATTATTTTGTTCGTCGGTCCATTTAAAAGGTTGTTTCTTTTTAGTTAGTCGCGTTAACGGCTCGCATATACGAGCGTAATTTTTAATAAACCTCCTATACCACGAAGTGATTCCGATGAACCGGCGAAGTTGACGCAACGTTTTTGGTTGAGGAAAATCTAATATGGGGCGAACTTTATCATTATCTACCGACAAACCTTTATAATTTACTACAAAGCCTAAGTATTTTGTCTCAGGTACACAAAAATTACATTTGTCCGGATTAAGCGTTAAACCAGAATTTGTCAATTTATTAATCACTCGTTCTAACCATACCAGATGCTCCTCATACGTTTCTGTCGCGATTATCAGGTCATCTAAATATGCGAATACGAAAGGTTTCATGTCAGGAGTTATTATTTTATCAATAAGCCTTTGGAAGGTGGCCGGTGCTCCACAAAGACCAAAAGGCATTCTTTTGTATTGCATAAGCCCCATTCCAGGCACAAAGAAAGCAGTTTTTGCTTTACTTTCTTCACTTAACGGTATTTGATGGTAACCTAATTTTAGATCCAATTTGGAAATATACTTAGCAGAACTAAGTTTATCCAAAATCTCTGTCATGAAAGGCAAGGAATATGAGTCTTTTACTGTCACATTATTAACCTTTCTAAAATCAATACAGAGACGGTAGGTACCATCCGGCTTACGAGCCATTACGACTGCATTACACCAATCACTATTTGATGCTTCTAAAACTCCTATGTTAATGAGTTCTTTAACTAATTTAATGAACTCCTCGCACACTTTAGGCGACATGCGATAATTTTTCTGACGAATTGGGGCATTATCACCTGTATTTATTACATGTTCTACCAATTTAGCTGGGGGTAATTTATCTGGAACCGGGGGAATGATTCTTTTTAAAAGTGTCTCGAGATGTTTTCTTTCCTTGTTGGTTAATTCAACTAATCCTGCACACGAATCATCATTATTTGGTTCGGTTTGACCAAAATCTACCCTAACAACTGGCTTGTCTGATGCCCACAATTTCTGATCATTAATATCTATTATTATTCCGAATATTCGCAAAAAATCCATTCCTAATATACAATTTTCGGCTAATTTTGGAACTATTCGGACATTTATTTTATTAGTTATTCCCGCGAAAATTATTGGCAGTGTGCTTTCACCAATAATAGGCTCAATAGTACCGTTCGCTAATAAAACGCTACTTTGTTTATCATTATTTATTTTATAATTATTCGAATTTATTATAGATTCACCTATCGAACCTAAATAAGTTCTAGCTGAACCCGTGTCAACTAGTGCTTTAATTTCTGAATTCCCTATTCTAATATTTATGTAAGGTCTTGAATGGGTACTATCACCGCTTAATTTATTCAATTTATTTCCCTCATGTCCGAACTGACAAGCTAAGTCGGGATTATTTATTTTATGCGGTTCAGTATCAGCCGATTCGAGTTTACAATTAATAGGATTATCAGAGAATTGTTTATTTAATTCATTATTTATACTATTTATTTCACTAGTCGAATTTAACGATTTATTATCAAAATCGTTAACAGCTAAGGTTTCAATATTCAAAGAAGATTTTACTATTTTATTTTTACGTGCCTTGTTATTCGCGGTTAAACTATTTTTATTCGTTTTAATTTTTACTTTATTATTAAGGGTCTCTGGAACTAATTTAGGAGGATCATCGACCCTAAGGTTGATCTCCATTTTTAGTTTCCCTTACAGTAAGACGATTCGCAAGTATATTTCGTGACATCCTTTTCTCCACAAATATGGCAGAATTTCTTCCATGGTTGCGGACATTTATTCCACTCATGGTCATCCTTACCACAATTGAAACAAGGAGGTTGAGGTTTAGGTTCACGAAATTGTCTCTTAACCGAATTCTCACGTTTATCCGATTTATTGTCAGACTTTTTCGGTTTTTCTTTATTCGAGTCTTTATTCGAATCTTTATTCGAATTCGAATTTACTTTATTAACCGAAAGTGACTTGACCAGTTCACTTGCAAACGATTGGAATTTTTTATCAAGACAATCAAGAAGAGAATTCGTATCTTTCTTGTTATCTTCGCGACTAGATTTTTCTTTTATTTTACCAGAAAATGCGAATTCGGGAAAGAAAGAATTTTCCGGTTTTTGTGGTGTTCTTTCAATTTTGAGAGAATCTAACATTCTCTCAACATCAGACGCCACCAATACTAATTCGTCTAAGTCACTAAATTCTCGGCGTTTAATACTCATTTTTAATTCGGGTCGCATGTTAATGTAGACCCGATCTAACATATCTGAATTTAATACAGGGCGATTAAATTTACGATATAAACCCTGCATACAAGTGATGAAATCAGCTGTGGTTTCACCAGAGCCCTGAATTCGATTGGCAACTTGCTCTTCAAGACGCCACTGATAATTAATATCACCGAATCGCAATCGACACGCAGATTTGAATTCATTCCACGAATTCCAACGAGATTTATTTAGGCGGTACCATTGTAGTGCTATGCCATCTAACAAAAGTACCGCCGCACGAAGAACCTCATCGCTAGTCACGGATGAAATTTCCATCACATCATCTACGCGTTCAAGAAAATCCTCTACGCTCGTCTTGCCATCGCCTGAGAATTTTATTCCCCATTTCCTGACTATGGAATCGAGTGGTTTTCTATTATTAACGATTGGTGCCTGAATTAATGGAGTATTTACCAAGGGCCCATTATTTAAAGAATCATTAGGAATTCTTCCCAATTGAGGATTAAAATAAGCTTCCTTAGTTTGAATGGGTTCAAAATAAGAATTATTTTCAATGAAAGGAGGATCAATTACTGGCCCAGGCTTGTGCCAATGCTCAGCCGGGGCTACGCCTACCTTGGAATCAAACAAATCTCGACGAGTAGTCTTGACATCGCTCGGCCAATGTTCAGCCGGTGCTGACTCATAATTAGCCGCAAGAACTTCTCTAGTCTGATTTATTGGTTTAAAAGCTGATTTTATTTCGTTGTTGTCCCTAGCTATTGGTTTAATAATATCCGGTCGTCTTGGTGTCAACAGGCACTCGTTTGTTTCTGTTGGCTCCAATTGTCGAAAATTATGACCGAAATTTTTCTCCTCAAAATCTATTAAGGGCTTAGCTGATTTGATAGATAAATTTTCATAATAAGGAGGCAAGGAAAATTCGAGATTCGATTTGTGGATAACCGCCGCCATTTTACCTGGTTTATGGATTTCAAATTTTTCGCTGGGGGGGGTTATTCGACCCGAATAATCAGCTGACTGATTTTGGTAACTCGTCCTTGCGTGTGATACCGAATTTGCGACTGTATTTCCTATCGTTACATACGAATAAGTTGAACTACTCGTGGTGATAGTGGGGATATTCGAATTTTGTGTGGAATACACCGTCGTCGTGAAAGGTATAATAACCGCTTTAGAGACAGGAGTGTTTAATATTTCCCTCATTCTATCTAACGTGTCATCGCGAGAGTCGGTATTTGATTCTAATTCAGAGTCGTTTGGTTGAATTTGTAATTCATCGGAAGGCGACCATGGAACTGTTCTATCACCCGCGAAGAATTGCATAAACCGCGAAGCACGATTTTTCAAAGTTTCTAATTTTCCATGTGAATTCGCGAGAACCGAATTCAAATAAATTTTTAATTGGTCTTTAGACCAATTGTCAAAGATTGAGGACATTTTATTATTAGATTCCGCCATTGTAAAAAAAGAAATTTTATTCGGAATTTGTGATAGGAACCGGATTAAGGTGGACGAATGGCGAGCTGTCAGAATATGGTCAACCAAATAGACAAAACAATTGCACCATCAGTCCTCAATTACAAAAAAAAATCAGTTGTTAAGAAAAATAACAAAAAAAAATTGTCAATTATAGTTAATTATCATTTTTGTAAAAAAAATAAATAATCACGGTTCACTGTCCAAGAGAGGAATAGTCACAGGAATATTAAAGTCAATTTAAAAAAAAATGAAATTATTTCAATTACTTTTCAATTTATTATTATTAATTTGATTCTCAATTTATTAATATCAGTTCAATTTCTACGCGATCAGGGAGAATATCCTCTCCTGATTTTATAATGCGTATAAAAAAAATTATTTTATTTACTTTCTCATTATAAAAAATGAGAAATATTTTTTTTTTTTTTTTTTTTTTTTTTTTTTTTTATAATAATTTTTTTTTTTCTTTGTAATCAAGAACTGACTACAATATTCAATTATTCTCACACAATTATTGCAATTTGATAGAAGGCGGCGATGACTCAGCCAAATCCTTCTTTTATTATTTATTTATCAACAAGATTGATTTTTATTTAATAAAAAAAATCAATCTTATTTTTACACGAATTTATTTTCGTAATATGATTCTCGATAATTGAACGGACAAAGAAAATTTGTGAGAAGTCGTGTTTCTATTCCTCCATGACCTTGACGCAAGGAGATAGCTTTATTTTGACTGCTTTTATTACGCGAAATTTTCTAAGCATGCTCGAACACGAATTCTCACTTTATTTTTCACTCAAATTTAAATTTATTTTATTTTCGAAAATCGATGCTTGTTGTTATCTTTAATTATTGTGTTTTCTCGGGCTTAACGGTCGGGTGCCATTTGTAACATTCTTTTTATTTTTTATTATTATTTTATAATTAATTAATGAATTTTTTTAAATAATCAAGGCAATAATTTTGACAAGAGGTTAGATTTGAACGTTATCTTAAATTTATGTTATATTTTATTTACCCAAATTGAATGAACACTTAGAAAGAATGTTATCTACACTTTGAATTTAACGATTTAATTAAATTTTAAGAAAGAAAAGATTTATTTAAGCGCCAGGATATTTTGCACTAAAATATCCAAAAGATTTATTAACTTGATTTTAATTTTGCCAGCTAGTTCAGAAAAATTATTAGGAGATTATGAATTAATTTCCCAATAAAACCGCGGAGAGGGGAGGGGTAAGGAGACAACACAATAATTACACACTATCACTGAATTTAATTATTATTAACAAATTCATTTTTATTCAATTACTTTTTCTTTATGTTTAATTTTAGTTTTAACAATTATATTCGGCAGAAGGCCGAATTTCTATTTTTGAACTACCGCATGACAATGCGGTGACAAGCGTCTTCAAATTTCGAAAATTTGTTTTTTTTTTTTTTATTTTTAATATTGCCAATCCGGCGAGAAAATGACAATTTGATTTTATTGGGACTCACCGTCAATACGACGCCGACCCCGCATTGCGCCTCGTCCAGACATGGTACCACACAACAAAAAAATGTAATTTATTTAATTTTATTTTTAACTCGGCGTGATGCGCCGTCTTTTACAATCAAAACGAGAATGAATGAAAATGGCCGTGTGTCTGGCTACGAGAGCGTCGCTACACTTGCGCTTCTTTTTAGTTTTGGGTGAGTCCCCGGTGTACTATTATTTATTTATTTTCTACTATTATCCGCGCGAGATAATTTTTATCCGCCCGAGGTAAAACAGGGCGCGTTCTTATTCGTCGCTGTCGTTTACTCCGCATCGGCCTTTAATTCAAGATGGCCGCCTTCAGTGTTTTGACAGGACGAAAACAATTATCTTCGTCTTCCTGGTGCTCTTGGATATTCGGGAATCACTTCCGAATATATACACCAGGAAGCACTTCCCTTGTTGATTACGACCAATTAATAATTCGCGATGGACCGGCGAATTATCGGTGAAAAATATTCTCGGGAACATGAAAAACAAAAGCAAAATACGAACGGCAGAAAATGTTCTAATAAAATTTACAATTTTTGATCTGACGAGTTGGCAGGTGTAGTTTACTCAAAAAAAAAATAAAATCAATTATTTAAATAATTGATTTTTCAAGGTATAATCTTTTTGTGTTTATTTTTAATATTTTAAAAATTCAGAGTTTTAATAATAATTTTTATTTGTTTTAGGAAGGAAAGATTCTCGTCTTGATAGAGTTTCTATCAAAACTAAATTCAAAAATCTAAATTTTTAACAAAATTGCGAATTTTCAATGAAATATTGTGCGAGGCAAAATGCCGCGTCACAATACATAATAAATGGAATAGAATAAAAAATTATATCATATTTTATAATTTTTAATTAATTAGTTAAATTATTATATAAAAATAATGGAAATAGTAAATTATTACATGTAATTTTCTACATTACCTTTTGATTTTTAATTCAATTAAAAAAAAATTCTAAATTCAAATATCCTAAATATTTACTGTTTTCAAACAACTTTAATTTTTTTAACGCAATTTCACCGAAAAAATCTTGGGGGGTAACAGGGAGCGAACCCGGGTCCCGCTGGACTAAAGTCGCACCGCTTAACGCACTCGGCCGTTCAACGCAATGGATACTGGGAATTCATAACCACTGCACATATGTTTCAGTTCAGTGCCGTAACTAGAGATTTTAAGCATTGGTATATACTTTTAATATTTTCTATGTAATAAAACATTTTAGATGATTTTTTAATTATTATAACTTTTTAGTAATTTAATTTGCAACATTAACAATTAATAAATAAATTGATTACTGTAATTAAATTTTTAATTATTTTTATTAATTTATTATAAATTATTATAAATATTTATTAATTAATTTTATTATTTAATATTATTAATTAATAATAATAAATTTATTAAATTTTTAATTAATATAGAAAATTATAATTAAACTAAAATGGAATTTTAAAAAATTAATTTTTAACTAATTTTATTATTTTTATATTTATTATAAGGGTGATTTGCACGTAACTGTAATATTTGGCGGCGTCACAGAAAACACATTTAAAATAAAAAATTTTTGCTTGGGTATGGATACATTTCACAGGTATATATAAAACCTATTCGCAACCACAAATATGTACAAATAGATATTATAATTTTTGATAAATTGCGGAATTCCCTCCAAAATTTTAGCTCCGTGGCGTGTCCGTTTTTTAAAATTTTAAGTTAAAATTCAGAAATTTTATTGAAAACGCCGAAACTGGAAACGAGAATTTTTGTAATATGAATTATGTATATAGGTGAACAATTTGTACATATAATGCATCTTCTAATACTTCTTATAAAATTATAAAATGTAAAATAGTTTTGTCCACAAATTTTTTCAATTTTGTAATAAGATTTTTTCCCCTATAATTTAACTGTTTATGGCACATTTTAATGTTATCTGAGAATTACAATCTAAAATAAGATCCATTAGCAACAAATATCAGTAAAAAAAGGTTCAAAAATTGGAAGTTCTACACTCAAAAACAATTTTTTTTGTAAAAATGTGAAGATCACATAAATAGTGATCAGTACCGTGGTATTACAATTCTTTTAATCTAAACACTCTCTGTTGTAATTATTACGATTTTTTTGAAGATTACAATAGAAACAAATTATCTGCCCAAAGAAAAGAATAATTTTGCAGAATTGTCGGAGTTAGGTTAGTTTAAATGTCAAGTTTCAGCTCCGTGGTGTCACATAAAATATCAGCTCCGTGGCGCCTGTGGCGTACAGTGTGAAGGTGCAAACGAGTGCAAATTCATGGATCAACAGTTGCTACAATAACACATATTATAGAAGAGGACAGACATAGTTGTGTCCTTTTATATTTCAGTGCTTCGGCAACCGTTGACTTATTAGAAAACACCTTAATATTCGAAAAAACACGGCTTTACTTTTGGTGCTTAATTTAAAATGTCTTTATGTCAACCATGCAGAAGCACAGTATTACTGTTGATCGTAACACTTTTACTTGTGAATACTTTTCTGAAATTAGTTAATTGCGCTAATTTCATAATGTTATGAAAATAAAATTCTTTGGTTATTTTAAGCTGATAGTAAATAGTAAATATTTTTGCTGGGGCTATTTTGTGCATCAAAATGCTTTTTTTAACTCAGTGATTTATTCAAATTCAGAATTAAAAGAAAATCAACTTTTGCTTATGTTATACTTCCTTCTGAAGGTTTCCTATGAGTTAGTCAATGAAATAAATTTTTTTGTTGGAGTTGTAGTCATTAAAAGTTGTGCACAAAATAGACCTCGGGATGGGGCTACTTTGTGCATTGATCTTTCTGTTTTTATAATGTTACGTAAACATTTTTTTGATCCTTTCTTATTCATTAAATCTTTTGTGTAGATATTTCAGAGAAAATTAAGAAAGAATAAGATATTAAACAAAAAATTTTGTAAATATTATACAACAAAATGTAAAATAAAACATTAAGATTTTGCTAAAATCATGATTTATTAAAAATTAACAACCTTTCTTTAAATTTTATATTACTCAGAAAATAAATAACACTTTTTATTTTTAAATATACATTTTACAATTATACATTATGATAATTATAATATTATCATTTAAACAGGTGTAAATAACTTTGAATCTCATCATTTCAATAGGAGCTTTTTTAAACGTTTTGAATATGATATTTTTTAAAAACTTGAAATTAATATTATGAATATGATATTTTTTAAAAACTTGAAATTAATATTTTTAGGTTAAACGAATAACAATTTAATATCTAATACACTTTTAAAGTTATTAGAGAAACGAGAGAAATAGTTTTAAAACTAATTTGAAAAACTTATAAATATTAATTAAAGTTAATTTTTTGCCGTTATTGTTCCTCACCGGTTGAAGTTTTAATCGTTTTAAGGATTTTAATTAAATTATTGTTGGTTTTTTGACAAAGTTCTTTTTAATAATTTTATTTATTAAATATACCTCGTACATAAAGTAGACCCAGTTGACGGCAGTATTATTCAATGCATAGGGTGGTCAGCTCCGTGGCAGCCAATTTTCGAAAATTTGTTCTAATTTTTTTATAATTATAGCTGTAGTTAACCCGTTCAAATTACAACTATATTATGCCCTAATGATGAGGAAAAGTGATATTTAACATTAAAAAAACAAAAATTTTTTTCTTTTAAAGCTGATCTTGAAATTGCACAGTTACGTGAAAATCACCTATAAATGATTGTAAATATTTATTAATTAATTTTATTAATTAATATTATTAATTTATAATAATGAATTAATTAAATTTTTAATTAATAACAAATTAAAATGAAAAGTTTTAAAATATTGGAAAGAATAAGAACAAATTTATCTCTAGCAAATAATCAGTCGAGCTGTCTAGTTATTAGACATTATTGCAGTGTCATCGACACGACAAACTTAGAACTATAATTTCTAGGAGTACTTTAAAGTAACATTAAAAAAACTAGACAGAAGTTATGTCTAGCCAATGTCAAATTCAACTTGAATCTTTGACGAAGAGCGTAAGTCAGTAACTTTACAGTTATTTATCAGTCCGCCTAGAATCAGCGTCCGTGACAAAAACTGTCCAGAAACTTAAACAATTGAGTGATAAATAAATGATAAATTTCTACTAGGAATCAGGCCTCTTCTCTTGCTTCATAAAATAAAAAAAATTTCTATAAAAACTAAAAAATTTCACAAAAATTAATTCTAGCCATTGCCCATACTTTTCCAGACATTTAAATTGACAGTTTAGTGGTTAATGATTTTTTCATTAGAAATAAAAGTATTCACTTTTTTTAATGTCTTAAATACATGAAGCTGAAGTCCACAACAATTTTTTTCAGAACATTGATACCATCTACGATAATAGTAAAATTATAATGAAACACTAAAAATCTACATAGTCAATTGATTGTATCATCCGAAGAGGAGTTTGAGAGATTGTATTTTATGTACTTCTGGTATAGATTTTTCTTAAAGATATAAGGAAGAAGGGGGGTTTTTGATGTCTGCTCTGAAAAATATGGACGAGTGAAAAATTAAGGAATCTGGCATGACTTTCACATAAATTTGCCATTCCTGGTGATTTATCGAGCCATATATAATGAATGTTAACCGCGACGATGGTCCGAGAAGGACTCCTCTCTCGGGCGTTATTTACTGCGGCCGTGTATTGACTATAAGGCGCACTATAAGGTTCTGACGGGTGGTTCCAAGACATGGTTTTGCCGCTGTACTGTATATTCGCGTGCACGTGCTCGTGCACGAACACGAATCCAAATGCAACGGACTTACAGCCGCGTGGAATGCCGTCGTAGTGGCGCTCAACTCGCCTCTTAAAATTCACACTTACAATCTTTAATATTTCGATTGAAGATTTCACCGGGATTACTTATCCCAACAACATTGAGATAACTACCCCCGCCACTCTTTCTCTCTTGTTCTTCGTTGATGATCTAGCCCCCTGGCATTATATATACTCTCTTCCTAGAACGATGACCTCACACTCTGGTCGTGATCCTTCGATTCGATCTCATCACCTACCACCGAGTTAAACCTCTCCTTGTGTCGTAAATCAATCCTCAGTGTGCAATACATTCAAGATTTGTTCTCCAGAGAGATGTTCTTCTCTCTCTCTCTCTCTCTCTCTTTGTTGCGAGCTCAATTTTACTGGCCTCACCACTTTCACATATGAAAATAACTTGGAATATATTTCATATCCAACCGTAATTCATGTAGTGCTACTGGGTGAAAGCTCATATACGATGAATACAAAGGGAAATATCGTCTAGGAGAATTTCTATATTACCCGAATTTCTATATCTTCCAAGTGGAGGTGGAGGTTATTGTTAGGCGGTGAAATAAATTTGTAGCCTGTCAAATTTCTTTTAAAAAGAGAGTATTCAGATGACAGTTATGGATAACGTGTTGACAAATTGCCGACACAAAATTGTTTTCTTGGTCCCAAGTGCGCGAAAAAGAGAAAAGAACAATTGGGAAGAGAGTGTAGTGGGAAAATCATTCATATATAATATTATATATATATATATATATGTGAAGATGTTAATTATAAGAGATGCGGCATGAATGTCATTTCGAGAAATTACATGGGGTTTCGTAACTTTTTTAAGTCTAATGTTTTTTAAATAATTAGGCCTAAAAGGTTTTTAAATAATTTCTTGATAAGATCTAGGACTCACGCGACTATTAATACTTTTTTCGCCTCATACAACTATTTAACTACTATTTTTATAAGTTACTAATTTTCCACTTATTTAGTTAAAAAAAAGTTTTGCGCAAAACGCGTTTAAAGTTTCGATGACAGAAGATTATATAGTTTGTCAAACAAAAGTAAGCAAATTAAAATAAAATTTGTTAATCGAGGGTTTTAGGATCCTTGATTACGAATATGATGTCAAACCTCAAAAATTAAAAATGGCGGATCCAATATGGCGCACAGGGAAAATTAAATTTAGTCGAATTTGCTTGAAATTCGTTACACGGGGTTTTTTACAGTCGCTGATTATGAATATTGTAGGTATCAGATTTAAAAAATTCAAACTAGGTCAAATATGACAGACAAAAAAATTTAAATTAGGCGAATCTGCTTGAAATTCGTTACTTGGGGTTTTAAGCAAATTCGTAGAATTTTAATTTCTTTTGCCGCCATATTGGATCCGCCATTCTTAATTTTGAAAATCGAACTTCGGATTAGACTTCAGCCATCCCAAAAACTATATTAACAATATTTTTACAATGTTTTGTCCATTACCCTAATTGCGTGACTAAAAGGTTTGAAGTCTCAAAATGCATCGAAATAAAATCGTGGTCAAAACTAGTCACTCGTTTAGAAACCTTGTTTTTTGACTATACTTTTCTGAAAATTTGTACTTTTTTAAACGTCTTAAAGGATTTGTTACGATAGTTAAAAAATACAACTCTCTCCACCGTAAAATAATAAACAAAAGCATGTTAAAAGTTTCTAAAAATCTTAAGCCTTTCAAATTTATTACTTTATTGTAAGTACAAATTCTACAAAATGTTATTTTAGGATAGGACTAAACTATACAATTTCTGGTCCTCTCTAAAACGTACGTTTCCAAAAATTCTAATTGTAAAGATAAGAAAAATACTGTTCAATACGACTATAAAATTTGCCATTCCTTTCTTAGGACTAAGTTGCTGTAAAAGACTCATAAAAATATACTACTTTTCCAGATGATCTTTCCTTCCTACCTACGTCAAAACACTCAATTTTAAAAACAAATTATAAAACCCTTAAATTGACCACTCCTCTCATCACCTTAAAGTATCCGCCCCCTCTACTATTTATCCCTACTCTAATGTATTTCCTCCTCCACCAAATTACACTGGAATTTGCAAAATTGTAAGACAGAACACATTTGTACCTTAAAATAGAAACATCGTACATATCAAATTCAACGAAATATTATAATTCTTGTAATTTTTGATAAAATATATGTAATTAATTCATGATGTTTTCTTCATTAATGTGTTTTTCAAACCAAGAATTCAAATGACATAATTTTAGTCATTTTATAATTCAATTAATTTATCATCAAGTCAAACTAGGCTTGACGCCTAACATTTTGGTCCTTCGAGCCGGATTTACGATATTGTTGTAAATTCTTAAAAATAAATATATTCGTCAACGAAACTACTAGTGTTATCTTATCCTCATATTTATGACTACTAGATGGGACATTGTAAACTTTATAACTTTACACGTGAGTGCTATATAGACTAATAAACTGTGAGTTACAAGTGAAATGTGTTAAGACTCGTTTAAATGGTTCTGGTTAAGTGCATTACTTGCATCATTGGAATAAAAATTTGGATTTGTGGAACGTGGATATAATTCAAAGATACATATCATCGTCTTAAGTCAAGCTATTGAGGCTATATCAGCGGTGAGTTAGTCAATTTGCCAATCTATCCTATTACATTCCAATAATTTCCTCCATTACTCAATTTTAATCGTCGATTAAAATGACTGAAACTGATAGTAGTACGTCAAATCTAAACGCGACTATAATTTTAAACGATGCAGATCTTGCAACCGCCAAAAAGAAGCGTGGAAATCTTAAACGTAAATTAAGAAATCTTGAAAAATTTCTTGATAGTTACAATCAAACCAAGTATCACTCTCTTGTAAGACAAAGTAAAGATTTTAAAGGAAATTTGTGTGACTTTGATAAATGGCAAACTATAATAGAAAAGAACGGTTCGGGAATTTTAAATGAAGATGGAATCGATGAAGATGCGAGAAACGACTTTGAGAATAGATATTTTGTGCTTTACGATAAAATGTTTAGTATATTAACGCCAATCAATACAGAAGTTTCGCCATCGTCTGCCACTTCTTCAAATGTTGAAAACGGAATTCATAGTCAAATCACGAATCCCTTAATTAATCCACTCAACACAAGTTCGTCCAATAATGAAATATCAGATGATTTTAAAATGCCTTCACTAGGGTTGCCTTCGTTTAACGGTAACTATGAATCGTGGTTAGGTTTCTATGACGTATTTTATTCCATGGTTCACAATAATTCCAAATTAGCTCTAATTTTAAAATTAAGATATTTGAAAAATTGTTTAATCGGAGAAGCCGCCGAAGTTATCGCATTGGTTCAATTATCGGGAGAAAATTATTTAGTTGCTTGGGAAAGCTTAAAGGAAACTTACGATAATCGTAAATTAATAAAGCAAAATCATATACAAGACCTTTTGAACGTTCCATGCATGTCGAAGGAATTCTCACTACGCGAAATTCTTAACCATGTCCAGAAACATATAAGAGCGTTAAAGGTTCTTAATGAACCTGTTGACCAATAGGGTAGTCTTTTGATTGTGTTAATTAAAAGTAGAATGGATTCAAATACTGCGGAAAAATTGGATGAATTCTCCTGTGAAAATGATTGTCCGGGATTAGACGAGCTCATATCTTTTCTTCAAAAACGAGCTTAATTAAATGCAACAAGGTCAGCTCAAATTTGTAATAAACATAACATACCACATGAAAGAAAACCGCAATCTAACTCGAGACCTAACAACAATAATAATCATAGAAAGTGAATTTATCATTCGGCAGTTAAATATTAAGAAGAAAGAAGCTATCAATTATCCGAATCAAATTTTTACTAAATAAATTAAATATCTTAAATAAATCTCTATAAGCTCTTAGATTTCATATGTATCGACAGCACAGCTGCCCGAATACAGAAACCTGCTTAATCTGAAAAATATTTTCGAAATTAATTAATAATTTCAAAATTATCAAAGAATCCAGAAAAAACGGTAGCATGATGGGATACGAGCCCACGACCTTTCTATTTCCGGTAGACTGCTCTGACCACTGAGCTACATGCACCCCGAGACTCTCCGAACTCTTTGACATATACTATTAATTATTAATTAATAATTTAATTAATGCTTAATTTTCAGATTAAGCAGGTTTCTGTATTCGGGCAGCTGTGCTGTCGATACATATGAAATTTATTTAAGATTTATTTAAGATATTTAATTTATTTAGTAAAAATTTGATTTGGATAATTAATAGCTTCTTTCTTCTTAACAATAATAATCGTTCAAATCAAAAATTATTTTTGTCTAAGACTTCACCGACTTCATGTCAAAATTGCAAAGGTCAACACGATCTCATTTCTTGTGATTCTTTTTTGAAACTTTCTCCGTCAGACCGTTTTAAAATTGTTAAAAGAGAAAACTTATGCGTTAATTGTTTGCAATCATCTCATCGTACTAACAAATGTACAGGAGAGCCTTGCGCGAAATGTCAAAAGAAACATAACATTCTCTTACATTTTGAAAATAAAAGTCTTATCAAGAATGATTCGAATATATATAAGTCGACAAATTTAAATTACCTGCCTAGTAACAATAATTCTTCGAAAATGTTATTGTCCACTGTTGTAGTTGAATTAGTCAGTCAGGAAAATAAAATTAAATAATGTCGATTCCTTTTAGATAGCGGGTCCCAATCGCATTATATCACAGAATCAGTTGCTACACATTTAAATTTACCACGCAGTCCTGTAAATATTAATGTTTTAAGTATAGGTACCAATTACACGACTGTGCGTCATTCAACGAATGCTGTAATAAAATCACGATTCTGTAAATTTGAAAAATCTCTTGAATTCTTAATTATCGAAAATTTGAATTCTTCTGTTTCTACTCTCAGCATAGATCAAAACTCGTTGCAAATCCCAAAAAACTTTGTTTTAGCTGATCATTGGAGTGGGATTATTTTACAGTCTTCTTTGTGTTGGTCAGATTCGATTAAAGAATCATCCAGCAATTTTACAGAAAACCTTATTAGGCTGGATAATTGCTGGAGAAATATACGGAAAATCAGTCTCTTCAACACAAACGAGACAATGTAATTTCACTCGCAACTCTTCTATAGAATCACAATTAACAAAATTCTGGGAAGTGGAAAAACTACCACACACCAAAATTCGTTCTCCCGAAGAAATCGCCTGCGAAGAACATTTTGCAAAAAATACAATAAGAGATTCTGACGGTTCTTATATTGTTAGGCTTCCTTTTAATGACAAAAAGGAACAAATAGGAAACTCCTTTAATACAACTCTCCGCCGTTTTTTCTCTTTAGAAAATCGATTTCGTAAAGATCCTGATCTCGAAAAATCGTGTAAGGAACAAATTGAAGAATATGAACTTCTTAACCACATGACGCTAGTTCCCGACGATCAATTAAATCACTCTTCTGGATTTTATTTGCCCTATCACGCGATTATTAAAGAAGAGAGTCTGACGACAAGATCTAGACTTGTTTTCGATGCATCGACAGAACCTCCAACTGGTGTGGGGCTGTCCATAAATTACGTAAGACATTTTTTTGGAAAATTTGACCCCCCCTTCCCCTCGTAAGATTTTTTACATACATTAGCGCCATTTTTTCTATTGTTCGTAAGATCTCGGTGACCCCCCCCTCCCCCCTAAATGTCTTACGTAATTTATGGACGGCCCCTGTTTCACTGACTGAAGCTTTAATGGTAGGACCAACAATTCAACCCGACCTTTTTAGTCACTTAATACGGTTCCATTCTCGACAATTTGTCTTAACTGCTGACATCGTGAAAATGTATCGCCAAATAAAGATGCACCCTGATGATACTTCATTTCAAAAAATCATTTATCGAGAATCTCCCGATAAACCCATCAAAATTTACTCACTAAATAGAGTAACCTTTGGCGTGGCGAGTGCCCCTTTTTTAGCCACTCGAGTTCTACAGCAATTAGCTGATGACGAATGTTTACAATATCCTCTAGCATCGGAAGTTTTAAAAAATGATTTTTATGTCGACGATTTAATGACAGGTACAAACACAAAAAAGGAAGCTGTTAAATTGCGCGACGACCTTATCGAACTACTTAAAAAGGGTAGGTTTTGTCTCACAAAATGGGCTTCTAATGATCCTTCTATTGTGTCAGATCTTGAAAACTCCAGGGATAATCCTTTTATGGCTCTCGACTTTTCAGACTCAGTGAAGACACTAGGGGTTCATTGGAATTTTAAGGAAGACACAATTTCTTACACTGTAAAATTACCTGAATCTAACAGTAAAACAACCAAAAGAAAAATCATCTCACAAGTTGCAAAAATCTTTGATCCTTATGGTCTTTTAGGTCCTGTTATTATTCCAGGAAAAATCATCTCACAAGTTGCAAAAATCTTTGATCCCTATGGTCTTTTAGGTCCTGTTATTATTCCAGGAAAAATTATGCAAGAATTGCAAGAATTATGGAAATTAAATATCCATTGGGACGAAACCATTCCAACTTCTATTGAAACATCTTGGCGCGAATATCTTGATCAATTACCCTGCATTAATCATCTTCGATTTCAGAGATGTGCTATTTCCCCAAATGTAAAAAATCTACAACTTCATGGATTTTACAATTCGAGTGAAAAGGCTTATGGGGCGTGTCTTTATATTCGCTTTATTGATGAAAAGAGACAGTCGCATGTAGTCCTTTTGTGTTCAAAATCTCGAGTCGTACTCGTCAAAACAATCTCATTGCCCAGATTAGAACTGTGTTGAGCACTTTTGCTCGCGGAACTCTAAAACTTAGTTCAAAGTACTTTGAAAATCAACTTTGATCATACTTATTTTTGGTCAGATTCCACTATTACACTTCATTGGATTAACACACAACCACATTTGCTTAAAACATTCGTTGCTAATCGTGTAGCAAAAATTCAAACTCTTACGGGTACTCGACTTTGGAAACATGTACCTACCTCTGAAAATCCAGCCGACCTCATATCACGCGGTCAATGGCCAAATGAATTTGCAAAAGGTACTATTTGGTCAAACGGTCCTCAATATCTTCTTCTTCCTAAAGGTCAGTGGCCTTCACTGGAATTAAAAGGTAAACGTATCCCTGAGATGAAAATTCAAAAGCCAACTCAGATGGCTATGAACCTCATCGTTTCAGGTAAAAATATTCTTGAAAAATTTTCTTCTTTCAGAACTCTCGTCAGAGTTGTTGCTTATTGCCTTCGTTTTGCACATAATGCAAAGGGACAAAACAAACAATTTGACGAACTAACAAGGGACGAAATTAATTTATTTTTGAATCGAATAATGTGACTGACTCAAAAGGGAGATTTTTCTAAAGAAATTTCCGCTTTGACTCGACAAGAGGAGATTGATTCTAAAAGCTCGATAAAATCTCTTAATCCTTTTCTTGATGAAGGAATTATTAGAGTCGGTGGAAGGTTAGAACATTCAAACCTGAACAAAAACATCCCATTCTTCTTCCGCGAAATCATCATGTAACTACGCTTATCGTGCGAGAAGAACATGTTAGACTTCTTCATGCTGGTATTTAGACTACACTGTATTCGGTTAGAGAACAATATTGGCCTATTGATGGACGAAATACCACGCGAAAAATTATTCATCAATGCATGTCTTGTTTTTGCGCAAAACCACGCGATATAAATTACGTCATGGGAAACTTACCCGCAAAACGCGTAGAATTTGTTCGTCCTTTTCTACATACAGGAGAAGATTATTGTGGCCCTTTTTTATAAAGGAAAAGCGATTGCGAAACCGTGGTAAAATTAAATGTTACGTTGCGATTTTTGTTTGTCTCGCATGTAAAGCTGTGCATTTAAAAGTAGTGAATGATCTCACTACCGAGTCGTTTCTCGAAGCTCTGAGTCGATTCATATCACGTCGAGGAAAACCGATTTCTCTAATGTCAGATAATGCAACAAATTTTTAAGGCGCTAACCGCGAACTCAAAGAATTGCAAGAACTTTTGCAATCAGAAAAACATAATGAGGATATTAAGAAATATTTAAATGATAATAAAATCATGTGGAGTTTCATCCCTCCTCGCGCTCCTCATTTTGTCTCTCTGTGGGAAGCTGGCGTGAAATCATTCAAACATCACTTTTTACGCTCCGTTGGCGACACTCTTTTAACATATGATCAACTTGAAACTTATGCTATTGAAATTGAGGCTGTTTTAAATTCTCGTCCTTTATCTCCTTTATCTTCTGATCCCAATGATCCTCGACCTTTAACTCCTGGACATTTTCTGATTGGTGAACCACTAACAAGCCTTCCTCAAGCTGACTTTCGGAACACACCTATCAATCGGCTATCTGCATGGCAACATTCGCAACTGTTAAGGAGACACTTTTGGACCAGATGGCACAAGGAATATTTAATCGAGCTCAACACTCGCACTAAATGGAAAAATGCGATTAAAAATATAAGTTTTGGAACTCTAGTAGTTTTAAAGGAAGATAACACTCCACCGTTGCATTGGCTATTAGGAAGAGTTATTGAAACTCACCCGGGCCAAGATAGAGTTGTACGAGTTGTAACAGTTAAAACAGAAGCCAGCACTTACAAACGAAGTATTAAGAACATTTGCCCATTATCAAATGAACAAAATCTTAAAAATGCAGTTTTATAATTGGTAATCCAAGAAATGTTACTTATATTTCACTTAATGATTATTGTATTTTCTCCAATTGTTCAAAGTTGTAGTTGTCAAACATAAGGTTATATTAACAAAACAATTAATTTTAATTATCATTTACAACCGTATACCATTGATTACACAATATACAAACATATGATTTGTTTCGTTCAGTTACTTTGAACACTTATTGTTCAAAGGGGGGCAGTATGTTACGATAGTTAAAAAATACAACTCTCTCCACCGTAAAATAATAAACAAAAGCATGTTATAAGTTTCTAAAAATCTTAAGCCTTTCAAATTTATTACTTTATTGTAAGTACAAATTCTACAAAATGTTATTTTAGGATAGGACTAAACTATACAATTACTGGTCCTCTCTAAAACGTACGTTTCCAAAAATTCTAATTGTAAAGATAAGAAAAATACAGTTCAATACGACTATAAAATTTGCCATTCCTTTCTTAGGACTAAGTTGCTGTAAAAGACTCATAAAAATATACTACTTTTCCAGATGATCTTTCCTTCCTACCTACGTCAAAACACTCAATTTTAAAAACAAATTATAAAACCCTTAAATTGACCACTCCTCTCATCACCTTAAAGTATCCGCCCCCTCTACTATTTATCCCTACTCTAATGTATTTCCTCCTCCACCAAATTACACTGGAATTTGCAAAATTGTAAGACAGAACACATTTGTACCTTAAAATAGAAACATCGTACATATCAAATTTAACGATATTTTATAATTCTTGTAATTTTTGATAAAATATATGTAATTAATTCATTATGTTTTCTTCATTAATGTGTTTTTCAAGCCAAGAATTCAAATGACATAATTTTAGTCATTTAATAATTCAATTAATTTATCATTAAGTCAAACTAGGCTTGACGCCTAACAGGATTTTTAGTGTAAAAACGTGCAGATTTCACGTGAAAATGTGAAATAAAAATCATGGTCAAAATCACGGTTTTTTCTATTCCGACTATTTTCGACCACGATTATCTAAAACAGGTGACATTTTTTTACTTTGGTGCTTTTGAAACTGTTGATTGTCAGATCATTAAGTATATAATATAATTAGTTTCAGTTTTTTTAAAGGTGTTTGTTTAGTAATAGTGTTTATCAAAAAAATTTTGCTGAAATAAAGGATTTTATCAAGTATATCATTTTCGTCCACAATTATCTTAAAGATTTGCAATTTTTTGTCCTTTTTGCTTATGGAATTTTTAGTCTTCAGGTCATAAAATAAACAATACGAAAGATTCAGTCCTTTTAGTGTTGTTCATTTCATAACTGACTATTTTTTAGAAAACCTTTGCTGAAATAAAGTTTTTTACCCTAGAGATTGCTTTTGATAACGATTAACTCAAAAATGTGGCCTTTTTTGACCTTGGTGCTTTGAGAACTTTTGATCGTCAGGACATAAAAAACACAATACATCAGTTTCAGTCTTTTTAGTGATGTTTGTTCGATAACAGACTGTTTTTTAGAAAGCAGTTTGCTGAAATAATAGATTTTATGTCAAAAATCGTTTCTGACTTGGATTATTTCGAAAGTACTATATTTGTTGAACTTTTTTCGTACATTTTTCTTGCATGTTTCAATCGAGTGTAGATAATGCAACTGATGTTAATTTGTAAAAATGATGTTAAAAAATCCATGTTTTGTTAAAAAAAAGTTACAAAACCCCTTATTACAATTTAATAATTCATATCTAATATAAAATGTTGTGATTTTGCGATTCTAATCGTGCAATTTAAGACTCCAAATATCGTTTTATTGTATAGATAATGTTGAGAGTCATTTGATAGTAGGTAGTTTAAAGCCTCACCGACAGATTAGCTCGGTCGGATAAATGCCTGGCTCGGTGGGCGGTCCAAGGGTACTTGGTTCGCGCCCATTAGCCTGGGATTTTTCTAGCACATGAGATAATCTGAGCGGGAGGTTTGACGTCGAAGTATAATGATGTGCACCGTCGATTATTGTCCGGTACACACCATTAGAATTCGACTGTCGACAAACCGGTTGTACTCGGAGAGGTTTTCTACAGTTTCCCTCTCCACTGGCGAGAAAACCCATTAGACGGGTGGTCCATGCAAATGCGAGTACTCCTAGCCTCAAAGTCATTCTGTAGAAACGCAAAAACAAGTTGGTATATAAGAGTGTGTGTTCTGACAGTTGGCTAAGCCTGAAGTCGTTAAAAAAAAAGTTTAAAGCCTCGATTAGATAAATTAATGTTTTAATTTACGTTTCATGATGAGACTATGCGGTGATTTCGCAGCATTAACATATATAGGTGTAGGTGAATTATGAAAGTCATATTAGAGAATGCAACTAATACCTAATCTGAATGCACTATCGTTGAATTCATTTGCGGGGAATAATAATGGTATGGGGGTAAAAGTTTTATGTTCATAATGGCAGGAGTGATTTATCTCAAGAGAGTTGTGACGGTCTCTTCTTCTTCTCCTTGGTATTTTTACCGATGGGCAAATTGATTATATGGTTTGTACATTTTATAAGCTGAACTCGAGAGATTGGCATCGAAATTTTGTCGCGTAAATAGACAAAGGTTCAATAAATTATTCGCACACTGTGAATGCTGTTGGTTATAGTAGTGAAGGAGAAGAAGAAAAAGGAAAAGAACGAGGAGATGAAGAAAGAAGAAAAGGGAGAGACAAAGAAGGAAAAAAAGAAGGAAAAAAGGAGGAAAGAAGAAGATGAAAAAGAAAAAAGGAGTAGAAGCGAAAGGATGAACGGGAAGGACATGTTTCTCCGCTTGTACCCCGGGTGTCAGCACGCATCAGGCTTTACGAGAGGTAACAGCCGCATCCGTGTCAGCAACCCCTTGCGAGAGAGATTCTTCTCTTCGTGTTTGCATCCTTAATTCATTCAGCTTCCCCTCTCGTCCCCCTTTTCTCATGGAACACTGTTTCTTCCTCCAATAGGTTTTAACGGTCGACTATATCTACTTAGGAGGGAAATTAGCATGTCCTGTTTTCAAGTATTCCACTACATGTTTCACCCAAAGGGAAACGGAAGTTCTGTAAACAGTGACTCTAAACTTTTTTTCTCTTCCTTATTCACGTTTTTCCTTTTTTGTTATCTAATTTGTTGCTTTCTATAGAAATCTGTTGTTTTGTTTTGATCTAATGTTTGTTTCGTTCCATTTTACAAATTTTTTGTTTTGTTTCGTTCTATTGTATGAATTTGCTGTTTCATTTAATCGTTGATCGAATCATGCTTTAATTCTATTCATTTTCGATCGACTTCGTCAGAAATAAACTGATTTTAAGGAGCAATAAACATAATCTTTTTTTTAAAAACTAATTTATTTTGTAACTACTTTTAAGAAAATTGCTAGAACTCACGTATTTTCTACTTTATGACCTGTTGATTAAAAGTTCCAAAAGGACCATAGCCTAAAATCGAAGCATTTTCGAGATAATCGTGGTCAAAATCGATCCCTAGCGTAAAATCGTTTATTTTAACAACAGTTTTCTCTAAAAAGTCAGTTATTAAGAGACTACTATTAAAAAAGCTAAGTTAATAATAATAATTAATTAGTTAATACTTTATCACCTACTGAGAAAATATCCAAACAGAGCAAAGTCTGAAATTGCAAAATTTTCCCGATAATCATGGTCAGAAGAAGTCAAAAAGTAAAAACGTCTATTTCGACTACGATTTTCTCCAAATCTGTATATTTTTCGCTTCAGAATTCTTAAGGACAATCAGCTTGCAATGGAGTTTAAAATTCGTGAGTTTCTGTCAATTTAACAAAGACTTGTTTTCGGAAATATGCAACGAAAAAAAATTAAGAAAAAGCTTTTCGCCAAAAGAATTGTTGCTTTATATTATGTATTGTGTACTACCTGCTGAGACAATTGAAAGTCTCAAAGGAATCAAGGTCTAGAAATAATTATACAGATTTTGAGAAAATCGTGGTCGAAAATAATTGACTATTTTTTACCCCGATTATCTCAAAATCGGCTTATTTTCAGACTATGGTCCTTTGAAAACTTTTGATCATTAAGTAATAAAGTACAAAATACGCGAGTTCTAGCAATTTTCTTAAAAGTAGTTTCAAAGTAAACCATTTTTAAAAAAGATTATACTTATGGCTGATTTAAATCACAGTTTACTTCTGACCACGATTATCTTGTAAATTTTACACTTTCATACTTTTATTCTTTTGGATTTTTGATCAATAGACCATAAAATACACACTGAAAAAAATATATTTATGATACTGCCATAAATATGGCCAATACTCACACAGAAAAAAATATGTGTTAAATTTGTTGTGTGTACTTTTCAGACGGTGTTGTTTTAACACAATTTTTGTGTTATTTTAACCCCATTAAAAGTGTATATTAATTTAACACCCTCTAGTGTTAATTTAATACACTCTAGTGTTATTTTTTAAAACCAATCCCTAGTTACTTTACTATAGCCAACTGGCTAATAACTAGAATGGAATGTCACGCTTTTTTCATCAAGTTATTATATAGTCCAACTTTATAAATTCTGGTCAACGCTTCTGTAGAAAAACTAGCTAAATTAATTCTTTAAAAATACTGAAAATTTGTTTAATATTAAGATTTACTGTAGTTAACACATTTATTTCATGCAATTAATATAAAATTTCTATTTAGCACCAAAATAATTAAATGAAAAATATTTTTGGAAAATTTCTGTATCCATTATAATATATACATAATAAATGGAATACAATAAAAAATTATATAATAACATTTTATAATTTTTAATTAATTAGTTGAATTATTATATAAAAATAATGGAAATAGTAAATTATTACAGTCAGGTCCCCATACTGTTAGATTCCAAACTGTTATGTCCTCAGTAGTGTTATGTTTTTGCATAACCTCCAAATTCAGAAGTGTTAGGTGACGTCACGTTACGTCACCAATTTTCAGGGCCGTATTCTTAAGCTTAAATAAAAGGGGGCATGTACTTCTAGGCCAAACTTGAAGTGTATATATTTACGTTCCTGAAAGGTGCGCAGTAGGCATACTTTGAGCACATAACAGAGCTGAGTCTGGAGGAGTGGGAAATTTCTGGAAATGTAACAGTATGGGGACCCGACTGTACATGTAATTTCCTACATTACTTTTTGATTTTTAATTCAATTAAAAAAAATTCTAAATTCGAATATCCCTAAATATTTACTGTTTTCAAACAACTTTCATTTTTTTAATGCACTATTATTAACAATAACACTGAAACAAATATTTTTTATTAGTATAAACAATTATAATCTATATAAACCTTAAAACGATAACGCAATTTCACCGAAAAAAATCTTGAGGGGTAACGGGGAGCGAACTCGGGTCCCGCTGGACTAAAGTCGCACGCTTAACGCACTCGTCCGTTCAACGCAATGTATACTGAGGATTAAGAATCACACATGTTTCAGTTCAGTGCCGTAACTAGAGATTTTAAGCAATGGTATATACTTTTAATATTTTCTATGTAATTAAACATTTTAGATGTTTTTTTAATTATTATAACTTTTTAGTAATTCTATTAGCAACGTGTTAACAATTAATAAATAAATTGATTACTGTAATTAAATTTTTAATTAATTTTATCAATTTATTATTTATTATAAATTATAATAAATAATTATTAATTAATTGATAATAATAAATTCATTAAATTTTTAATTAATAGAAAATTAGAATTAAACTAAAATGGGGGATAGGGAGGATGGGGGAGGATGGGGCAAGGATAGTTAGTGGCTGTATTGCTTAAACGGCTTGTTCTAATTAGCGCGTCATTCATGATATTTTCGCGTCTTAACACCAAAAGATGATAGTAAAAATTGGAAGTCAATTTGCTACCATTTGCGAAGTTAGGAGTTTATTTTTAAAAAAACACCTGTTTTTGAAAAATATCAACGCAATCTTTGTCACGTTTTATCATATTGTTTTCTTTATTAGTGCTTCCGAATATTTATTTACGTAAATGTTTTCCGGAGTGGAATTTCCTGCTGAACACGAATATCGTATTTATTTTCAATTAAATTCATGTCGTTTCACAAAAAATTAGGAAAAATTGAAATATGGGCTCCTTTTCCCCCCACGGGGCAAGGCTAGTTAGAGGTAATATGGCACGGTACAATCCTGCTAATGCGACTGTAAATTATAAAAAAATGTTCAATTGTTCTTTTTAGAAGAAAAAAATCTTAATTCCTACTTTACCGATAACCTCGTGTTAAATCGCTCTGCTTAATATACGGTTTTTTATCGGTTATTAATGTTATAATAATTGTATAAACATTACTCTGAGCTATCGGAATCGGTACTAGTTGTGCTCCGCTAATTTTTTTACCGGTACAACGCCAGTGTTATTAAATATTGACATTAAAAATAAAAGTTGTATTGAACTATTGATAGACATGGGTGTTTGTATAATCTGTGATAGTGTTGTTTCTCGAAAATTGAATGATACTGTACCTTGTATCAACTGTAACGGATTAGCCCACCTAACTTGCATAAACATTAATATCTCTAAAAATTCATTTGAAAGCATTAAAAAGGGTACAAATGCGTTTGTGTGCAATAAGTGTCGCCAAAAAATAGTGGTGGTGAAATATCCAAGCAAGACAAAACAAAAGTGCCCACTGGTAATGAAGTAAATAAATTACCATCTAATACTCAGCTCGACTCATCATCAGGCATCTCAGCAGATGTCATAGACGCTATACATAGGTTGCTATTCTTAAGGGGCAAGAATCCGCTACTAAAAAATCTACAGAGTTGTTGACCAAACTCTTCACCGAATTTAAACAAAAGCAAATTAAATTTAACAACTCGCTCAGTACTACTATTAAAGAAATAAAAAACAATATTTCTGACAACACGTCAAGAATTGAGCAACTCGAGTTTAGTTCTGAAAAAAGTGATGACGAGATTGTGCGAGTTAAAAATGAAAATTCTAAATTAAAGGAAAAAATAATCGGTCTTGAAGAACACATAAATCGAAATGATCAAACGCTCCTTTCTTGCTCACTTGAGTTACATGGTGTACCAGTTGTTCAAAATGAAAATCTTTTAATAGCCTTGGAATCCATTACTAAGTACTTAAACGTAGATTACAACAGTCGAGAACTTGTTAATATATACAGAATTCGAAAAACTATAAATAACACAAATCCAGATTTACCGCCCATCATTGTTGCAAAATTTACTAATTAGAAAATTCGTGATGAAATTATTACCAAACGCAAGAAAACCACGAATTTCACTTTATCTAATTTGGGCCTGGCTACCGACAACAACTCAACGGTATATATTAGAAAGACTTTGACTCCTACAAATCGGGCAATTTATTCAGCGGCGCTAAATCTTCGGAGGAATGGTAAATTAAAACATCTTTGGATATCCGAGGGGAAAATTTTCTGTAAAAAAGACGAAATCCTCGTTCAACGAGGATTTACCTGCACAACATGGAAGCTCTTGACAAACTACAGTAACTGTCAGTAGGATCACAGTAGTTTTTTTTCTATTTTTGTATATTCACAACATATCTTATTTAATTTTTATTTACTTCAAAATATTACAAAAAACATCCTCCCTTTAACATGAAGTTTGGAGTAATGTTAAAATTTTCTGTAGCTTCAAATTTTGCATTTTCGAGGTGCGGCGCCACTTAAACTTACCTGTAGGAAAATTAACAACAAACACCTACTATTCGAAAAAAAATGTTTTGTTCAATTGGCAAAAAAAAGTTTTTAATTTGTAAACCTGTGTAATTAATCATCAATATACTAATTTTTAAATGTATGTATTATGCTTATTTACATCATTTTTCATCTTTATATCTCAAAAAGTTATTAATTACTACCATTTTTTTATATTTGATATATTTCTTAGAATATTGTTAATTGTAATCATCCACATCATAATCTTGACCTTTTTAATATCAATAAGAATTTGTAATCTCGAAGCCTGCAGATACTTTATCTGCAATAAAATAATAAATAAAAATTGTTATAAAAAGCTTATAAGATAATGAAAATATTAAACTGTCATGTGAATGCTCAGTCACTCCCTGCTCATTTCATTGAATTTAATACTTTTTTTAACTCTAAATCATACGATTTAATTGATGTATCAGAAACTTGGCTGAATTCAAATTTCTCTAATAACTTATTTGATTTAAACAATTACAGATTATTTCGTAATGATAGGGAGAGACGCAGAGGTGGGGGAGTTTGCTTATACGTAAAAAATGAATATAATTGTTCCTTTGTTTCTTCCAGCTGTGAGGGGCAATATCCAGCTGCGGAGTACATTTTTATTAAAATTCAATCTCAATTTGATAACGCTTTAGGTGAGGTATATAAGCCTCCGAATGCATCGTTTGGTAATGACCTTGAAACCTAAATATTCTCGCTAATCCAAGAATTTAATAACATCTTAATCATGGGTGACTTTAATTGTAATCTTGATGTACCATCACCTATTACCAATTATTTTACATCAATGGTGTATTCGTCAGGTTTGTGTGTTGTTTCTCACAGCTTCACTCACCACTTATGTAATTCTAGTACCAGACTTGACGTAATGTTAGTCAGTGATTTAAATAAAGTACTTTCGTTTGGTCAACATGCGGTGACTTTCTTGTCCAGCCACGATTTGATAGATGCTCAGTTTGAATTTGAATGTGACTTATATCAAACAATAAAAAAATCAAATATGATTCGTAGTTTAAATAGGATCACTCAAACAGAATTCCTCGAGCACCTCGCGGCTTATGACTGGTCAAGTGTATATGCAGAGACTGACATAAACTTAAAAGTACTTAAACTCACGGACTATCTGACTTCTGCTTTTGATAAATTCGCACCATTACACCTGGCAACTCCTAGAAGAAAGTTTTCTCCTTGGATGACCAATAAATTAAGGTTGCTCATTAGGGAGAGAAACAGACTTCGTGGAATTGCCAGGAGGACAAAAAACAGTACTGATCATGTTAAATTTAAGAAAATGCGAAATTTGGTAAAAACCAGAATAAGAGATGCTTACAACAAGTATAATTATAACATGATTAAAAACAGAAACAAATCTGAAAATATTTAGTGCACCTTAAGAAAGCTTAACCTTATTTCAAACAAAAAGAAAAATACGAATGAAAGCAGTAGCTTTCAGGCTAATGATTTTATAGATATTTTTTCTCAAACTCCAATTCCGATTTCTTCCTGCACCTCTGCGTCTCTAAATGGCAGGTTTGATACTTTTGATGAGAACAATTTTTTCTTTGCGGATATAACAGTTGAGAATCTTATTCAAAGCATAAATAGAATCAAAACAAATGCAACAGGACCTGATTATATCTCAATCAAGATGATAAAATTGGCATTACCAATAATTTTTTCTATCCTTTCACATATTTATAACTACTCGCTTCAGACAGGAGTCTATCCGAGAATATGGAAGATAAGTACAATTCGTCCTATACCAAAAATACAAAATCCTAAAAGCCCAAAAGATTTTAGACCTATCTCCATCCTTTGCACTCTATCTAAACCTTTAGAACATTTAGCCTGCGGACAGATAACTAAATTTTTAAACGTTAAAGAAATGCTTGAGCCTTTGCAATCCGGTTTTCGTAATAAACATAGGCCTTACTTTCAACTCTGATAAGACTCATGCCATGGTGGCTGCTATGTCTGGTTTTCTTAAGAATGATGTGTTGATGTCAATTCCTCCCCTTATAGTGGGGAGAATTCCCATCACATACAAAAATGTAGTTAAAGACCTTGGATTGAGCTTGGACAGATCCTTGTCATGGAGCGAACATGTTGCTAATATATCACGCAAAACTTTTATGGTCCTGCAGCAACTCAATAGAAAAAAAGAGTCTCTTCCTACATCAACACGATTACTGCTAATTAAAGCTCTCGTTCTTCCCTTTTTTGATTATTGCTGTCCGTATACGATGATTTGACTGATGAACTGAATAACAAATTGGAGAGGGCGTTGAATGCTTGCATTCGTTTTATATTTGGTTTACCTAAACATGAGCATATCACACAATATAGAATTAAATCTGGGCTTCTCAATGTTGCAATGAGAAGACAATATTTTATTGAAAATTTATTATTTAGTATTTTCAGTAATAAGATTCCCATTTACTTATACGAATTTTTTGAATTTAAGACTAACTATAAAGAATCTCAACGCAGGCTCCGAGAAAGTAAATCTCCTCTAGCAATACCAAAACATAGAACATGTAAAATGCAAAGATCTTTTATTATAAGAGGAGCAAGATTGTGGAATAAACTTCCAACTTCAATTAGAAATCTATCTACTCAATTCGCCTTTAAGAAACTTTTTTTTAATTTTCTATTTAAAAATAATAGCATAATATTTGATATTAATATTTTCTTTCTCTATAATTGATTGTATGTAAATAACTTAGATATATATACATATAGTATCACTAGTTATATTTTTAAAATTATTATATAATTATATTGAAGCAAATGACTTATAATTTGTACCTTAAAGGGCTCTTCAGCCCTAGGAACATTCTTAATAAATAAATAGATAATATGTAGTGCGTAATTATATACGGAAAACAAAGCTTATTGACCAAGAAATTGGTAGTTGTCTGAAGAAAATTGGTTAAAACTGAGATTCAAGTTCAGACGAATTTTAATGCAATAATTAAAATTCAGAAAATGTTCAAAACATATTGTTAATACTTCAGACATCAATATTGAATAGTCTAAGTCGAATAAAATAAAGAAAATGAAAATCTACTGATTTTTTATAACATTCGGATTCTTTAACTATCCTTGCCCCAGCACCGGGACAAGGATAGTTAAATATTTTTGTTTACTTTTTCATTCGTATCTCGTAGGGATTTGAGTCTACAGTAAAATAATGTATAGCAAAATTATAGCCAAATAACCAGGCTTTCCAAAAATACTTTTCGTTTGCAGATACATATTTAAGTTTGTTCGCTAGATCCAAAAAGGTCTTACCTAACTATCCTTGCCCCATCCTCCCCTAATTTTATATTTATTATAAATGATTGTAAATTTTTATTAATTAATATTATTAATTTATTATTAATTTATTATTAATTAATATTATTAATTGATTAATAATTAATTAATAATAATAAATTAATAAAATTTTTAATTAATAACAAATTAAAATAAAAAGTTTTAAAACATTGGAAAGAATAAGAACAAAATCTCTAGCAAATAACCAGCTGTCCTGTTATTAGACATTATTGCAGTGTCATCGACACGACAAACTTAGAACTATAATTTCTAGGAGTACTTTAAAGTAACATTAAAAAAACTAGGCAGAAGTTATGTCTAGCCAATATCAAATTCAACTTGAATCAGCGTCCGTGACAAAAACTGTCCAGTAACTTGAAACAATCGAGTCGCTCCATGTGAAGTTTTTACTAGGGATGAAGTGTTAAAATCACACAGTGTCGGTTAAAAATGTTGCGTGTTATTATAACACTACTTTTAGTGTTAAAATAACACTTCCTTTTTTCCTGTGCTCATATTATATTGGTGGATATATGACAGCCATACAGTATTGCTGTTTCAGCTACACGCAGTGTAGAACAGCCATATGTATATGAGAGACAATAATACACTGTAAAAAATTTAGGGAGTTGACGGTCACTGGAGTAGGAAGTGAAATTTTTCGAGTTCAAAATCAACTCCAAAAGTGAGTTAACTATTAAATTAACTCCCTTTTGGAGTTGACTCTTATTTTCACTGTGCAAATTTTAACTCCCTTCATCCAACTCCCTTCGCTTTAACTCCTAAATGGGTGCGACTTTCATAGAATCCCCTGGGAGTTTTTAAGTAAAATTTAGGCTTTTGCCAAAACTTTATCATATTTTAAATTATAGGAAAAAGCATAGGCAAAGTCAAAATCAATTTTAATTATTTAAGATCTGTTAAATATAAGTTTCGCAAAGTTTTCAAAATTTGGGAAAGCTGACAAACTATGGGGAAAGGTAAAATTGGGTTTTTTAAATAAATTTGATTTTTTGGCAAAACCTTATCAAATTAGGTCCGTCAGCTTTAGTAAATTTTACCAAAATATCAAATTTGCTTAAAAACCTAATTTTGCCATTGCCCATACTTTGTCAGCTTTTCAAATTATTAAATCTTTGTAAAATTTATATTTAAGAGCCCATAAATTAGTTAAGATTAATATGTCTTCACCCATTATTCGTAAGCTTTATCCCAGAATGTAAAATTTGATAAGATTTTGCCAAAAACCCAAATTTTACTTAAAATAACTTAATTTTGCCTTCGGCCATGCTTCGTTAGGTTTAGAAAAATTTTAAAACTTTATAAAATTTATATCTAAAGGACCATAAATTAGTTAAGACTGATTTTATCATTGTCCATACTTTGTAAGCTTTATCCCATAATTTAAAATTTGACCTTTTTTTTAAAATTAAATTCTGTTTATATTAAATATTTAAATTAAGGGTAGGTTCCCATCGCGGGAGTCAAAAAAATTGATTTCTTTTTTATTGTATTTTTTTAAAGCTATATATATATATGTAGAATATGTGTGTATACTGATTTTTTAATCCGAAGAATATTTTCGATTTCATAGAGTCTTGAACTCATCGACGTCCCGAGCACTAAGTAACAAATGTCAGGCAAATCATATCGATTTTTAAAAATTTTGCAAATTTGACCTCAGAATCGTAAAGAGAGGCCCTAAATACCTATAGATATTTATCATATACGCAAATTAAACAAAGAATTGCAAAGAATACAATTATTGCACAAAAATGTTTTTCAAGCTTTAAACGCGTTTTTCTCTAAACAAGATTTTTTAAACTGATGGACATCGTAGCGTCTAAATTATTAATCAATCAACTTCGGGTTTGTGGTTTATTTAAGGTAACTAAATTCTACAGGGGTTATACCTATAATATGATAAAATTGTTAACAATAAAGATTTTTACAAGAGGTCAAATATGGAAAAATAATGCAAAAACGCAGTTTTTTTTAAAAAAATGTGTCCGACATTTTGTCATTTTGTTAACTTTTTAACTATTTTATAGGTATACCGTCAACCGGGGCTATTTTGTGCACCAAATAGCTTTTTTTTTGATTCAAAGATTTATTTAAATTCAGAATTAAGAGAATAAAGAAAATCAACTTTTGATATATGTTGTGGACATCCTTCTGAAGGTTTCCTATAAATTTGGCAAAGAAAAAAATTTTTTTGTCTTAGTTATAGTCATTGAAAGTCGTGCACACAATAACTCCCGGGATGGGGCTATTTTGTGCATCGAACTTTGTTTTCCTATAATGTTGCGTAAACATTTTTTTAATCGTTTCTGCTTCATGAAATATTTTGTGTATATATTTGAGAGTAAGTTAAAAAAAGAATGACCTAGTACAATTTTTTTGTAGATATATTCTACAAAAAATGTAAAATAAAGCACTAAAATTTTGCTAAAATCTGGATTTACTAAAAATTAACAATCTTTCTTTAAATTGTATATTACGCAGATAGTAAATAAAATTTTTTTCTTTTTTAATATATATTTTATAATAATATACTAATATAATTATAAAATGATCGTTTAAACACTTATAAATAACTTTAAAACATCATTTCAATAGGAGCTTTTTTAATGGTTTTGAATGATATTTTTAAAAAACTTGAAATAAATATTTTTAAGGTTAAATAGATAACAATTTAATATCTAATATGATTTTCAAGTTATTTTAAGAGAAACAAGAAAATAGTTTTAAAACTAATTTGAAAAACTTATAAATATTAATTAAAGTTCATTTTTTGAGGTTACGTTGTGCACCGGTAGAGCTTTTAATCGTTTTAATGATTTTAATTAACGTATTTACAGTTTTTTGACAGAAAAGTAAGACAAAAATGTATTAAAATGATAAACTGAATCTTCTTTACTTACTAAATAAAACATTTATGAAAAATATTTGATTTTTTTAAGTGCACAAAATAGCCCCATGGAATCCTGGTTTTTCAGTTTTTTCCACTTTTCTCTTAAAATAATGAATAAAAAATTAGCGCATTACGTATGTATCATCACAACACAATTGACAACAAATATCTAACTCAGTTTATGAGACACATTAAAACTCTAGAAGATCTGGTATAATTTTTCCGAACTTTTAAAATTTTTTAAACAAATTTTCCGTTTTTAGGAATTTTTTTCTCTTAATTGACAAAGAATTTAATAATAACATTTAGTGCTCTCTATTGTCATGTGATCAAACTTTCATTTTACAAAATAGCAGATTAAAATAATTCATTTTAATAATTTTTTTCATTAAAAAACTCGCGTGCACAAAATAGCCCCCGGATGCACAAAATAGCCCCAGTTGACGGTAACCTATTCTTTAGGATGTCACCTTTATAAAAAATTTTGAGTTTCTGTTTTAGACTAAAAATTGCGCAGTGTAGAATGCCCACCGATTTCCTTATTTAAAAAAACATTATTTTCTGGATGCGCCATATTGGCCGCCATTTTGCATTTTTTTGAAAATGAAATATATGTTGTAAAAGTTCAAGAATGTATCTTTATTTAGAAAAAAAAACTACATCGCTAAGTCATAGTCGTTCTTCGCAAAAAATTGTCAAAGTTTGTGTTTACTTTGGCCTCCGCAATGAGAACCTCCCCTTAATTAAAAATTAATTATTTTATTTTTATGAATTATTTTTTAATTAAATTTTGGCTAATTTTTAATTAAAAATTGGCTGATTTAGAATTGCACAATTTGAGAAAAGCTTAAAAACTTTGGTCCATTGTAGGTTAATCAAGTAATTCAAGTCTGGTTTTGATGTTATAATTCTCTCTCTATAGTACGATCGATCTAAAAAAGCGTACCATGACATTTGAAAGTATTCCTCCTTACTCTCTAAATTTGAATCAGCCAAAAGTCGCTGATTCACCAGCCCAGAGTATGCAGCTGATAAAACAGCGTATATACGCTGGAAAATCAGTGCATATACGCTGTTTCATCAGTGTATATACGCTATTTCATCAGCTGCATACTCTGGGCTGGTGAATCAGCGACTTTTCGCTGATTCAAATTTAGAGAGTAAAGGTGAATGATTCCCTGAATCTAGTACATTAGATACAAATCACATTTCACATGCGGCGTTACCAAGATAATCGCGTTCATAATCCTCCTCATCCACAACTGTACACAGTAAAAAGTAAATCTTAATTTAAGAGCTGCCTTAAATTCAACACTGTCTGCTATAATGATAAAGGATACGAAAAAACGTGCGTAAATTCAACATTGACTGTCTTAAAAATGTTGCATCTTAATTTAAGGCAGCTTTCGTGCCTTAAAATAAGATTTTCTTTTTACTGTGTATAAAAACCAACAATTCTTAGAAGGTAATTTTAAGATCTCAATCTTACATTCAATTGAAATCCTTGCACAATCTAATCATTATATTATCCCTCCGTAAGAAATTGCCAACAATTTTTAAAGAATTAATTATTTTTATTATTGGGTATTCCACGGGTAAATCACACAGTTGTACGTGAAAAGTTACTGAATTGTCTCGAAGTTTCTAGACGTATGCTACCTTCAAAAATACTCAAGTAGACAAAATTTCTAGTTCCTACCTCATAAAGAGCACCCACTGAAGCGATACAATCTCCTAAGAGATTGGCTCCTGGCAAATGTGACCGGTCCGACTTCCAAGTATTCCTTTAAATTATTATAATTTCCGTGTCCCCTTATATTCGGACATGTCCGAATATAAGGGGACACGGAAATTAACACACGGGCAGTAGTGGGGTTTAGCGGGTTGAATCGCGGGGTCGATGAAAAGTGCGATCAATTAGTTTATTAATTGACTTTCGCAATTCGTCGACACCGGTTCAACAACGACTACGCTCTCACGTGCCGGCCGAGGACACGGAAGGTGTAAATATTTTAAGTCAGATTTTGCATATTTCTTGTTAAAGTCAAAATCTCACCCTGGGGCTAAATGTTAAGTGTATTTTTCCCATGTTTTTTTCATTTTTCGTTTTTTTCGGGTTTATGTGTTTAAAAATTGTTTATTTTACATTAGGCAAGTACTCAATCAAAAAACAAGACCACTCACGTGAAATAAACCAAAATTTTTTTTTTAATTTTAATTTATTAACTCTTTAACTGTTCTAAAGATATTGTTAAATAAACACCGTTGTTTTACATATACTTTAACTTATCTACTACTTAACCCGTTGACTGTCGCTGACACATATATGCGCAAAACTAAACTGGCCAAAAGTGGTTCATGACGCATATATATGGGGCAAAATTCCTCAACTGTCCAGGTCAAAAAATGAATTTTTTCTAAACTTTGCTAAAATGTTACTATTATTAGTAGAAGTGTAAATATAAATTTTTTTTGAATTTGATAAAATATTTTTTGAGTTATGAAGTTTCAAAATTTTGATTTTTTTAAAAATATCTTTTTTTCAATTTAATATATTGATAAGTAAAATTAATCAAATTTAAAGTATGAATAGTGATTTTTTAAGGGGTTTTCACGGGCTATAAGCTGGTGATGAAAAAAAGTTGTTTTCTTTCAATTTGACCTTGAAATTCAAGGTCAAATTCTTAATTTCAATATATCTCAAAATCGATGTTTTTTTATTTTTTTTAACCTATCCCAATCGAAAGCTTACCTTTTTTCCTATGAGCCATGTAAAAATCAGAGTGGGACCATGGAAATTCTTGAAGAAATTAATTATAAATCATCATTTTCTATGTAAAATAATGATAAATTATTATTTTCCTCAAAAATTTCCATGGTCCCACTCTGATTTTTACATGGCTCATAGGAAAAAAAGTAAGCTTTCGATTGGAATAGGTTAGAAAAAAATAAAAAACATCGATTTTGAGATATATTGAAATTAAGAATTTGACCTTGAATTTCAAGGTCAAATTGAAAGAAAACAACTTTTTTTCATCACCAGCTTATAGCCCGTGAAAATCCCTTAAAATCACTATTCATACTTTAAATTTGATTAATTTTACTTATCATTATATTAAATTGAAAAAAAGATATTTTAAAAAAAAATCTAAATTTTGAAACTCCATAACTCAAAAAATATATTATCAAATTCAAAAAAAATTTATATTTACACTGCTACTAATAATAGTAACATTTTAGCAAAGTTTAGAGAAAATTCATTTTTTGACCTGGACAGTTAAGGAATTTTGCCCCATATGCGCATTGCGCAACTTAAATAAGGTGATAAAAACTACTTAAATGTTCCTGAAACCGGTTACTCGGGGGTTTTCGAGGTCGCTGATTACGAATATGATATTCGTTTTCCAAAATTCAAAATGGCGGATCCAATATGGCGGAACACAAAATAAAAAAATAGATCAGATTGACTTGAAACGTAGTACTCGGGGGTTTTTGGGGTCGCTGATTACAAATCTAACATTAGTTTTCCAAAATTCAAAATGGCGGATCCAATATGGCGGACAACGAAATAAAAAATTGATCAGATTGTCTTGAAACTGAATACTTGGGGATTTTCAGGGTCGCTGATTACGAATCTGTCATTATTTTTTCAGGGTATTTATCGAAATTTGATTTCACCAAAAATTATCATACTGATGTCAGATTAACCAGTTTCAAACAAATTCAATAAATTTTAAAAAATTTTCCGCCTTATTGAACCAGATATTATGAATTTTGAAAAACTGATTTCAGATTCGTAATCAGCGACCCTGAATATCCCCAAGTATTCAGTTTCAAGACAATCTGATCAATTTTTTATTTCGTTGTCCGCTATATTGGATCCGCCATTTTAAATTTTAGAAAACTAATGTTAGATTCGTAATAAGCGACCCTTAAAACCCCCGAGTAACAAGTTTCAAGCGGGACGCATGATTATTCCCCAAATGTCATTTTTGCGAAATGCTATTTTTGCGAAATATCACTTTTGCGAATTGTCATTTCTGCAAAAAGCTATTTTTGCAAATTGTCATTTTTGCGAATCGCCAGTTTTAAGAATCGCAATTTTTACGAATCGCCATTTTTACGAATTGTCATTTTTGCGAATAGTCATTTTTGCGAAAAGTCATTTTTACGAATTGTCATTTTTGCGAATCGACATTTTCACGAATTGTCAATTTTCCGAAAAGTCATTTTTGCGATTTGTCATTTTTGCAAAAATTCCTATAGTAAACTTGCATGCATATATAGTTTCACAATAGGAATTTTTGCAAAAATGACAATTCGCAAAAATGACTTTTCGGAAAATTGACAATTCGTAAAAATGGCGATTCGCAAAAATGACTTTTCGGAAAAATAGCTTTTCGCAAAAATGACAATTCGCAAAAATGACATTTCTCAAAAATGACAAGTCGCAAAAATGCCAATTCGTAAAAATGACTTTTCGCAAAAATGACTAATCGTAAAAATGACATTTCACAAAAATGGCTTTTCGCAAAAATGACATTTCACAAAAATGTCTTTTCGTAAAAATGACAATTCGCAAAAATGACTTTTCGGAAATTTGACAATTCGTAAAAATAGCGATTCGCAAAGATGACTTTTCGGAAAATTGCCAATTCGTAAAACTGGCGATTCGCAAAAATGACAATTCGCAAAAATAGCTTTTTGCAGAAATGACAATTCGCAAAAGTGATACCTCAGGGTACCAAGTTTCATAAAAATCCATTAAAAATTTTTTCAACACACTTTTGGCCCAAACAGTAGAAATCTTGTTGACAGCCAAGGGGTTAACACCTATCAGAAAGTAGTTTTAGTAGGCTAGAAATAGAATTTAACATTTAGCCTCAGCATGGGGCTAAATGTAAAAAAACAAATGTTGAAGAGAAGTTTCCCTACAATATTGATCTATTCATATTTGCCTCTAGGCGGATTTATTGTCTAAAAAAATCATTTATGCAACATTTCACATTTAGCCCCCAGTCTCCCTTAAATATAAACTTAAAAACTACGATATTTACACAATTCCAAAAGTTGAAAAATCACTTAATAACATTATAAAACTATATAAAGATTCGAAAGAAAAATGGGAAAAACTGGAGTTGTATATAAGATTTTTTGCAAAAATTGCAAAGCGGTTTATTACGGTGAAACTAAAAGAAGACTCAAAAAACTTATCAGCGAACACGAAAAACACAAAACCCAAATCAAGTTGTACTTGAACATTGTCACACTTACAAATTCGATTTTAAAAATACAAAAATTGTCGATGTTAAACATGATTGGAAAAAAGTTTATTATCAGAAATGATGATTATTAACTTCAAAACCTAAAATAATAAGTTTTAATTAAATCTGTTCATTTTTTTCTATATTGCTTCCTCATAAAGGAAGCTTTGTATTAGTAAAATTTTAAATTGTCATTTTTTGACATATTTTTAATTTTTTTTTTATTATGCCTAATACTTTAGTACTTCATGTATGCACAGGAACTCTCCGTAAAAATGTTTTTAGTAAATAAATAAAAATTTCTATGTAATTTGAGCTCAGAAGTCCAAAAAACGGATTTTAAAAATTTGTCCCGATGTGTGTGTGTGTGTACTAACATTACATTTGCCTCAATATCTCAGAACCAGAAAGAGCTAAAGGCTTCAATTTTGTTTAAATTGTAGGTCTCCTCGGGGGACATAAAATGAGAGTATTTTCAGCCCGATTTATGAAGTTTAACTAATTTTTTTTTGCATTTTTAATTTTCCAAAATAACGTTTTTTTGACCATAACTTTAAAAAAATGTTAGGACACCTATAAACGTTTTTCTTTAGTTTTGTAGAGTTTTTGCAGACGCATCTTTTGAGCCATCACTGAACATTTTTCGTCCATATTATCCGTAGATATTAAACTTTTAAAAATCTAAATTTTTGGGAAGTAAGACTTTTTTAAAAATTTTGTTGAAAAATGTAAAAGTAAATTTTAAAGTATCATTTTCAACTTGTAGAGCATTAAAAAACGCTTTGATTGACCTATTTGTCAACTTGATTCGACCAGAAATTAAGAAATTATTGATATTTTAAAAATAAAAAAAATTGTCAAAAATAACATTTTTTAAATTTTTTTATTTAAGAGTTTTTCTTTAACTATTACTTAACAAATTATTTGTTTTTTAAGCATATTACTTATAACAAAAGAAATATAATGAATTATAAAATAACAATTAAAAAAATAAACGAAAATAAAAAACATTTTGTATTATTTATTTCTATTATTATTATCTCTATGAGGAAGCAAAGTGTTCATAAAATGAACACAACGAGATTTACGAAAAAAATCGTACAACTTGGCAGCGGTTTTTGTCTATCATATTAGATCACCATATTGAATTTGGACAATCTAATATCAGATTCAAATTTAGCAATTTTAAAAACCAGTTAGTAATAAGTCTTAAGTGAATTATATGTGAGCGGATGGGAAAAAGAACTCGACGAGACGCTCCGCTGCACGCTGTATTGTCAGTCAAGAGTTCCAAATGCCGATAAAATTAAAGTTTGAAATTTTGAATTTTAAAAAGTGCTATATTAACTATAATAAACTTCGTATTCATTCATTCAGTCTGTCCAGATCGTGTACATTCTGTCCACAGTGAGAGAGAAAGTTTGATAGAGAGAAAGAGAGGGAAGTATCGCCTCTCCTTTTAGTTTAGAGTAGGAGCGAAAGAGAGGCGAATATTATTATTATATCTATATATATTAAGTTAGTCTTTCCTTATATATTCTGTTTACAGTGAGAGAGAAAGAGAGGGAGGGAGGTATTGTCTCTCCTTTTAGTTTAGAGTGGGAGCGAAAGAGAGACGAATAGTTAAGAAAGTAATGCCCACTTTTTGGGTTTAGAAGGGGGTATCATGTTTTCTCCATTTTTCGGGTCAGGTAGAAAGAGAGGAACAGAATTTGATGGAGGAAGGAAAAGTGGGGAATTTTACTTTCAAGCCAAAATACGAAATGGGCGTCTTATTTCCTTATTGGCTAATTATTTTTCTTTTCTCACTCACAGATAGATTAATGAGTGAAAAAGAGGGCGATTAAGAACGAGGTATATGTTTTTGAAAATAAATCTACTTTTAAAAAAAATGTTGAATAAAATAATTTTGTTATTGAGTAAATACATTAATTTATTTTTGTTAATTTTGTTTTGGATAAGTTTTGATTAAAATGTTTTGAAATTATAATAGGTAAGGTATTGCAATTTTTAATATATTTATTTGTACTTATGTGCCTATGATTTATATGAGATTATGTGCTAATGATTTATATCAGCTTTATGAATTGTATGTGTTTATGATTCATTTGAGATTCATGAGTTATATGTGCTTATGTGACTTCACTGTAAATAAGTGGTTCTAAATTAGAGCTGATTTTTGGTATTAAAATAGAACCAAATGAAGATTCAGTACCAAAATTTGTACTAAATTAGTACCATTCTTTTTACAGTAATTATGAAAATTATTTGATTTATATGGGACAAAAATGAGATTTATGTGACTTATGTTATTTATGCGAATTTATGATTTATGAGATAAATATGAGATTTATAAGAAGTTAGATGACTATTTATTATTAAAATTAAAATATATAATAAATAAAATAAATTTAAATGTAAAAAAATGTTCATATAAAAAATAAAATATAAAATAAATTATAAAAATTTATTTATATTCATTAATTATTTTCATTTATTTAGTTATGATTTAGAAGTTTTAAGTTTAAACCTGTTTTCTAAAAATAAGTTTTTGAAAAATATTCTATTATTTGTTCATTTTATTAAAAAATCATGTCTAACAAAGAAGAAAAGGTTTATTTAAGTGATAAAGATCATAGAGTTCTACATACTAAAGGAAAAATGTTAAATGACAATCATATTACTGAATTTGGAAAGTTGTTGAGAAGAGAATTAAATTTAGCATTTAACATGCAAATTACTTTATATTTAATTACGCCTGAATTCATTATTCCGATTGATAAAAATCAGAAGCACATTCAAATACTTTTTAGTGGTGCTTGCAAATCTGGTCATTGGATTTGTACTTATTATGATGGATTAAGGCTATATATTTATAACAGTCTTAATAAGGGATACTTAAATGAAGATCAAAAAAAATATTAACTTAGATTATATCCTTTCAAAACACCGGTAGTTTTTTCAACTGTTAATCTACAGCCGAATGGAGTTGACTGTGGCATATATGCAATTGCGTTTGCAACATCTTTGTATTACAATGAATTGCCAAATACTGTTAATTATATTCATAGTGAAATGAGACGACATCTAATTTTTATGTTTAAAAATAATCGTTTAATTTCATTTCCTTCCGTGGAATTGACAAATGTTATTAGACCTTTTTTGTTGAGTATGATTGAAAACGTCTTTTAACGGATGGAGCTACAAAACTCATAGAAATACCAAACTCGTCTTCTATTTGTGAAACTAGTATCAGTATTAGTAATAATAATGTGAATAGAAGTATATCTACAGAATATTCAGAGGAGAAGCTTAAACAAAATGAAAACTATGAGAAAAAGAGACATCGAGCAATAAAAGATAAGGAGAGGAAAAGGGAGGAAAGGCTCAAAGAAACAGATGAACAGAAAATAATCAGACTAGAAAATGATAGACTGAGAAAACGTAATTACCAAAAAACTATAAATATAGATAAAGAGAAAGTAATAAAGCAAAACAATTTAAAACGTAAAAAAATTAAAGTAGCTCTAGAAATAGAAATTGAAACAAAAGATCCACAAAATTTAAGTGATGAAGATTATAAAATTTTAAATACTAAAGGAAAAAAGTTAAATGACAATCATAGTACTAAATTTGAAAAATTGATGCAAAAAGAATCAGACAAGGACAAAGACAGGGAGAGGAAAAGGAAGGCAAGGTTTGAAGAAACAGATGAACAGAAAAAAATAAGACTAGAGAATGATAGATTAAGAAAACATAATTACAGAAAAGCGAAAAATGTAGATGAAAAACAAATAATGAAACAAAACAATTAAAATCATAAAAGAAAAGCGGCTTATTAGCCGCTTTTCTTTTATGATTTTAATTAATTCTTCCCTATATTATATTAATATAGGGAAGAGAAATTAAAAAAAAATTTCTATGCACGCTCGCTGGTTATGAGTCGGTGCAAGTTCTAAAACAGAAGTCAATTGTCAGTGGGCGCTCCTAGGACATTTACACCTGCCTGACTGGTATTAGAACTCCCGAGTAACAAAATTAAGGTCAATTGCATAAATTAAAAAGAAAATTCCGCCATTTTAAATTTATGAAAACTTACATCAAATTCGTAATCAGCGACCTTAGAAACCACCAAGTGACAAAATTAAGGTCGATTACATAAAGTAAAAATTGTTGTTCAATAAGATGGGGGGTGGTCAAAGATTGGTTAAAAATTGTCCTCGTGGTTTATGGACGGACCCTAAGTTTATACCGCGGCTTATATCATGACTATCAATAAATCTCGGTGTCAATCTTTTGACAAAAAAGGAAGAATACTTCAATAAAATAATTCTTCTAATGTGTAATGAATTTATAAAAAGTTTTTCTATCGCTTGACTAAACTAATCGAAACAGAAACCATTATTTTGTGATTTGACTTGCTTGGTTGCAAATGTTTGGTATCACTTGTTTACATTTCGTTTTGAGTAGAAAATTATGTGCAATGTTGCCAGACGTTTAAAGAGCTGTTCAATATATTAACATACAATATAGCATAGTTTATACGAGTTTGAAAAAGTATGTTTTGTAACCGACTTTCAAATTTTCTTCGCTTATAACGAATTCTTGAAATAATACAGTTTACAAGCAAACTGAAAATTTAAGGAAATAATTATAAAAATAAAAATATATTATTATATTTATGTCTTGAAACTGCTCAGTATGTTAAATTTAATTTTTGGTTTTCATGTTATATGTTTTTTAATATTCTTAAAAAAAATTTGTAATCTTTTCTAATATTTTCGCAGAAGAAAAAAACAAAAGCAACCGACAGATTAGCTCGGTCGGATAAATGCCTGGCTCGGTGGGCGGACCAAGGGTACTTGGTTCGCGCCCATTAGCCTAGGATTTTTCCGGCAAGTGAGATAATCTGAGCGGGAGGTTTGACGTCGAAGTATAATGATGTGCACCGTCGATTATTGTCCAGTACACACCATTAGAATTCGACTGTCGATAAACCGGTTGTACTCGGAGAGGTTTTCTACAGTTTCCCTCTCCACTGGCAAGAAAACCCATTGACGGGTGGTCCAGGCAAATGCGAGTACTCCTAACCTTAAAGTCGTTCTGTAGAAACGCAAAAACAAGTTGGTATATAAGTGTGTGTGTTCTGACAGTTGGCTAAGCCTGAAGTCATTTAAAAAAAAATAAAATAAGACAAAAGCAGAATTATCGCGCGCGCTTTAGCGCGCGTAGCTCTGCTAGTTATAGAAAATAAAGAGGCGCATCTTTTTTTCCTTTGAATTTTTTTTATACGACAATTAGTTGAAATAGTAAGTGCAAAAAACTAAAAAAATTTTATTTTTATTTTTCATTCAATTTTAAAACATAAATCATCGTAGTTAAGACAAATATTGATAAAATTAATCGGTATTTGATATACAAACTCGTTAGGGTCTATAGAGGACGATAACATATCAAAAAATTTAAAAATTATTAATTGTTTAATAATATTTAATTATTATTAATGATCTACCAGCAATCACATTTTCTTACCTTCGCCAACAAAAAGTCAGTGGGGAAGTTTCGAATTAAAAGAACTTCCAGTGAGACATTTGTTCTTCAATGTATAAAGATGTTTTCTGAAAAATTTCAAATTGATTTATTGAAAAGTTTAGAAAATATCGAAGTTTAAACAAATTGCGCGTGGCGCGCTAGCGAGTCGCCGTGTATGGGTGATTAAATTTAAAATGTCATTTTTGATCCTACTAACTTTGATTTTTCGATGTTGGATTTTGAACTTAACGATACTCTATTTTGGTTGACTAGAATATATGATGGACAAAAATAATAGTGGTCAAGCAGTTAAAAGCAAATTTTAATTTTCACCAGGTGAAAAACGATAGGCAGAAATGATAAGAAATTTTCTGTCTTCGTTTATTCTTTTCTAAAATAAATTCTTACAACTTTAAAAAGTTAAAATATTTCAAATTACAATAATGAATGTTTTAACATGACTTAAAAAATATTTGTAATAAGTTCTGTCATAAATTAATATACTTTTGAAGACCAAAAAGACATATGAACATTGAGGGACACCACTGACATTTTTGAAAGATTTCACTGATAATTTTTTTTGAATAGTGAGAATAAAATCAGCTTATAAATTACAATCCAGTATCAAATCTTCATTAACTGCATATAAGGAGTAAATTTAACACAAATTTATTAAAAATAAAATAATAAGCTCCAAGAAACAGAATTTTGAGGGGACACCACTGACAAGGGACACCACTGACATTTTGCTTTATTTCCCATTTTCGAAAAAGAAAGACTTTATTTTTAAGTTAAAGTCGGTGCGGTTTTTAAAGTACATGTAATACCTGAAAACGAGATACAATAATATTTTAAAAATATTAATATTATGAGCAATTTTTTGATGGGGACACCACTGACATGGTGTGCTCTACAAAGTGATACTTGCTTTCTGCCACTAACCTTACAAGTTATAGATGTGATAGAATGTTGCAATGTTTTTTCTTTAAGAAGCTATACATATCACCAATACTATTAACGCTTAATAAGGCAATTATCTGCACTAGGTTATTTAAATATCAGGCATGATATTCAAAATTTGCGATAATTACTTAAAAATATGAAACTTAAGGACAGGCGATTTTGATTTTTTTTCTAGCACTGGATCAAAATTATTCTGCTAGCACAATTACTATATAAAAATATAGACTCTCAGCTGTACAAAATAATTTTTCTGGTACTAAAAATGTGAGAATAAAAATTTTTATTATTAAGTAAAGTTCTGATTTCTTAAGTGCGGACAGGGGACACCACTGACATTTTGCTTCTAATTCTTCTGCCAAATTTTTTCAGAGAATTTCTAGCGACTAAGAATTATTAATTTAAGTAGAAGGAGTGATTAAGAAAATTAATTGACTTCAAAAACTTTTATATATGAACTAGTATTCCAGATTTTCGGGCAGGACATAAAAATGACATTTTAAATTTAATCACCCGTATACAGAATTACCCGTGCAGAAAAGTGTCTGGTGAAACTATATACGAGATAGAAACTGTACCGCAAACATCTCGTAAAGCTATTTTAGTCACGTAAAACTATACCGAAATGGTCTAGATTCTGTATAGTTTCACTACATTAACTGCTTTACATTGGAATACGTTCTAGAATCTGTATAGTTTCACTACAACTGCTTTACATTGGGATAGATCTAGAATTTATATAGTTTCACTACATTAACTACTTCATATTGTCGATCTAGATCAATTAATAAATTTTTACTAAATGAATAGAATAAAATAATATTTATATTATCTATATGAATAAATATTTTTCTTACATATTAATTTGTTATTTAAAAATATTTTTATGTATAAAATTTTTAAATATAATAATAATGTGGACAGGAAAATATTTTCAAACTTTCCATTTTCAATATTTAAATTTCTTATTTACAAATTATTATTGATAGTTCGTAATTATTTCGTTATTGTTTTGATTTTGATCTTTTGTGAACGTCTTAATTATTATAATAATTCAATATAAGGTTTGAATATTATATATTGCATTTAAAAAATGTTTAAATAATTTTATTATTTATTATTATAAAAGTTTAATATAATTGAAAACAATTTATTTGCGATAGCATGGCGACTCGCTAGCGCGCCACGCGCAATTTGTTTAAACTTCGATATTTTCTAAACTTTTCAATAAATCAATTTGAAATTTTTCAGAAAACATCTTTATACATTGAAGAACAAATGTCTCACTGGAAGTTCTTTTAATTCGAAACTTCCCCACTGACTTTTTGTCGGCGAAGGTAAGAAAGTGTGATTGCTGGTAGATCATTAATAATTATTAAATATTATTAAACAATTAATAATTTTTAAATTTTTTGATATGTTATCGTCCTCTATAGACCCTAACGAGTTTGTATATCAAATACCGATTAATTTTATCAATATTTGTCTTAACTACGATGATTTATGTTTTAAAATTGAATGAAAAATAAAAATAAAATTTTTTTAGTTTTTTGCACTTACTATTTCAACTAATTGTCGTATAAAAAAAATTCAAAGGAAAAAAAGATGCGCCTCTTTATTTTCTATAATATAGAACTTTTTAAAATTCAAAATTTCAAACTTTAATTTTATCGGCATTTGGAACTCTTGACTGACAATACAGCGTGCAGCGGAGCGTCTCGTCGAGTTCTTTTTCCCATCCGCTCATGTACATTTTAAGATCTATAAATTTTTTTTTACTTATTTTCTCACCAATTGAAAGGTTTTTACGTGGTGAGAGAGGAAAATGAAAAAAGTTTTTTTTTTTTACACACCCTAATTGTTTAATGGTTGAAGGTGAGAGAGTGAATCTAGTCGTGCGGCGAATGGCGGATTCTTTATTTTAATTGTTTTCGTTTCTAATTTATTATTTATTGTTTTTATTATTGTATTTTCTCGTGAATAATTTCTTTATACATTTTAGTTTGAATGTGAGTGTGTTTTTAATTTATTTGTTATTTATTCTCATATATTTTGTATAAATTCCTGACGTCAGGCCCTTTTCTTATTTTGATTTGACTAAAATTTTATTTCTTCGTGTAAATTGATTGTATGTTTACATTGTGTGTTTTTATTTATTTTGTCAAATAAGAAAATCGTTACACCACAATCGTCAATTTCGTGAAAAGTGCCATTTTTCAAAAGTAGGATTAAAAAATCCATTTCTGGCTTGAAAAAATGTCAATTTTGGTCTTAAAAAAAATTGAAAAAGTACTAGTCGATGGGAAATTTTCCAAAGGATCCAATGCAGTTGGAATTTTTAAGGTATTTCTAAACGCATGCGCAGTAGATTAAAAAACTGCTTTTTAAAAAAAAAATATTTTTTAAAATAAAAAATACGTATTTTTTTGTCATTGAGACAAATTGCAGGGATTTCTTGCTTTTTTCCAATAAAAAATTTTTTTGGGAACCCCTAATCGTGATGCGCTCTTTTCTAATACTCTTAATTATAACTTGTATTTGTTTTTGCTGTTAAAATTTGTCTAAAATAAAAAAAATAAGTTTCAATATAATAGATAATTGATTGGAAATTTTCCGAGGATTGTGAATTTGGCTAAAAACTAAAAATTGGAAGAGGGGTGTGTACATATTGTACGAGGGTGGAAAGGTGGACTGTACAAATTATCACAGCACACCGATCGGTACAAGCAACGAGTGAGATTAATTTTGCCAGGCTGCTTGCTGCAGGGTGACATGGAGACTAATACGACGTAAATGGGATTACAATAGAGGAATACAGTTTCCAATCATGTCAGTCTTATGGTACCTTATACACATAGTACATGTCGGTAATTGGACTATCCGGTGGAAAAATATATTGACGCAATATTGTATATTCACAAGTTGCGCGCCAATATAATTAAGATCGGTGTTTTACTTCGTTGAATGAATATATGCCATTCGGGGAATACTGCTCTTTCTCTCGCAGATTGTATCTCTTGTTCCGTATGCAGTATAAAGCGAAATGAACGAGAGAGAAATAAAGGAAGAAAAAAAAGAAATCTCCTGGCCAAAGGGCTTGTCGTACGTGTGAATTTATATTCCCTTTGTACGACGTCTCCGTAACTGTTACATCGTTTTCACGCCTTATATCTAAACCAAACAGCAATAATAATAAACTAAGATTAATTGTCTGCAATTCTCAAAAGCCATGCTATATTTTCTCTTTATAACAAGCTGATTGAAAGACCAAAAAAAGGAGTTTTGTAACTTTTTTGAACAAATAAAAACGAATTTTTCTTTCATTTTTCTTTAGGTAAATATGTCAAGAATTTATAGTTGAAATATATAGGAACAAAAACAATAATGTACGAAAAAAGTTCAAAAAATGTTGCACTTTCGAGTCAATCGAGGTCGAAAACGATCTTCGGTGTAAAATTCTTTATTTCTGCAAACTGCAAACGGTTTTCTAAAAACAGTATATTACGATCGAGTGCGTGAAAAACCATTAGTTCGGTAACAGTTTTATGAAAAACAATCTATTATCAAATGATCATCATTAAAAAGCTGAAAATTCTTTATTGTGTACTTTATGGCCTGCTTATCAAAAGTCCCAAAAGGACCAAGGTCAAAAAATCTCACATTTTAGAGATAATAATGGTCGAAAACGATCTCTGACATAGAGTTCAGATTTCTGCAAACGGTTTTCTGGAAAACAGTCTTTTATCAAATGACCACACTGAGAAAGATGGATATTAAGCTATATAATCTAGATATTAATGGTCAATATCTGTGACAGTGAAGTATGTAAACATCTCAGATGTTTTAGGCTTTAGGTTAGTTTTTCACATTGTTGATAAATATACGCCAATGAAATGTGGTCATTTTCAGAGTCGCCTAAATATTAAATCTTTTTTATCGACATTAGGTACATAACAAACAAAATAATTTTAAAAATGATTTGAACATTAAAGTATATTAATATGAAATAACATTTTAAATAGTTTCACATATATTGTGAATAAATAAATAATAATACTATTGTAGAAAGAAGAACATTTATCAATGAACTAGCGTCATATTCCTCGCTCGCTGACGCTCGCTCGGAAGACATTTTACTTATTTATTTCCACTTACATAAATAGTTTTTGAGGTAAAAATTTCGATTAAAAAATTTTTAACGTCAAAAACTCTCCTGATTAAGCTAATTTTGTTTAAAAAAATCTTTGACTTCAAAAACGATCCTCATACCTCATACAGTATGAATGCAGGCTAATTGTTTATAACATTTTTACACCAATAGGTCTTTTTTAAAAAATTATGTAATATATGTTTTCTTAGTGGTTTTTAGCTTTTCAGGCGAATGAAAATCGTTTTAAAACATAAAATTTATTGAAACTAAAATTTTTTTCTACTCATTTTTTTAAAGATAATAAAATTTTGAACAGAACAAGATATTTCAGAAGTCGTTTGGCCAATAATTCATTTAGATATTTTTAAAAAATCGCCATTTTCAATGTTTTACAAAAATTTGAATAACTTCTAAAATAATGAACGCTTTTTAATGACCTTAGGCTTATTTTAAAGGTCATTTGCTACATTATAAGAATTACTTATAGGCATTAACGTGTAATTTCTTTCTTAAAAAATGCCGGCGGTCAAACTTGAACCAAAAAAATATAAAAAATTTGAAACATTCTTATTTACAGAAAAATAATTTTTAAATTTAAAACGTATTTTTTTATTAAATTTTCTTGAAAAATCTACACCATATAATGTTTTATATATTTTCTAAAATAGTTTTTACTACAGAAAAATTGTTCCAAATTTTTTGAATTTTTTTGGTCCAAGTTTGACGGCCTGCATTTTCTAAGAAAAAAATTACACGTTAATGCCTATAAGTAATTCTTATAGGCAAAAAAAAATGACCTAAAATGACCTTTAAAATAAGCTTAAGATCATTAAAAAGCGTTCATTATTTTAAAAGTTATTCAAATTTTTGTAAGACATTGAAAATGACGATTTTTTAAAAATATCTAAATAAAATATTGGCCAAATGACTTCAAAAAGATCTTGTTCTTTTCAAAATTTTATCATCTTTCAAAAAATAAAAAGCAAAATATTTTAGTTTCCATACATTTTATGTTTTTCAATGTTTTTCAATCACCTGAAAATGGATGGTCTCTTAATTTTGACCGGTAGTGTAGATTCGTCTTCAGCGACCCTAAAAACCCCCGAGTAACAAGTTTTAATCGAATCTGATAAAATTTGAATTTTGTCCGACATATTGGATCCGACATTTTAGATTTTGAAAAAAAAAACTTTAGATTTATATTCGGGAACCTTAAAAACTGTTAAAAAAATGAGTTACAGAATAATTTACCTCGTTTTTTGCTTTTAATTCATAAAAGTATTTTGAGATTTTTGGACCTTTTAACTTTTGACAGCTCTATTGTCATCAGAAATGAAAAAAGCAGAGGTGCTAAAAATATTACTCATTTTAAATTCAATTATTTTGCAATCTAAAACTGTCATTCAGAAACATTCCCACAGAAAATAGGAATTTTATTTCTTAATGACATTCGATTGGTCGAACGATGGTGTACGAAGAATATCCGACTATTGCCGAATATGACCGATTAGATTTAATCACGTGATTGTTTTAAGTTCCCGGCGTGGTTTCTGGACTTCTGTGTGAAAATTGCATTTTTAAATACATATAATTTTATATAAAAAATTACTTTAAAATGTGTTTGGTGACTAATTTTAAGTCAATTTTACTTTAATTTTAAAATTATCTTTATTATAAAGTTTAATTGAATTTGGAATTTATTTAATACTTTAAACAGTACTAAATATTTATTAGATGGTTTAAGTTACTTTTATTATACTTTAAATTCTGAAAATTAATTTTTATTATTCAAACATGATTTTGAAATGTAATTTTAAAAAAGAGAAAAAATATTTTAAATGATAATGAATATTTAATTTTGAGAGTTTAATTTAATTTAGATTTTACTTTATTCATATTAATTTATATTTTAAATATAATTTAAACTTGAATATAAATTAAATTTACATATAATTTGTAAATCTGAAATTCAACTTTATTGAATATTCAAATGTTTTGTTTTTTTATTTCAAATATTTCGAAATTCTCTCGCAAGCGGTAATAATTTTTGTCGTTTAGTATATAAAGAAGTTCCTTTTTTTCTTAAGCATGTATTGCGACTAATATGTGAATGTGTGTATTATTAGAGTATAAGTTCGATATATTAGTATTATAAAAGCGTGCGTTCTTCGAGAATATGTATATAATGTATCTAAATTGTGTGAGTGTACATATAATATGTTTCCTGTGATGTTTAAAAGTGCTAGTGGAACATCCACTACCGACTGTGGCAAAGTTTCCTAGTGTCAAGTGTACCTTCATCTTTTTTTCGCTATTGCTGCGCATGGCATTCCCACTCTTATAGCAGTATTCCCAAAAAACTATGGTAATCTTGTTTTCTTACGAGATAGATTTTTAACATAGTTTTTGTAAGGTTTAAAATTCTTTATTAATTATTAATATATTCAGAAAACTCTCTTTCAACGATTTACAAACTTCAGTTTCCTATTTTTATATTGAAATTTGCTCTGTTTTGAAATATAAATCCATAATTATTATATTATGTTTTCCAATATTGAAGGAACTCACTCAGTATAATATTTAAATAGTAGGGGAAGTGCGCCGGTTGTGGGCACCCCCCGGTTGTGGGCACCCCTACGTAAACTTTGACAGCAAGCAGATTTTACTGATCTAAGTATTGCAAGTCGTGTTCGTTGACAATACGGACTTTTCGTATTGATAACGAAACAAATATATGCATTTGTGTAATAGCTGTGAGCATAATAAAGAAAATTTGCATTAAATAAATAAAAAAGTAATTTTGTATTGTTTTCGAAGAGCAACATATGGGTGTAGATTCGTTCAGAAAAAAAGGGTTTAATTTTTTTTTGCAGTATTGTTATTATATTTTGTGATATACCTTCGTGTTTAACCAAAATTCTGCATCACAAAATGTGTTGGTCTTTTTAAGAAATGACTGTCATTCCCGGTTGTGGGCACCTTTATGTTAAGGAGGCTCTACCATCTGACAATGATGTGGACTACTGTCTTATCTATCTAAACTTTCTGCCAAGGAAAGTGACAGCCGCAAACTCCATTAAATGCGATGAATATAGCCGTTCAGTGCAATAGAAGTGCGTTATGGTATGCGTACTAGCTACTTCACATGCAAGCATAATGCTTTTGTTAGCAATGAGCATAGTGTGAAAACGTGTCATCATTTTTGTTCTTTATCCCGGCAAAGTCTCTTAAAATAAAGAAACTTTCATTTTTTCTTTATTTGTGTTGGTTTCCTTTAATATTTTTTCATTTTTAGCGGATTTTTCAAGGGTGCCCACAACCGGGTATAAAAATTTTTTTGTCAAAAAATTTCCATTTCACTAAATTTCTAATAAAACTTTTTTATTTAAAGGAATCAATTTAATTCCTTCACTGACAGTCACCTTAGACCTCCAGCTTTAAATTCGTACACATACATTTGTATAATATGCACATGGACAAATGTTATGAGGCAAAAACAAAAGGGTGCCCACAACCGGAACACTTCCCTTAATCTTTACAGAAATACCGTTATATCCTCGTTTGCTATTCGCTTTTTGTAAATATGACTAATATAACATCAAATTTTCCAAACTAAAGTTTCTCCGTGCAAAAAAATTATCTCATTCAAATAATTTTTTTATCTATATATTTATTTGATTCAGATAACTTGAATTATGCGAATATACGAAACTTTTTTCTTAGAAAATGCAGGTTAACAAACTTAGACTAAAAGAATTTAAAAAATTTGAAACAATCTTATAAACCCCTTCGCTGTTTGGAAAAATAATGATTGGCCCAAAATGTTCAACAAAATCTGGTAGATGAATTTTTATGAAACTTAGTATACAATGGTTTTTGTCAAAAAAAATTCAAAATGGTGGATCCAATATATCGAACAAAATTTTTTAATTTTAAACAGATATTATAAACAAAAAAAACAAAGAACAGAAAGTGTAATGTAAAACCTTCGCAGCCTCCACGCGGCACATTCTGGGGTCATGATTCGTTTTATCAGCTAATGCAAAGGATCTAGAATAGAGTACAAAATTTGATAAAAATCGGGATGAATTAAAAAAATTCCGTCCCTCATTTTGAATTCATAATTTTTAATTTTGAAAGACAAATTTAAATTTATTCCAAAACACTACTGCGCATGCTTGATACTAATAGAACACTACTGCGCATGCGTTATAGTGATAGAACACTACTGCGCATGCGTAATATTGACAGAACACTACTGCGCATGCGTAACATTGTCCGAACACTACTGCGCATGCCTGATATTAATAGAACACTACTGCACATGCGTATATGTATGTACAATGAGTATATTATGTATATACGATACTATGAATAAATGATAAAAGTCGAACGACCGAACGATGAAGTACCCCGAGTCGAAATTTAAGCCCTACTTTCACCCTGAATTTTCAGGGTCTATTGAGTGTTAGGAGTAGTAAAGTAGGGTCTAATTCTAATACAATTAGACCCTACTTTGACTCCCAAAACAGGCGGAAATTTGCCAATCTTCCATTTGGAGAAGCAAAGTAGGGTCTACTTCTAAGAAACCTATACCGTACTTTTAAACCTCGTAGACCCTACTTTCATACTCCTAGACCCTACCCTAGTAGGGTCTACGAGGTTTAAAAGTACGGTATAGGTTTCTTAGAAGTAGACCCTCCTTTGCTTCTCCAAATGGAAGATTAGCAAATTTCCGCCTGTTTAGGGAGTCAAAGTAGGGTCTAATTGTATTAGAATTAGACCCTACTTTACTACTCCTAACACTCAATAGACCCTGAAAATTCAGGGTGAAAGTAGGGCTTAAATTTCGACTCGGGACGGAAGTAGACGACGAATATGTTAATATTATAGGAGATGACTGAAATAATGGATTTTACGCTAGAGATTGTTTTTGATCTAAAAAATGTGGACTTTTTTTACCATGATGCTGTTTGTACTTTTGATCATCAGATCATAAAGTATACAATATATTATTCAGTTTCAATTCATATTTCAGTTTCAAATATAAAGGATTTTATGCTCGAAGTCGTTTTTGACCACAATTATCTTAAAAAGGCTACATTTTCAGATCTTAGTCCTTTTATGACTTTTGATCGTCAGGTAATAAAGTACACTATATACATATGATTCAGGCTTTTTAGTGATGCACTGAGAAAAGTGGATATTAGAAATCTTAATATACTAGATATTAAGAAAAGATGCTAATGCATATTATCTAGATGTTATGGTTTAATATCTCAGATGTTATAAAGTATAATCTGTAAATGTGAGGTTATGTTTGAACAAGTCTTTTTCCATTATCTCACGATTAAGACATGTATATGTCTTGAAATGAGTCACATGTCTGTTTCAAATATGTGGACAAAACGTCTCAAAATGAGACACTTGTTTTTGCAGTGAAGGAGCATTCAGACCTCTGCAGGCTGCCTGCCTGCGCAGGCAGTATATCGTTCACACCTCACTTTTCCCGTTGAACAATAAGAGAAGATTTGAATTTTAATAGATATTCAAATCTTCCCTTATTTTTCAACGGAAAAAGTGAAGTGTGAACTATCTACTGCCTGCGCAGGCAGGCAGGCAGCCTGCAGAGGTCTGAATGCTTCTTAATGCACTTTACAAATAAATGATTAAAAGTTCTAAATTTTTCTAAGTCCAGAAATTTACAGATGTAGAAAAAAAATCATCAAAATAAAACGTAAGTTTCAGTAACTAATTATAATTAGTCCGCTAATAAAAAAATGCTTCTTTTTACAATCTTAATTAGTATCTATTAATAGAATTGACAAGTGAAGTAATAAATTAGAATTCCCGGGTATAATTTATAGTCACCTGTAATGAACCACAGTCATTCAAACTTAACTACTGAACCAGTAATAGAGCCAAAATTGCTTTGATAGTAAATTTCTAATCGGTATACTACGAGATTATAAATTAGGAATCAGTAGTATATCATTTAGTGATATTCAAAATTTTGGGTCGAGAATAATCCTTCCGACAATGAGCTGAATTATTTCGTGCTCTAATTTAAAATTAGGTATTTCCCCTGGCGTCACACAGGTGTAACTGCGGATGTTATTTCAAGATAATCCAGGATAAACCAATGATTGTTTCTAAATCGACTGCTTGTCGACTGGGTATGAATCGGACTCTAGAACTCACAACTCGATTTCGCAGTGTAAACTGTTACACTCTGAGTTAATTACAATCCGACTGATTTACTCGATCCGAAACCCCCTTTGCGAGTCGTGTTCTAATAATGAGAGTCTACTCGATTCCCCGGTTGCAGGGGTGTCGGGGAGGGGGGCACAAAATATCCTGTCCCATTAATTGACAGACATTTGTATCTTGATGAAAAAGAGACAGACAGAGTTTACAAGAGTAAACTAGTCAAAAATATTTTAGTCTTTCGTAATTTTGTTCTTACGAGGGAAAATCGAATTGAAAGAAATAAGAATTAATTAATTCCTAATTTCTTAATAAATAAGAAATCACCATTCCTTATTTCTTATTTCCATGTTTATCAAAATTTGTAAATTCCATTGCGTAAAATTGTACCTAGATGTAAACAAGGTAAGAGAGAGAGATAAATTGACGTTACTCTTCATCGAAACCTGCTTGACCATGAAGATGATTTTGGGTTCATGGAGGAGGGTAAAGTCCCCTCTGTTGCCCCTCTGTTGCCCTGGCGATTAACCTCAGACGGAGAACTCTTGAACAGAATTACCGCACGATCAATGAGGGAACACTATTCAGTTTTAGGGTTTGCTAATCCATCGATTTTCGAGCTTAGAAATACCAGCAATCTCTGGAAAAGCAAACAAATCCTGCTGTATGAACAACAAAACAGTCTTTCTTTTTTTGGAAAATGTAATATTTTTCCTTTTTTTCTAATGTTATCGAAAACACTGATCTTCCTTAAAAATAGACCAACTTGTAAAAATAATTAAGTAACTATAGTTTCTACTTAATTATTTTTACAAGTGGAAATGGAAGTATGGTTAAAAGACGACAAACTATAAGCAAATTCAGTTGTTAAAGAATGGCGACAACTGCAATATTTTTTATTTTTTAACGAAAATAAAAAAAACTTTTTATCCCACATGCACAAAAATGGCGCTTTTAGATAGCTGACGACAGGGAGTAAAGTCATTCATTTGTTCGACCGTATGAAAATGGCGACTTTTTTTCCCCAAGGGCAAAAAAACAGCTGGTCCCATGCTTTTTTTTGCCCAAGGTAAAAAAAAGGTCGCCATTTTCATACAAGTCGAACAAGTGAATGACTTTTACTCCCTGTCGTCTGCTATCTGAAATCGCCACTTTTGTGCATTAGGAATAAAAAATATCGTAAGTAACACGGGAATAAAGGCAGCCAATTTGTTTACGATGATTTTTGTGACACAAGTGGAGGTCGAGGGGCGCCTACGGCGCCCTCGACCTCCACTCGTGTCACAAAAATCACCGTAAACAAATGGCTGCCTTTATGCCCATGTTGGTTAATATACTATTAAAATTTTGTTATTTTTTAACCATGGGGAGAAAAAAAAGCGTTTTTTTTTAAATTTTTAATGTTTATTGTCAAAATCTTAAACTATGGGCAAAGTATGGCAAACTATAAGCAGAGAAAGAAAATATTTTTTATATTTTCAAACCATGTGCACAGTGTGGCGACCCAAGTAGAAATGTCCGGAGTTAGAACGGAGTTAATAACACCGACATGGTACTGACTCAGTACTGACCGTCGGTACTGACTTTCGGAACCCGATCAGTACTGGGAGTATACTGACTCCAAAACCGAATCAGTAATAAGTCAGAGTTAAAAAAGTATTAAAATCAGTACTGGCAGAAAACTGGCATAATACCAAATCAGTACTGCGAAGTAGTTAAAAACAAACAAAATTTGTTATAATGGCATTAACCCGTTGCCTGTTTCCAACCCACGGATGGGTCGTGAACGAAAAAGTATGGCCATAACTGTTTCCGACCCACCCGTGGGTCGTGTTCACTATCACTCAAAATAAATATAATTTTTAAATAAATTGATAGATATTTTTCTTTATATCAATATTATAAGAAATTAAAAGGGTCATTAATGATATTTTAGAAAATAATTAAATAACTCAATAATTCAATAACTCAATGGTTAAAAAAATGGTTCAGCACAATGATGGAGTTGACATAAGTAAATACGTAAACTTAGTAAATTATTTAAAAATTGTTAACAAAGATTTTGAAGGCAAAAAAGCAAAAATTCTATTGCCAGATAAAATTAAAATTTTTTGCAAGATGCCCCCGATGAACAGTATTTAGACACGAAGGTAATTTTTAAACTAATTATGTTTACACGGTATGAATTATTTATTTACAAATACCTCCGACACTCTTGCTACTCTTAAACCATTGAATGCCGGAGGATTCCTATTTCTTATAAAGAAACAGTTAGGGATCTTTGATTGACATTAGGTCGAAATTTATCTTGGCGAGAGCATGTTTATGATATTTCTCGTAAATCATTTATAGTTTTACAGCAACTACATAGAAAGAAGGCGTGCATGCCAACTTCAACTCGACACAGTCGGTAGTGGATGTTCCACTAGCACTTTTAAACATCACAGGAAACATATTATATGTACACTCACACAATTTAGATACATTATATACATATTCTCGAAGAACGCACGCTTTTATAATACTAATATATCGAACTTATACTCTAATAATACACACATTCACATATTAGTCGCAATACATGCTTAAGAAAAAAAGGAACTTCTTTATATACTAAACGACAAAAATTATTACCGCTTGCGAGAGAATTTCGAAATATTTGAAATAAAAAAACAAAACATTTGAATATTCAATAAAGTTGAATTTCAGATTTACAAATTATATGTAAATTTAATTTATATTCAAGTTTAAATTATATTTAAAATATAAATTAATATGAATAAAGTAAAATCTAAATTGAATTAAACTCTCAAAATTAAATATTCATTATCATTTAAAATATTTTTTCTCTTTTTTAAAATTACATTTCAAAATCATGTTTGAATAATAAAAATTAATTTTCAGAATTTAAAGTATAATAAAAGTAACTTAAACCATCTAATAAATATTTAGTACTGTTTAAAGTATTAAATAAATTCCAAATTCAATTAAACTTTATAATAAAGATAATTTTAAAATTAAAGTAAAATTGACTTAAAATTAGTCACCAAACACATTTTAAAGTAATTTTTTATATAAAATTATATGTATATAAAAATGCAATTTTCACACAGAAGTCCAGAAACCACGCCGGGAACTTAAAACAATCACGTGATTAAATCTAATCGGTCATATTCGGCAATAGTCGGATATTCTTCGTACACCATCGTTCGACCAATCGAATGTCATTAAGAAATAAAATTCCTATTTTCTGTTGGAATGTTTCTAAATGACAGTTTTAGATTGCACAATAATTAAATTTAAAATGAGTAATATTTTTAGCACCTCTGCTTCTTTCTAATAAAAATAGTAATTTTTCTAGAACAGATGTAAAATTCCAACTTTTACTTTTCATAATTATTATGGTCAAAATTATTTTTGTGAATATCTCTTTTTCCTAATTTACAAATCATATAGATTTTATTAATCATTCCAACTCACTTTTGTAATTATTAATACTATACTATAATTTTAAATCCTGTCGATAAATGTATTCTATACTATGGAAGTAGAAAATATTGTCATTTTTATCACTATATCCTCTCTTACTATTGGTTTTTTGTAAATATGACTAGAAGGTCTGGACAGACCCAGTTCTGATTCTAGTCAGAATTTCTAGATAACTAAAATGATTTATTTTGGAACTTCTATAGGCTGCAGAGAGCGATACTGGTCTGAAGAGACTAGCCAGATACTTTTCTCGAAATCTACTGAACCGATTTTAAGATATCAAAAATCATCTAATTCTTTTTCTAAAAAACTAGACAACAAATCTCTAATATTTTACATTTCTTCCACATAATATTTTCTGCGGGAGAAGATTGTCCAAAAACACAACATTCTTCGACTTTTTAAGATCAATGTGTAGGTATAAAAAGTTGTAAACTATTCAAAAAATAGTTTTTAAGGTTTATTGTCTAGAAAAAAATCTTTATAAAGAGAATCCCGTTTTAATTTTTAATTTATGTTTACTAAGGGAACCAGAAGGTTCCTCGCAGAATTATTACTGAAAAATGAATTAAATTTGTTGTAAACAACTATAACAATTTTGCGGTAATTTATAGAAATTTTCGCAATAAATTATAAAAATATGTTCCACAGAAATTTTAATTAAAAATTTTTATTTTAGCAATTTATGGAAATTTTCGCGGTAATTTATGGAAATTTCTAGTAATTTTCGCGATAATTTATAAAAATATGTAAAGCAAAAATTATCATTAAAATTTTGGATTTCAGTCATTTATGGAAATTTTCGCGGTAATTTATAAAGATTTTGCCGATAATTTATGAAACTATGTAAAACACAAACCAGAAGTAAAAAATTTAACGTCGGTAGTTTATGGTAATTTATGGAAATTTTCGCGATAATTTATAAAACTATTTTAAACTCAAACGAGTACTAAAAAATTTAACGTCGGTAATTTATAGTAATTTTCGCGGTAATTTATGGAAATTTTTGCGATAATTTGTAAAACTATGTAAAACACAAACGAGAACTAAAAAATTTGACGTCGGTAATTTATGGTAATTTATGGAAATCTTTGCGATAATTTATAAAACTATTTTAAACTCAAACGAGAACTAAAAAATTTAACGTCGGTAATTTATGGTAATTTATGGAAATTTTCGCGATAATTTATAAAACTATTTTAAACTCAAACGAGAACTAAAAAATTTAACGTCGGTAATTTATAGTAATTTTCGCGGTAATTTATGGACATTTTTGCGATAATTTATAATCATTTTGACGATAGTTTATTAAAATATGTAAAACCCAAATTAGAACTAAAAATTTAACGTTGGTAGTTTATGGTAATTTATGGATATTTTATAGGTAATTTATGGAAATTTATTAGGTAATTTACGGTAAATTTACTATGAAGTAGTTCATAACAAGTTTTGTTATTTTCTTTATTTACCATAACACGAAACTTGCAGTAGTTTCGTGATTTCACAGTTAAACACATCTTTATTAATTGTTAGTGTAAAAGGTGTCGAAAATTAAAATTTATTTTCATGTATAATTAAATAAATAAATAAATTTTCAAATTAGCAATTAAATTCAATTATTTACAAATTCTAAATTAAATTAATTTATTTACAACTATATTTACAAATTTTACTTTACTTATAATAAACAAAATATTTACAACTTAAAAAAAATCTACCGCAACAAGTAGAGATATAATATTTACAATTTTACTTTCAGGTAGCTTTAATACTTGGCGTAGAAGGAGCATGTCGACGAGATGAGCTGTGTAATATGATGGTAGAAGATATTGTTGACAAAAGGATCTCGCTACGAAATAAACATTCCACATACAAAAACAAATGTCAGCCGTAATTTTGTTGTCGAAGGCGCTTTTTATAATACTGTAAAAAAATATGCTTCGCTTCGTCCGAAAGATACCCCAACCTCCAAATTTTTTTAAATTGTCAACACGGCAAGTGTACAAGGCAGGTAATTGGTTTAAATAAATTTGGTGTCATGCCGAAAAAATAGCGCATTATTTAAAACTACCACAAGCTGACCTGTACACTGGCTACTGTTTTCGTAGAACGTCGGCAACGCTTCTTGCTGACGCTGGAGCCTATCTAACCACCGTGAAGCAGCTTGGTGATTGGAAATCTAATCAAGTAGCTGAAATCTATATTGAAAACTCCATTAAAAAAAAGAACAATCTCCAAATTAATTTCTGATTCAATAACTTCTTCTGATGCCGAAAATATCAACTCAGCTGGTACATCCACTTCAAGCAACTGTTTAAAAATTTTTGAAACCAATTCACCATCTCCAATTAAAATTCCCAGGACGGAATTTTTACAAATTACGAACTGCCAAAATATTACAATAAATATTACTAATGAAACTAAAAAATAAATATTAAAGGAGAATTTGATTTTTTATGTTCGAAAAGTATTATTTTGTACTAAAAAGTATTAAAACGTTAAAATTTAATTTACGATATTTTATGTTAAAAATGTTGAAGCGTTAAAAGAGTATTTATTTTTTTATTTTATTATGTTTTAAATATAACTAATATTTAATATTATTTGTAAAGCTTTAAAAAAAACAAAAATCGACAAAAGTAAATTACACTGTGTTTCAAGGCCAAAAATTAAAGTTAAATAAATTTAATTAATTTTCAAAGATTTCGATAAAATTGTTCTAAATGTTTTACTTTTAATTTCAAAAAATAATAAAAAATCTTAAATAAAAACGTTGTTATTCATTTCCTTTATTCCTATTTAATATAATACTCAAATAAAAAAACTCTTTTTGACACGTTATCTGTTAATTTAAATTTGTTAAATATGTGCAAATAATATTTAAAGAAAAATTTTATCGTAGTTCGTGTAGGGGGGCTTCGCCCCCCGAAGTGTCTACCCGCCTGGACCCCGTCAGGGGAAGACCCCTCAACCCCCCGCGTTTTTAACGCAAATGTTACAGAAAATAGTGTGTGTTTTGCGTGGGCGCAAATAGGGGGATCTCGACCCGTGTGATTGCCCTATTTTTACGCCCTTGCCACACAAATAACTATTTCCGCACTGAGTCCCTTATGTACACTGGAATGTTTTATAAATAAAAATCTAGTTACGTAACTTTTTGATTATGGATATTTTGATATGGAATTTAGTTTTTTTTACTGGTGAAATGAAAGAGGGTCTTGGAAATGTGAGACAATTACGTTCACACCCTTCATGTTAGACAAGTGATCACTATATGTATAGAGAGCTAGTTACCCGTTTGCAACAACCGCTGTCTCTCTAATACCGTATTCAGTTTGGTTCCGGAACATGAATTGCTCTAACGTGCATTGAGAACAGGTTTGAATAGGGTATCTATCGTATCTAGATGCAATAACTACTCGCTGCTTCCAATATGCGCAGTGAGAAGCGACAGGCATTTCTATCAAGCATACTGCATGTGTACATCTGTTATGGACCTGCCTCTGACAACACTGTGATTTTAGCTCAAGCAATTCACTTCACTTTAACAAGATTTAATGAAACGATAAATAACTAATGGCTTTCAAATAGCAATGTATACACAAATCAATCGAAAATTTATTGCAGACATTTTTCAACGATTACTGAACTTAATATCAAGAATAACTCAATTAATACCTAACCCATTTTTCGTTCAAAGTTCGTTTTTTCCTAATATTAGATACAATCGGTTTTTAGAATTTTTTGAAATTCATTAAAATAGTAGAAAAGCGAAAAAGAATTGACGACAATTGTGAAAATGAAGTTAAAAGAAATGATAATCTAGGAGAGAAGAATGAAGTCTTGCACACACACTGGAGAATTGAAGTGAAATGCAAATCCAAGTGTGGTGAAGTTAATTATGAGACGAGGGAAACTAAGTAATCTCTGACACACATTCCTTTATCTCTTTATTGCAGTGGGAGCTGGTGGAAAGTCTGGATTTAATCTTGGTGGTTCTTGGAGAGCAAAAGGAGAGTTATCGCTTATTACCGCGTGCACCCGAGAGTAGTAAAGAGGAGCAGTTAAGAGATGAAAGGCCCTTATTCACCAATCGTTCAATGCTGCAAACTATTGCGGATATGGATATGCCTTGACGTGATTGGTAGCGCATTGAAGCGTGCACGCGAGAACTCTCTCTCCCTCTCTCTCTTTCTCTCCTCTTTGGATGTATATACGCCTCTACACTCTCGACAATGAACCATCCAATTTCATTATCCATTGTTATACAATTCCAGTTGGAGTATTTTCATTGATTCTATAATACATACTAAAAAGCTTTCTCTCTCTGAATTTTTATTATCAATTTTCAATTTTTCTATCATCGAGAGCAGAGATTTTTTAACGGTTTGGAAATATTTATAAGTGATCAGGATTTTATGACTTTTGAAAATAATTGAATTCTTGTGATGAATATTATTATTTAAGAAAATAATTGACTTCCTCTGAATGATTTTATTATTAATGAAAATAATTAAATCCCTGAAAGAAATTTTAAAATTAATTTAAATAATTGAATTACTGCGAATAATTAATATGCAAAATTTTTAAATATTTGTTTTTTTCGAAAAAAATTATGCAAATTCTATTTCAAAATAATTGAATTCCTATGGAATTTTTATTTTTTTAATATATAATTGAATGTTCGTGTAGAATTTTATCAAAACTTTTGTTTAATAATTGTATTGTTTTATAAATATTAAAGTAGTAGAATATTGAAAATCATTGAATTAAGAAAAACTTTTTTAAATTAATTGAAATTTTGTCATGAATTTTATTAAAACTAGCGACATATACCTCACTCGCTAACGCTCGTTCGGTTGTATTTAAACTTATTTGTTTTTACTAATTTATTTTTATTTACTTGAACTAAGTAAATATTTACTGGACATAAATATTTTAATTTATGGTATCAAATAAATAGTTATTTGAACCAAATACAAATTACTTAAGTCAATTAAATAGAATAATTTGATCTAATAAATATTGCTTTAAATCAATTATGAAAATCACTTGATTCAAAAATGCATAGTTTTTAATTAAAATAAATATTTATTTGCATCAATAAAATAATTTTTTTGAAATAACTAAACTTAGAAGGTTAGGTTTTAAAAGTTAGCCTGATTCTCTGGATAATTAGTAAGAAAAGGGCGAAGATACGTCTGTCCTTTTCTTACTAATAGGATTTTCTGTAATGATGGGACATCGACATCGGAAACATCGATGTTTATAACCTCGATGTTTTAATTTCGATATTTTTGATGTATCGAGGTTTTTTTCCGATGTTTGATATTGATGTGAATTAAGTGGGGAAAAAAGGATTTTTTTAAATATCTCCTTTTTTGCCTCTAACAGTTTGTGCTTTTTTATCTTTTAAACAATTGCTCTTATCGCATTGAAAATCTTTAAACACAAATTGTTATAGGGGAGCGTGAGGGAATTGGAGCCCCTTAAGGAAAATTATTAAAAAAACCAACTTATCTTTATAATAATACATTGTTTTCGTCATTTTCTACTCATTTCGTTATTTATCTTTAATTATGTTTAATTAGAAACTTAAAAAGAGAAAGTAAATTGGAAAAAAAAATTTTCAAAAAAATACATTTTTGCCATCACCCAAATTTGTGGGTTATTGGGAGTTTTCACTTGAAATTTAAAAAATTTCTATTTTTTAGGAATATTTTTTGTTTAACAATAGAAAAAGTGTTAATACTTACAATGAAGCTCAAACTTTAGACTTAGAATAAACTTTTTCCTAAATTTTAATTGAATAAAAAATTTTTGAAAAAAATTTTATTTTTTATTTTTTCCACGAAAAATTATTTTTTAATTAAAAGTTTTTTCATAAGGTGATATCTTTTACAATTTTGAAAGAAATAATGAAAGCCGTAACATAGTAACGAAGATTCTTTGGGCTGACACTAATTCTGCCGTCCAAAGTAAGAAGATACATAAGCGCCATTGTCGCTTAGGTCAAAATTTGTATAGTGTAAACATAAGAATAAACACCTAAGCGACATTGGCGCTTATGTATCTTCTTACTTTGGACGGCAGAATTCTCCCATTACCCCACAGAATTCTTACAGGCCAAAATTTGAATAAAAAAAATAAAAATATAAACAAATTTTATTATTATCTCGATTTTTTTACAAGTATATATATCTACACATATTCACCTATAATATAATGAAAAAGCATAACTAAATAATACGATTTTAACAACTTATGGTGATGTTTAGAAATATTTTGCATTTTACAACGAAAACTCAAGAAATACATATCCCTTGTCTTTACTAAAAATTTGTCAAGAATGTAATCGTTTGTTTTGGAATGATATAAACAAAGGTTGTAAAAGATTTTCTAGACATTGCAGCGAATTTTAAGGCTTTTAAGTACGTGAAATTTAAAAGCTCCCATTACCCCACGCTCGCCTACATAAAAAATAAAAAAGATATTTCAAAAATAATATTTGCCCATCTTTTAGTACTTTTGACCCATTTCCCCCTAAATTCTTTATTAAAACCAGCCAATATCGTAGGTTTTAACTTGTCCAAAATGTGAATCATCTTAAAAAGCTATATGGGGCGTTCCATGGCTCTATGAACCGACGAAATTTTGGTTTTGCTTATACCCAAGCAGCACGGAATATAACCTTAAAATGAAGGGAATATTACATTTCATATTCGGAATATTCTAGGGATCTTAAAGTAATATTAAAATGTCCGCCCCACAGAAATATTCCAAAAATAACATTGAGGGAATGTTCCACGGTAATTTCGAAGTAATATTCCAGGATGATGTTGAGGCAATGTTCCACCGTAATATTAATGGAATATTCCAAGGTAATGTTGAATGAATATTAAGAGAATATTCCCTGGAAATATTCCAAAATTTCATACTTTGAAATTTGACTTTTTTTCTCTTTATCTTCTTTCTTTAGTAAAAACGATTTTCAATAGTATTTTCAACATATTTAATATTATCTGGGAACATTTCCTCAACATCACCCTGGAATGTTCCATTAATATTACGGTGAAACATTCCTTCAACATCATCCTGGAATATTACTTCGATATAACCGTGGAACATTCCCTAAATGTTATCTTGGAATATTCCTGTGCGCAGCGGACATTTTAATATTACTTTAAAATCTCTGGAACATTCCACTGGAATATTCTGAATATGAAATGCAATATTCCCTTCAATTTAAGGTTATATTCCGTGATACTTGGGTACTTTGTAATTTGATAGTGTTTAGGGTCCTAAATAAGTGTGCCAAAAAGTTTTACAAAATTTTTAATATTTTGCAAGATATTTGCAAGGGAGCGTTCATAAATGATCACGTTTTTTGGGGGAGAGTGGAGGGTCTCTACTAAACGTGACACAATGTATTTTTACATGTGAAATTGCATGAAAATTGTTTGACAGGGGGAGGGGGGGGTATAAAATCCCGAAAAATTGCGAGACATCATTTGTGAACGCTCTTCAATCAAATAATTTCAACACTTTTTTTTCAGGAATTTTTATCTCGTAAACTATATAAAAATGCTGTTTTATTAATTTTTTTGAGAAATGTTACGACGAATTTGTCTAGACTTTGGGTTTTTGCAAGTCTAGACAATATAGTTGTATAATAATATAAATTTTTCTTTCTAAACCAGAGTTTGAACATTTACAAAATTAAAACCTTATAGTGGTTAGAAAATGTAAAAAATTATTAATATTTATAAAAATGTAAATTATTTTATTTATAATCATTGTGTAATAAGACAAAAATTATGAAGTGACATTTTAAAAAATTGTCATTGTAAATTATACGAAATATTATTTTTACGTATTCTCTTACTAAATCTTTCATTTTCGTCCGCTATCCTGGATTCGCCATTTTGTATTTTTAAAAAGTGACTTTGGATTCATAATCAGTGGAATTTTACTGTAAATCAGTTGAAAAGTACTAAAATATCAGTCATTCTTCACTGATTGTTATTTTATTGTGACTTATTTATTATTGTAAATTTCTGTCAAACAAATAATTTTACTAAAAGTCAGTTGAAAATTACACTTACAGATATATAAGTCATTTTTCACTGGTTACCTATTTAAAAAATTATTGTTGATTTCTGTCAAACAAATTTAATAAATAAGTAAATACACAAGTAAATAAATAAGTTCCCTTACAACACAGACAGCGCAGCATTAGCGGGTGAGGTATTTACGTATATTTAAAAAAATTTCAATAGACACTACGTGCATCAACGAACCTTAAAAAATTCAACAATTTATATTATCAATCGTTTATTAAATCTATATATGTGATTTGTGTATATGTAGGAGTTTATAACTTTATATCTGCATATGAGTCAGTATACATGTGTATGTAATTAGTGATTAGTGTATGTGTGTGAGTATACATGTGTGGGTGTTTTGAGCGCATGCTTGATATTCATAGAATACTACTTTGCATGTGTGACATTGATAGAACACTACTGCACATGCGTAACATTGCTAGAATACTACTTTGCATGTGTGACATTGATAGAACACTACTGCGTATGTGTGACACTGATAGAACACTACTGCGCATGCGTGACATTCATGGAATACTACTGCGCATGCGTGACATGACATGTATGTGTTTAGCGTATATGTGTACATACATGGGTAAATGTTTTTTGGACATGTGTGTGAGTGAAGTATTCTAATAGATGTTAGACAGATAGAAAGAGGTGTGAGTCGGTCGGTCGGTCGCTCTCTAACTTAATATAATAGAGTGGATTTTTGAAAATAATAGAATTTTATTACTTTTGAAAATAATTCGATTCTTGTGATGATTGTTATTGTGATATTGTTATTTATAAAAATAATTGAATTTTGCAATGAATTTTATTAAAAATTTTGCAATTTATAAAAATAATTGAAATGTTGACGAGAATTTTTTTAAAAATTTTTGAAAATAATTGAATTTCTACAAAGAATTTTGCTATTTATTAAGATAGTTGAATTCTTTCAAAGAATTGCTTTAAAATTGAAACTTATTTTGCAACAGAATTGAAATTAAATTTAAAAAAAAATACTTCATTAAATTATTTATAACACACAAAAAAAAATATGGTACATTTGACTACTTTTTTACTATTTCCTGTAGTTCCTATAGGCGCCCGTAACATTATTTAGTAAAATGAACTATGACAGAATAGTTAGTATAACTGTAAAATGTAGTAATAAACACCGTTTTTACAGTAAATTTAACTACTAAAACAGTTATCTTAACTATTTGTTGTTAGTCATACTAACTGCTTCATTTAGTTGCAGTAACTAAATTTTCATAGTTCCTATAGGCGCCCCTAACAAATTGTAGTTGTAACAACTGTAAAAAATAGTGAAATTAACTATTTAAAGTAGTAAAATGAAATTATTTATTTGTTTTTTATTATTATTGAGGTCCATTTTTTTATATTTTCTCTTACCTATTTTTGTTCATATATAATTTATATATTAAATTCATATACACCTAACAGAGAAAAATCCCCAAACGCCGGGGATTGAACGCACGACCCTAACATTCGCAAACCGATAACCTAACCACCTAACCACGCTCGCACGCTACGATGACTGGCATTGTACTTGAGGACATTCTTCTTAGATTCAGTCATAATAACTACTCCGTTTAGTTTCAGTAACTAATTTTTTAAGCTCAAGGACTTAGTTGAAATGTAGCCAGCATATGATTTTAAATGACTCAACGATAGTGCAGTAGTTAAAAGTACTGTTGAAAATAGTTATTTTCAGAATTTCTGTAGTAAAATTGTCCACTTTTTACTAGTTATAAAAAAATTAAACTTACTATTTTCATATAGTAAAAATAACATAAAAATTGTTACTTTTATGACTTTTGTAGTTATAAAAATAAATGTTTCTTACCACCATAGAGATAAATTATTAAAAGCTAGTAAGAATTGGTTCTTTTAACTACATTAAACACAAAAATAACAAATTCCAGCGGTTGTTTTTACTCTTTGGAACAGTAAATTTTAATTTATTTTGCAAATAGCAAGAAATGGATATTTCTACTACAGAAATTCCGAAAATAACTATTTTTAACAGTACTTTTAACTGCTGCTTTATTGTTGAGTTATTCACAATCATAACGTGTAGTAGTAATTTTAACTACATAAAACCAACTATTCAATTTTAGTTCCACTAACTATGGAAGTTTAGTTAAAATGATGCTGAATATGGTAGTTTTAACTACATTTTTTTAACTGCACATATGTGGATGTTTTTACCACTCACGTTCTTTCTCTGTAGAAAAAAATGATCTTTTCAACTGCATAAATAGTAAAAATAACTATTTTCAACAATTGATTTTACTATATGAAAACAGTAAATTTCTTTCTTTCTCTGCAACTAGTAAAAAATAGTTGTTTTAACTACATAAATCATAAAAGTAACAACTTTTAGAGGTTGTATTTACTATATAAAAACAGTAAGTCTCATTTTGTTTGCAACTAATACAAAATAGTTATTTTTGCTACCACAATAGTAAAATTAACTATTTTTAACAATAGTTTTTACTACTACACTATAGTTGAGCCATTTACAAGCATCTGTTAGTTATTTCAACTACGTAAAGTAGTTATTTTAACTACATAAAACCAACTACTTCATTTTGGTTCCACTAACTGAGGAAGTGTAGTTAAAATGCTGCTGAATATGGTAGTTTTAACTACTTTTTTTCTAACTACACAAATGTGGTTGTTTTTACCATTCGCATTTTTTTCTGTGAAGGTGGGAGAAACTTATGCACATGGCCCGCCAACTTTATTGTTACCAAGGAAGCTTTTTGCAAGCTTGCAAATTCCTTGAACAGTGGCGTGTAGAGTTCAATGTTCTCTATTTGATATTGCCCATGTGTATGTGTATTCTCCTTACCAGTATTTTACCAATACTTTTAAGTCTTTTTGTAGGTGATAATTTTTAATAAAGTCGACAAATTCCTGAGACAATTCGGACGACTTCTATATTTTTAAAAATGATTTATATTCATAGTTTTTTAAATAATGTTTTAGAAATATTTTGGAAACAAAAAAAACTATTAAAGTATCGTTTTTTTAAAAATTAGTAATATCCCAAGTAGAAATGTCCGGAGTTAGGACGGAGTTAAACACCGGCATGGTACTGATTCAGTACTGGCCGACGGTACTGACTTTCGGAACTCGATCAGTACAGGGAGTATACTGACTCCAAAACCGAATCAGTAATACGTCAGAGTTAAAAAAGTATTAAAATCAGTACTGGCAGAAAACTGGCATAACACCAAATCAGTACTGCGAAGAAGTTAAAAAACAAACAAAATTTGTTATAATGGCATTAAACCGGCCACTATTAATAACAACATCGTTTGATTTATTAAATATTAAAATATTTTCCAAGATTTTTAAAAGCATTATTCATCAACAATAACATCAAACACTTAATTAATATATTATTAATTAAGGTATATCATAATAATAATAAATTATTATTTATTAATTATTTTTACTATTATGTATTATTAATAATAATTTTTTTTTAATTTTTTTAAAATGTATATATATATATATATATATATATATATATACATTATTTATTATTATTTTAATATATAATTAAATTAAAAAGTTTTATTATATTTTTATGCTATACCTATTAATTAATATATAACGTCTTGTTAAAAGTTTATTTACTACAGAAATATTAATAATAATTATTAGTATTTAATAAATTACTCCCTTTTCTTTAATAATCAAATAAGAAATTAATATAAGCTTCTAAAGGTAAATTTTGTTTTAAAGAACGCGTTACAGCATTTTCCAAATTTGTTAAATTTTACCTGCGAATCAGTAATTAGGCGGTGTTCTGCCAGTGATATTTTAATACTGACTAAGTACTGACTGCCGGTAAAAAATCATTACTGGACAGCGTTACCAGCCAGGGATTTCCCAGTACTGATTTAGTACTGGAGTCTGTACTGCTATACTGTCAGTCAGTACTGGGTCAGTACTATGCCAGTATTACATTTCTACTTGGGATTTTAGAAATAATAATTGATGAGTAGATTATGTCAAATTCCTTAATGCCCTTTATGTATAATTGTGTGTAAAGTGTACTTAATATTAAATACATATTTCCCAACTTTTAGACTGTATATAATTTTAAACTTATGTAAATAATATATATATAAAAAATAAAAATAGTTACGAATTCGATCGTAACAAGTACTTTTAATAAAAATCCCTGATTTTTCCCTGATCTGTGTCAACCCTGGTGATAAATTTGATTTTCTTTTTCTTAATTACGAAAAAAGAATAAACGAATTACGAAAGAAATTACAAACATCAGTTCGAAACTAAAATCGTAATTAAGAAAAAAATTGATTATCACACTTGCGAATATGTTGAGATATCAAAAGGAAAGGTATTATTGCGAAAGCATTCTTGCGGAAGTTGTCTGTTTGAATCGGGCAATGTTTTCTGATTTAGAGAGTGTTATGCGGGCGAGAAGTGGAATTTCCTCAAGTGAATAAGGAAAAGGGATGAAAAAAACACGCGTCAAAAGATGCTTTCAACCGAATCGTTGCAGAAGAAGCAGGCGTCGACATGAAACAGAGTTGGAAAGGAAAATAAGGTTGTGTTACTCAAGAGGGAAGATTGAGCCCACTTTAGGTTAGGTTTCCGATCAAGGAACCCCTGTACTATTAACTCCTCTGATCCTACTTAGGATTTCACAGTCTTCCTTTCCAGTTTCTGACGGAATCTTCCACTTCGCGTAAGCCACTATGCCACCGGATTACTCACTGAGTATCTGACACTCACCTGAAACAGAAAAAGATTTCACACTTTTTACCAACACTTCAAGAAATCCAACAATTTTTTCTCACAATTAATTTTCATATTTTTTATATATATATATATACATACAAATTTATTTTAAAATTAAATATTTAATTATAATTCCGTCGGAGTGATGTTAGAATCCCAATCGGAACTCTTTTTTATTTTTTGTACATGTGTAAGTGTATATGGGCAATTCCACGTGAGATTTAAGTCGACCTCTTTAAATCGGCCAAAAATATTTTTCTCCAACACTTGCTCTAAAAGGAGTACTTTTCTTGGTAGAAAAGTGTGGCGAAAGTAGAACTTTTCTCAACTGCTCTGAAGAGCGTGGCGAAAGTAAATTTGGCGTGGCAAAAGTAAATCATGAATTTATTCTTTTTTCTTGTTCTTTGACCGAGATTTATTTTGTATCTAACTTCTTCCCCACTCAAAACATTCGTCTTTTATTATATTAAACATAAGAACATTTTAAAATAAAATTATACGAAACTCACGAAGAAACCTTTCCTCGCAAGGCGTTGGAGAAAACGTAGTGCACAACTCGTGGTGAAAGAATGATTTTTCGAGAGTGAAGTTTGCGGCTCGATCGAAAAAACAGATACGTATTTTTTTATTTATGTTTAATTGTCCAAATTTTCGAATTATAAATTTTCGAAAATTTGGACTTTTAATTGTAGACCTATATTCAGTAGTTTATAAGTCCAAAAATATTGAGTTTAGGAAAAAGTTGTCAGAGAATGAAAGTTTTAGTTTTCTTTCGACTTTTAAGAAATGTAAACAAAAAATATTTTTTAATTTTTTATTAAAAAAAAAAAATTTTTATAAACAAATTAATTTTTTTTAACTTTGGGCCGGATTTTTTTTTTATTTTTTTTCTATTTTTTTGTACCTTATAATATAGAGAAGATTTTCCAAAAAGTCCCAAAATGGGCCTGATGTGTTAAATGAGTTTTATATTATTTTCAAAAATCACTTGCAAGCATCACAGTGGAATTGTTTTACAATTAACTTTCTAAAACTGTTTACAGCGTATAATTTTTAATATATTTGAGTGTTCTTTGTTTTAAATGAAAGGGTCTACGCTGTAAACAGTTTTAAAAAGTTAAATGTAAAAAAAATCCCACTGTGATGCTTGCAAGTGATTTTTGAAAATATTTTAAAACTCATTTAACACATCAGGCCCATTTCTAGACTTTTTGGAAAATCTTCTCTATATTATAAGGTACAAAAAAATAAAAAATAAATAAAAAAAAATCTGGCCCAAAGTTAAAAAAAATTATTTTGTTTATAAAAAAAAATTTTTTTTTAATAAAAATTTTTTTAAAAAATTGTTTGTTTACATTTTTTAAAAGTCGAAAGAAAACTAAAACTTTCATTCTTTGATAACTTTTTCCTAAACTCAATATTTTCGGACTTATAAGCTACTGAATATAGGTCTACAATTAAAAGTCCAAATTTTCGAAAATTTATAACTCGAAAATTTGGACAATTAAACATAAATAAAAAAATACGTATCTGTTTTTTTTCGATACAGAATAGAAAAAAAATATTTTTGGCCGATTTTAAGAGGTCGACTTAAATCTCATCCCATATAGAATGTGTTTTGTGTATATGTGTATGAGTTTTTGGTACACATACACATATGTATGTGTTTTGGGAACATGTGAGTGTGTTTTGTGTATGAGTTTTTAATATATATGCACATCTGTATGTGTTTTTGGAAAATGTGCACATACCCGTGTAGAAATTGCCATGTTATGGCCTACAGAATGACCAAAAGATTTGGCCCCGATTAGGGCCATGGTTAAATTTCTACACATATATGTGGGGCTAAATTCATCAACTGCCCAGGGCAAAAAATGAATTTTCTTGAAACTTTGCTAAAATGTTACTATTATTAGTAAAAATGTAAATATACATTTTTTTTAATTTCATAACATATTTTTTGAGTAATGGAGTTTCAAAATTTTGATTTCTTTGAAAATATCTTATTTTCAATTTAATATATTGATAAGTCAAATTAATCAAATTAAAAGTATGAATAGTGATTTTTAAAGCGTTTTTTACGAGCTATAAGCTGGTGATGAAAAAAAGTTGTTTTCTTTGAATTTGACCTTGAAATTCAAGGTCAAATTCTTAATTTCAATATAAATTCAAATCGTTTTTTTTTTTATTTTTTCCTAACCAATCCCAATCGAAAGCTCACCTTTTTCCTATGAGCCATGTAAAAATCAGAGTGGGACCATGAACATTTTTGAAGAAAATAATAATTTATCATTATTTTATATAGAAAATGATGATTTATCATTATTTTATACAGAAAATGATGGTTAATTATTAATTTCTTCAAAAATGTAAAAGACAAGTTTCTATTTAGGGACCATTCAAATATTACGTAGACATTTAAGGAGGAGGTGAGGAGTCTAGCTATTGCTTACTTTCATTTTATTTAACGATTTGAGTCGATTTCCAGGGTGTAACCGATTTTTCAGGTGGAATAATCGAGGAGTCCGAATTTGTTCCTCCCGCAGTAAAGCTGCGTAGAATTGAGCCCGCGCGTACAATAACAGCAAGTGCGCGCGGTCGAAAGGGATAATATCAGTCAGGTAGCAGTGAGAAGCCCAGAGGCGCTCACTGCTACCTGACTGGTATTATCCCTTTCGACCGCGCGCACTTGCTGTTATTGCACGCGCGGGCTCAATTAAGTGTTCCTCCCGAAAATCGGTAGAGTGTCAAGTTTTTCCCGCAGAGAGGATGATTATTATATTTGTTTTATTTCCCGCAAAAAGTCAGAGGTTTTAATATTTTTTCCCCAAAGTAAGGGTTGAATTTTCATTGCTTGAAATAGTTGATTTAAAGAATTATATTAAGAATTTTACTAAGTTTACGTGAATTGAAAATATTTTTAAAATAAAAAAAAAATAAATATCATAAAAGAAAATACAAGTGAAAAAGTGATTGAAATATTAATCCTCCGTCACACACAAGGGAAAAAATTACGACTTTACACACATTTAGAGGGAATCCCTCACCACATTGTAAAATAAGCAAAATTACAACATAAACAAAGGAATCAACAAAAATTTAGTTTTAACACGGGGCGCATGATTATTCCCCAAATGTCATTTTTTCCGAAATGTCATTTTACCGAACTGCACTTTTGCGAATTGTCATATTTGCGAAAAGCCATTTTTGCGAAATGTCATTTTTACGAATAGTCATTTTTGCGAAAAGCCATTTTTGCGAATAGTAATTTTTGCGAATCGACATTTTTACGAATCGCCATTTTTACGAATTGTCACTTTTGCGAATCGACATTTTTACGAAATGTCATTTTTGCGAATAGCCATTTTTGCGAAAAGTAATTTTTACGAATTGTCGTTTTTGCGAATTGTCATTTTTGCGAAAAGCTATTTTTGCGAATTGTCATTTTTGCGAAATTTCATTTTTGAGAAATGTCATTTATGCGAATTGTCACTTTTGCGAATCGCCATTTTTACGAATTGTCACTTTTCCGAAAAGTCATTTTTGCGAATTGACATTTTTGCGAAAAATACAATAGTGAATCTATATATACTACAACTTTACTATTGTATTTTTCGCAAAAATGACAATTCGCAAAAATGACTTTTCGGAAAAGTGACAATTCGTAAAAATGGCGATTTGCAAAAGTGACAATTCGCATAAATGACATTTCTCAAAAATGAAATTTCGCAAAAATGACAATTCGCAAAAATAGCTTTTCGCAAAAATGACAATTCGCAAAAACGACAATTCGTAAAAATTACTTTTCGCAAAAATGGCTATTCTCAAAAATGACATTTCGTAAAAATGTCGATTCGCAAAAGTGACAATTCGTAAAAATGGCGATTCGTAAAAATGTCGATTCGCAAAAGTGACAATTCGTAAAAATGGCGATTCGCAAAAATGACAATTCGCAAAAATGAAAATTCGTAAAAATGACTTTTCGCAAAAAATACTATTCGCAAAAATGGCTTTTCGCAAAAATGACTATTCGTGAAAATGACATTTCGCAAAAATGGCTTTTCGCAAAAATGACTATTCGCAAAAGTGCAGTTCGGTAAAATGACATTTCGGAAAAATGACATTTGGGGAATAATCATGCGTCCCGTTTTAACACAAACTTACAAATATGTAGTAAATTATTCTAAATTATAAAATTAATAAAAATAATTTTCGGTCTCAAAAATAAAAATTAATTACACGAATGCACATCTTCGAAGGAATTCCACTTGACATGTAAAAATAATGTAACATTAACAAATAAGCAAAAAAATCATTAAACAATTATTTTTAATTATATTTATAATATAATTTTGTCATTAACCAACAATGGAACAAAAAATGTTTTGAAAACTTGATTTTTTTATTTAACATAACCTCACTTTTTCGAGTTTTTTCTGGCTTTGAAGCTTCATAATTAAATATTAATTATGTTTAAACTAAATGTTTTTTAGAAATGTGTTGAGGAGTAAATTGTCGAAAGGTATAGAAACTGATTTTATTTTGCAATGAGGAAAACAAAAGTTATTTAAAAAATACTGAAACCGTACACTGTTAAAAATGTTCTGAATATTCCGATAAAATTCAGACACAAATGTAACAAAATTTTCCAAATGATGGTACTGAAAGCATTTATAAGTTACATTTGCTTGAAATTTACTACACGCTTCTTATGATTTCTAAATGTTACTTAAAATTCAAAATTTTTAGTAAAAATCCTTAATGAGTAACGGAATTCGGACTTGAGTCAAACTAAAATCAGTAACTATTAAGGAAATTACGAAACTGTAACAAAATTTTCAGTTACTACAGCTGAATTAAGATGCGCACAGTTACTTTCGAGCCGCTTGGGTCTGTTGCAGGAAATACATAACTGAAAATGCCCTTCGAAAAAGTGGTTGTGCGTAAACAATGTTTTATTGTATAAAGTATTTAAATAAGTAAAGAAGAGTTATAAATTATTTTTAAAGTGTCATAAGTGATCATTCTTGGGATTAAAAAGTACATAGAAGCATATTTCTACAAATAAAAAGTATGTACAAAATCTATTTTTATTCATACTCCATTATACGTATTAAATATTTTTGAAGAAAAATCGTCCTGCAGAAAGGAATGTCCATGCTAGGAACCAGTGCCGTAACTATGATGAGCGTGATATTCAGAGGAATCAAAGGAACGATACATTTTGTCAAAGAAAACTTTTGTTTCAAATTATTAATTGAATTATATTTATGGAATTTAATTACTAATAAATGAATGATTAATATTATTTAATTGAATAAATAGTTTTGTGTATAAAAAGTATAAGAAATAATTATTATTAATATTATTTACCAGTTATTTTTTGACCAAATTTATTTATAAACCGTAAATAAACCATTTTTAAACATTAGCATTATTATTAAATATTTTTAAGTTTAAATAATTTTTATACTGAAAATTTAGTGGAATAGAAAAAATTTTAAGACAAACTTAGAAATAATGAAGTTGTACATTTTAAATTATACTTTGTATTTTAATGTAAATTATGTTCTATTTAGCTATCACTGATGAGTGTCATTGAAAATATTTTTTGAGTTTTGTTCAGTTCTGATTATTAAGCAATATGTAACATTTTAGTTACATATTGTTAATTCATCAAAACTGTAGCAAAATTTTCAGGAAAAGTAAAAAAAATTTTAAGCTAATGACGTGTTACGAAAAATTACGAAACTGTAACAAAATTTTCAGGAAGGAGCAACGGCAAATTCAAGCTGTGACGTGCTACAAAAAATTACGAAACTGTAACAAAATTTTCAGAAAACAGCAACGGAAGTTTTATGCTGTTACGCATTACTGAAAATTACGAAACGGTCACAAAATTTTAGGTGAATTGGACTGAATATTTGTTCAGTGCTATGTATCTGAAAAAAATAAAACGTTTCTAAATTTTACGTAACATGTAACTGCATAAAACTTCCGTTGCTTGTTTCTGAAAAATCCAACAAAAATTTTTAACAGTGTAGAGGAAATCCCTCCCTAGGTGTGTGACGGAGGGTTAAAGAGAATAAAGTTGAAAGAAATAAAGTAATAAATTTAAGAGAATTGAAATTAAAAGAAAATTATTTGTGAATATTATTTTGTGTTAATAAAGTGAATTAATAAAAAGTTAAAGTGAAATAAGTATAAAGTAAAGACAGGGTATTAAATATCAAACCTCTGTCTTGCGGTTTGAAGACCTCTCAGCTTCATTATCTTAAAATATCAGAATAAATTAGAAGTTTAGATTCGGTGACCCCGAAATCTGAATATTAAAATTAATTTTGGTGTAATTGTTGGATTAAATAAATAAAGAGAGAGAGAGAGAGAGAGAGAGAGAGAGAGAGAGAGAGAGAGAGAGAGAGAGAGAGAGAGAGAGAGAGAGAGAGAGAGAGAGAGAGAGATTTATAAATAAATAGAAAAGGAATTAAAGACCATTGAGGGAAGAATCAGAAAATATAGCAAACAAGAAAACTACAATTTTTACGTAGAATCTGACACAGGTGTAGATGATTCACGTGTAGAAAGTATAATAAGAGACTTTTCTGTGTCTTGATTAAAATAATAAAATTGTAAGTTAGTGAGTGAATTATTAATTATTCCATTTTATACATTTTATACACACACACACGATACAAATTTACATTTAACCTAATAATTTTAAATAAATGAAAATTGTTTTTATTGAGTTAATTATAAGGGAAGTGTTCCGGTTGTGGGCACCTTTTTGTTTTTGCCTCATAACATTTGTCCATGTGCATATTGTACAAATATATGTGTACGAATTAAAAGCTAGAGGTCTAAGGTGACTGTCAGTGAAGGAATTAAATTGATTCCTTTAAATAAAAAAGTTTTATTAGAATTTAGAAATTTAGTGAAATGGAAATTTGTTGACAAAAAAATTTTTGTACCCGGTTGTGGGCACCCTTGAAAAATGCGCTGAAAATGGAAAAATATTAAAGGAAACCAACACAAATAAAGAAAAAATGAAAGTTTCTTTATTTTAAGAGACTTTGCCGGGATAAAGAACAAAAATGATGACACGTTTTTACACTATGCTCATCGCTAACAAAAGCATAATGCTTGCATGTGAAGTAGCTAGTACGCGTAACATAACGCACTTCGAATGCACTGAACGACTATATTCATCGCATTTAATGGAGTTTGCGGCTGTCACATTCCTTGGCAGAAAGTTTAGATAGATGAGACAGTAGTCCACATCATTGTCAGATGGTAAAGCCTCCTTAACATAAAGGTGCCCACAACCGGGAATGACAGTCATTTTTTAAAAAGACCAACACATTTTGTGATGCAGGATTTTGGTTAAACACGAAGGTAAATCACAAAATATAATGACAACACTGCAAAAAAAAAAATTAAACCCTTTTTTCTGAACGAATCTACACCCATATGTTGCTCTTCGAAAACAATAAAAAATTACTTTTTTATTTATTTAATGCAAATTTTCTTTATTATGCTCACAGCTATTACACAAATGCATATATTTGTTTCGTTATCAATACGAAAAGTCCGTATTGTCAACGAACACGACTTGCAATACTTAGTTCAGTAAAGTCTGCTTGCCGTCGAAGTTTACGTAGGGGTGCCCACAACCGGAGGGTGCCCACAACCGGCGCACTTCCCCTACTATATTGTTATATGAATATTAGAGTTTTTTTGTATTATTTACATTTTATTAAAGGGGCATTCTTATAATAATGTTTACTGTGTTTCACAGTTAATAATAATCTGAAGATAGTTTATAATCTGTCTAACATTGTACGAAGCTTGTAATTGTTTTTTTTAAATCTTTCTGAATTAAATAAATCTACTCATATTACATATATTAGGGTGATTCTCCGCGTAGCGCAGAACTTGATTTTTTTCATGTTGCAATGGAAAAATCGAGAAAAATAATAAATGATTTACATATATTTTTACAATTCCAACGTAAAAAGGTTATTTATATGTTTAGAAACAAAAACCGATAATTACTTTTGTATCTAATATTATAATTTTTCGTAAATCAGCGGTTTTAAGGCTGAAAACGTCAAATTTTTACCTGTCCCCATAGGAAGTTTAAAAAAAAAGTTAATAATTTTTAGTTATTTTTTTTCTTAAAAGTACTTTTTATTATGAGTATTTTCCAAAAAAAATTATCTTAATCGGTTAACAAGAAAAAAAGTTATGTGCCTTTTTTGAAAAACCAACCAAAATTTTGAGTGAGAGGTAACTCAAAAAATTTTGAAAATTTTGAAAAAAACTTTTATACACTTTTATTCCATGTATAAAAAGGAACAAATTCTGAAAGTATTCTTAATATTGCTAAATAATAATAGTTATTTGTGTTACAAGTTCGCATCTGTAAGGGAATCAAGACAATTTTTCTCAGAAGTAATATTGAAAAAACTTTAGTGTGTCCTACAAGCAGAACAGCGCTTCAAACAATCACCATTATTCAAATCTCAATACTTTATATATATGGGGCAAAATTCCTCAACTGTCCAGGTCAAAAAATGAATTTTCTCTAAACTTTGCTAAAATGTTACTATTATTAGTAGAAGTGTAAATATAAATTTTTTTTGAATTTGATAAAATATTTTTTGAGTTATAGAGTTTCAAAATTTTGATTTTTTTGAAAATATCTTTTTTTCAATTTAATATATTGATAAGTAAAATTAATCAAATTTAAAGTATGAATAGTGATTTTTTAAGGGGTTTTCACGGGCTATAAGCTGGTGATGAAAAAAAGTTGTTTTCTTTCAATTTGACCTTGAAATTCAAGGTCAAATTCTTAATTTCAATATATCTCAAAATCCATGTTTTTTATTTTTTTCTAACCTATCCCAATCGAAAGCTTACACGGAGAAAAATAAATAGTAATAATTATACTATTTTCGATGAAAAATTACTACTTTTAAGTAGTAATTTTGAAACTGCTCGAAAAATAGTAACTTTTGCTTCGTATTCAAACGATTTTTACTTTTTTGAAAAAGTATAATTTACTTCAAGGAATCTAAATTTTATTAAAAGCCGAGTAATATTTAAAATGTCCCGAGCAATTAATACTCTGAGCGAAGCAACTTTTATTACGAATCAGAGCAATTATTACTATTTCGGTAAAGATTTTTACTCGTAAAAGTAGTAATCCGTACCCACACAATGACGCGCCTCACACCGATGGGCGAAACGAATGCCGGCGCGCCTGCTCTCTAAATCTGAATCAGCGATAAGTATACCACTGATTTCAATTAGCGTATATTAGCTGAAAAATCAGTGAAATTTCACTGATTCATCAGTATATATACGCTGAAAGAAATCAGTGGTATACTTATAGCTGGAAATCAGCGAGATTTCGCTGATTCAGATTTAGAGAGTGCGCGTCTGTTTACGCCGTGACGAAAAAAAATGCTGGTGTAGAGAGCTATATTGTCTCCTTTTATTTTAATAAATTAAAATAAAATAATCAGTGCGTTCAAAAAATATTTTTTTAAGTAATTAACACTCTGAATGTGTATTATTATTCATTATTCATAAGTTTTACTTTTTTTCACATTCTTACTTACAATTAACAACTCAACATATCGGAAAATCTTAACATCTATACAGTTTCGAACCCTACCTAACTTATATCTAACGCAACCTAAAATCGCACGCATTTATACTAAGCCTCTCGGCTACGCAATCGCTATGGAGAAAATTTCATGTTACCCGCATATATCTCTTTTCGATAAAGTGAATCATAAATTATATTTATTTAGATAAGTTACTGAATTAAAATATAAACATTTATAATAATAATAATAAACAGTATTATTAATTTAAAATTACTTATTTTAATTATTAAATTATTAGATTATAATGTTAATGATTTTATTTATTTATATATTTTTTATTAATTAATTAATAATTCATTAAAAATTAATTAACTAATTATTAAGTGATTATACATGAATTGCATACATTGGAAATTGATAAATAATTAAAATGCATATAGGAATTAATGATCGCACCACTGATATAAACAAAACTGTCCAAATAACTGAACCGTGCTACACGTGCTTCTTGTAACCTAGAAATGTTGGATCACTTTGACGTCAGGTTACGGTCGCTGCGCATGACAGTAGTGACGTGATCACACACATAGGTGTGTAACAGTAGTGGTACGGATTACTACTTTTACGAGTAAAAAGTTTGTTCTGCAATAGTAAAAGTTGCTTCTTGCAGAAGCAATCTTTATTTTCCGCAGTATTAATTATTAGAATTTCTACAAGTAATATTTACAACATATCGAATGTAAAAAGTAATACAAAATTTAATAAAATTTACAATGATACGATGTAAAAATTAAAATTCTTAAAGCAATTAATAATTTTTAATATAAAAGTAGAATTATTACTATTCCATAGGAACTTTTACTAGACACTCAGTACCATTTTTCTCCGTGTACCTTTTTTCCTATGAGCCATGTAAAAATCAGAGTAGGACCATGGAAATTTTTGAGGAAAATATTAATTTATCATTATTTTACATAGAAAATGATGATTTATAATTAATTTCTTCAAGAATTTTCATGGTCCCACTCTGATTTTTACATGGCTCATAGGAAAAAAGGTAAGCTTTCGATTGGGACAGGTTAGAAAAAAATAAAAAACATCGATTTTGAGATATATTGAAATTAGGAATTTGACCTTGAATTTCAAGGTCAAATTGAAAGAAAACAATTTTTTTTTCATCACCAGCTTATAGCCCGTGAAAACCCCTTTAACAGACAAAGACAAAGCTCTAAACAAAAATTGCTTTGATGGATTTAAACGTTCTAGGGCTTAAAAGATTTCTACGTTCATGTACTTTAAGATGCCGATGGGCGTTTTTTGAAAAATTCCATTTCCGATGCCAATAGAACTGTCAAAAGTCAAAAGGTCCAAAAATCTCAAAATACTTTTATGAATTAAAAGCAAAAAACGAGGTAAATTATTCTGTAACTCATTCTTTATCAGTATTTAAGGTTCCCGAATATAAATCTAAAGTTTTTTTTTAAAAATTCAATATGGCGGACAAAATTCAAATTTGATCAGATTCGATTAAAACTTGTTACTCGGGGGTTTTTAGGGTCGCTGATTACGAATCTAAAGTCACTTTTTAAAAATTCAAAATGGCGGATCTAATATGGCGGAAAAAATTTTCAAATTTGATCCGATTCCCTTAAAACGTGTTACTCGGGGGCTTTTGGGGTCGCAGATTATGAATATGAAGTTACTTTGTGTTTGAGACTTCAAATTCATAATCAGATACTCTAAGTTTGTACAAAGTTTCATTTTTATTAATTAATTATTGTGGCGTATAGATTAAAATAATTGATTTTGGTACTCGAAAGTAAATTTTTGACCTCCTTATTTTTTTGTTATATCTTTTTAGAAAATGATTTAAAATAAAGCTCAAATATCAAGTTGCGGATAATGGATAATTATCTTAGCGACAGGTGGGTTATATATGAGGGAGACACCTGCACTCTCAAGGAAGAGATGCAGCGTGGGGCTCCTCAAGGCTCGAGGGTGGGTCCATTTATATGGAATGTATCTTACGATGATTTTCTGCGAATGGATCTACCCGAAGGTGCGGTGATCATCGGCTTTGCGGACGACGCGTTGTTCGTGTGCACTGCCAAAAGTGAGGAGGCTCTTGGGACATTGGTGAACGAATGTCTGCGACTAGCAAAAAGCTGGCTGGATACCAGAGGTCTTGAAATGGCCCTGGAAAAGACCGAGGCACTGCTGGTCACAGACAGACGTGGTTATGAGCTCCCACGAATCGTGATAGACGGATTCGAGGTCAAGTGGAGTAAGCAAATTACATATCTTGGTGTGGAGTTGGATGGAAGGTTAAACTTCCACCACCACATGGCTACGGCGTCAAATAAGGCGATCGAGTGTGCGGCTAATCTTTCACGGTTAATGCCAAACGTAGGCGGATCCCGTGAACAAAAACGGAGACTGGTGGCGAGTGTCGCCCATGCTAAAATGCTCTATGCAGCACCAGCGTGGGCCCCATCCCTGAGGAGTAAAAGATGTGTGACCATCTGTGAAAAGATACTGTCGGCGCAGAGATCGATAACAACGCGTATCATCTCTGCATATAAGACGGTATCTAAGAGTGCTGTGCAGGTCCTTGCAACTGTCCCGCCAGCAGATCTTTTGGCGAGGGAAAGGGAAGAAATGTTTCTCTTTTCTAAAGAAAGCAGTTCCTTGAATGAGGAATTAAGACCAAGCAAGGGCCTGATCCGCAAAGAAGCGAGGCACAGGCTCATAGAAAGATGGCAAGAAAGATGGGATGGTGAGGAAAAAGGTCGATGGACTTATCGCCTTATCCCGGCACTCGCCACTTGGATAAATAGGAAACACGGTCAGGTTTCCTATTATATGACTCAGGCGCTCACAGGTCACGGGTGTTTTAACTCGTACCTGTGTCGCTTTAAATTACGCGAGGACGAGGTGTGTGCATATTGCCAGTTCCCTGAGGACAACGCGGAGCACACCCTCTTCTCATGCAAGAAATGGGACTTGGAGAGGCAGGCCATGTTCGAAGGTGTAAACAGTCAAGTTACACCGGAGAACATGGTATCGCTGATGACCTAGTCAGAGGAGAATTGGCGGCAAGTCGAGAACTTCATAATCTCGGTTATGTCGAGGAAGGATCTCGACGGCCGCCAGAAAGCGTAATTTAAACAGCTTTTAATTTGTTTGTTTTTTTTTTTTTTATTAATTTATTTTGTGATTTACTTGTCCTTCTACATTTTTTAATTTGTTTTATGTTTTCAATATTATATACGCGTTTTTTTTTCTTTTTTTTATATATCCGTTTGCAATTTTATCTTTTGACTGTTTACACTTAATTAAACATTTGTTTTTTTTATTACTGTTGTGCTGTTAATTCCGCTTTTATATTAAAATAGTTTTAAATTTTTAACTATGGACGCAGGAAAACCGCAGAGAGAAGAAGAAGGTCGCATTAGCGACAGAGTTGGAGCGCCACCCTCGATGGCTAAAGTCATACGACAGTTCCGAGGGAGGGTAAAGGGCTCCAGAAGAAGGGTTACGGGTTTTAGTGGGTCGGGCTAGTAGTAGGTCGCCAGTTTATTAAATTTACTATAATATATATATTTATTTTTCTTTTTTTATATTTCCTCTTGTTTTATCATTCCAACCCCACATAACCTTGGAGTGCGGAATCTAAGGTATCTGTAGGCAGATTTCCCAAAAGTCCCTAAGCAAAAAAAAAAAATATATCAAGTTTTGAGCTCTAACTATTTGTTTTCTAAGGACAATAAAGAATCTTTGATTTTTATTAATGTTATTAATAAAAACTTTATAAATATATAAAAAGTACCTCCGGGGTTACTTGGCGCGGTTTGGCTGGGGTTACCTGGTTTAGTTATATATACCATAAAAGATCTCAAATGTTAAAATTTTATAAGTTATTATTTCTTTATTAAAAATATAATTATTTTGTTCAAAAATTTTAGTGAAGGGTGCGTTTTTTAAAAATTCACAGCATATATTTTATAAAAGTTTTCTATAATTTTACGATTATACAAAAAATGTTCCTAATTGTAATTAAATATAATCCTTTTTTAAATTTTTTTACTGTAAAATGACAGTAAAAACTTATTTTACTATATCATATAATGTTTCAACTTTAAATCGTATAATTTAATTAATTTCAGTCATGCGCCAGGCAACCCCGGCCCGGGGTTGCTTGGCGCACTTTACATAGCTTTGACTAAAGTGGTATAAAAAAAAAAATATCAAATAGATTGCAATTTTTTTTGTTTTAAATTGAAGCTGAGATGTTACAGTAAGTTTTCCGTGCAATAGGAATTTAAAAATGCAAAGATGTTTTAGTTAAACAACAAAGAGTAAAAAGTGCGCCAAGTAACCCCGGTCTCCCCTACATAATATATATTATTTATACTTATTATTTTGATTTTTTTAAATAAAAAATCAAAAAATTCCGGCATATGATTTTTTTGCTAGAAAAAAAATAATTTAACTTTTTAAAACTTTAATATATTATAGTTTATATTTCAGAGAGTACATTAAATTATTTTTTAAAGAGTTTAAAGAGAAAAACATGAAAAAATAAATGCACATTTAAAATTGTTTATATAAAAATGACATGTTAAATTGAAATGCAGAAGCAACGAAATCGACAGCGAAGCGGTCGACGGAGGCGCTAGTATGGAATAATCACTCTTCATAATTTCCGTTTTACGTTTTTAGTAATCCCGAGGAAAACTGAGGTTAGGCATCATATGCTGTCAACAACACGCAGAAGCATGCCCAGTGGTATCTCTTTATATTTATATTTCTTTTCGCTCCAAAAAAGCATGAGTTATTAACTAATCATTTGACAACAATGTCAGTCGCCTACCTATTAAAAATAACTGAAATCTTGCAAAGAATTTTATTATTTATGAAAATAATTGAATTTTTGCAATGAATTTTAGTAAATTTACAATTGTATTAAATATAGGGGAGACTGGGGCGAAAGGTTAAACTGTCAAAACAGTTAAAATTCATTATCTTTCAAACGGAAATACTTAGAGCATTGCAATTTTAATGATGGAAGGGTGTTATCCCCCTGAATAAATGTCCGGAGTTATGTGACATTCTGCTAATTTTTGTGGTGTCCATATTTAAATTTTTTTTTCACCCTACTTTTGAAAATTTTTTCGTAAAAGAAAATATCAACTTTTAAGTATATTTTTTGCATTTATTTTCACCGCGATTTTTTTACTTAATTATTTGGGTCCCTTGAAGAGATACCTAAAGGTATTTGCTAAATATCTTTAGTCAGATTTGTTATATTTGTTGTTAAAGCCAAAAACGCACCCTGGGGCGAAAAGTTAAATGTATTTTTACATGTTGTTAAAAATTTTTTTTTTATTTTTCGTTTTTTGGGGGGGAACAAGACCGTTCACGTGAAATAAACCAACATTTTTTTTTTTTGAAATTTTTTTTTTTATCTTTATAACTATTCTAAAGCTTTTGTTAAATAAACACAGATCTTTTATTAACTAAATAACTTGTTTACGTATACTTTAACTTAACTACTACTTAACACCTATCAGAAAATAGTTTTAGTAGGCTAAAAATAGAATTTAACATTTTGCCCTAGCCATTTAATTTTTCGCCCCAGCATGGGGCGAAAAGTAAAAGAAACAAAATTTTCAAAAAAGGACAAAATATGTATTTTATGCGAAAATATCAGAAACTTTTTTATAGAAAGTTGTAGGGGACAAGTTGCTCTACAATATTGATATATAAATATTTGCATCTAAGCGGATTATATTGTCTAAAAAAATCATTTATGCAAAATTTAACTTTTCGCCCCAGTCTCCCCTATCTTAAAATAAGATGTAAGATGGAAAAATGGTATTTTACATCTTAAAATAAGAAAATATGGTAGAAAAAAAGTGATTTTGACGCTTGAAAGTAAATTTTTAAAGGCTTTATTTTTGTGTTATATCTTTTTCAAAAATAGTTGTAAAAAATGTTTGAAAATCAAGTTTTGAGCTTAGAACATTTGTTTTTAAGGAACGATTGCCAATTTTTGTCTAATGCTTACAGTATTGGTAAAAAATAACAAAATATTCAACAAACACCTCCGGGGCGTATTGGCTCGTTTATCCTACTAAGAAAAACCTATTATTTTTAAAATTTTAATAAAATAATCTTGTCAAGTTTAATTTCTTGTAATTTATATATTAATAAGTAGAAATGATAACATTTTATTAACAAAAAATTGGAGAATAGATTTTTTAAATAAATGTAGTTTGCATTTCGCTCCAACTTTATAAAATTCGATTATTTCACGAAAATGTTTAAAGTTTAAATGAAATATGTTTTATTTTCAATATTGTTTATTATAAATATATACAGTAGAAATTAAAATTGTGAATATTATAATAATATTTCATGTTCTAAATTATAATTTCATTCCTGATTCACCTTGCATTTCTCCAAAAAAATTGTTCTATAGTAGAATGAGTGATATTAGGACGCATTTTTTTAAATTGAAAGCTGAGATATTGGGGTAAGTTTTACATGTTATAAATTTTTATTAATGCAAGAATGACGAAGTTAAATAACAAAAAGTGAAAAGTGAAAGGCTTGTTTTCCAATTAACTGGAAAAAAATAAATGACATTACCTGAAATTAACATGAAAACAAAGGAAAAAGATGAAGAAGAAGAAGAAGAAGAAAAATGAACAGAAAATAAATAAAGCTCTCGCGGGCGTAGACACGAGAAAATAGTTCTTGTGAAATTAGAACAGTGTACGACTCTTTGAAATATTGTTTCATTAATTTCGTTTCTGGTTTGCAAGGAAACAAGATGGAGAATATATATTATCAGAGCCTTTAAAAGGCCTTAACGATCCCCTAAAGCAGACCGCGTTTGAGTCCCCCTTTTCTTTGGTGTAATTAATCGTCACGTTATTGTACAGTTAATTAATAACATCAAATACAAGCAAGATTCACCCTGTTCACCCTTCAGTAGGTTGTTGCTCGTTATCTACCGACAGAAAATAATTTGGGTGTTAGTGTGTATCGATCTTTTCACGAAATAAGCTCACTCATTAGATTTTGCCTTTAGTGATGTAATGAAAGTTACTTGTTTGGTATAGATATAGCAAATTTTCCCCGCCTATTATCTCTCTTATTGTCATAAGTATCATTTTAAAAAAAGATTCACCGGAAATTCACTTGCACAAAATTGGAATCCCAGTTTTTCTAAGGATATCAAATTGAGACAAAAAATGTATCAACACGTTGCTTCGCAACTATTTTGATGAATTTTTTGTCTGAATTTAATATCCTTAAAAAAAACTGTGAATACTCGAAAAGAAAAAATGTTTTTTTTGATAAAGTGATAAGATTTTTAGGAAAGTGATGCTTGGAATTTCCGATGAAATTTCCGATTATACTTGAAATTTTATCGGAATTTTAGAAATATTTTAAATTGGAATTCAGTTAAAATTTTTCGATTATAGTACAAATTTTGTTAGAATTTTATTTTCTCCTTTTGTGAATCTCACTTTCGGCGATTTTGGGATGATTTCCACAAGAATCGACTATTTGAATCATACACTGAGAAAACTGGAGTATTGGACTAAACATCTGGAGGGACAAATCGTTGATATTTGAGAGTTAGCTATTGGATAACAATCTAAATGTTCAAATTCACCATTGACAGATATTCGTGCCATTTCTCTTGGAGGGAAAATGAGTTTATAACAGAGGGACAAACAAACCATCTTGAGAAATCCCTTCCTTATCCGGCGCGAAATGAATAAATATGACAACCTAACCCCTAAATTAAATACATAAAATGTCAGAAAAATAATTTCGCGCGCATCAGATCGTACACATTTTCTGCGCAACTTTTAACCCTCAGATATAATGGGAGAGAATATACAAGTAGATTTCCATTATCAATTCAAAATTTATTTTAGAAGGACTATTTAACTTTCTTCATAAGCAAAGGAAACATACACTTTTTGAACCTCTGAATTTGACTCTCCAGTTTTCTCAGTGTATACATTTATTTTTTTTCATACAATCTGTGACTAATTGCATGCTTTCCATTTGATAATTAATTTTAAAACAGTGGCTAAAATTAGTTTTAAGACTAAAAAAACTACTAAAAAGTAGCTATCGAAAAATTAAATTTAATGAAAAAAACATAAAAAGTAATCTACATTTTTTCTTATCTTTTCACGGAGAAAAATTATTTTTAATGATTACAATAGTCTACATTACAGCTCGGATATGTGACCACTTTTTGGAATGATTACGAAGACTATGTAATGTGTTAAGAATTGAGTAGGAACGATTACTATAGCTGTTGTAAGGGATACCTTCACGTTTGTACTCCTTACAACAGCTATAGTAATCATAACAAAAAGTGGTCACATATCCGAGCAGTAATATAGACTATTGTAATCAGTACGAATAAATTTTTCTCCGTGTTCTTATCTCAAATTTAATTATTTTCCAATTAGGTATACCTACTAATTTATTTTTCCACATGAAGAATAGGGTCAGTTGGGGTAAATACAGACAGGGGGTCAATGCGGACAAGAGGGTTTGGAGCTTAATTCACAAATTAAAAATTAAGTTCGACGTCAATATTTCAAGCTCAGATCACCTACAAGAGATTCTGAGTATTGACAAGCTTTTATCTTTAGAATTGGCAACAGGATAATTAAAATTGTCGCTTAATGCAAAAAAAGTTGAAATCAATTTTCAGACTGGTTCGCATTTGAAAAAAAACAAACTTAAAAATCATACAAAAAATGCTTATTATTCTTTATGACTCCCGGAAGAGAAATTGACTTGGATTTTTGATTTTTGTCAATTCAGTTAATAATGAAAAGCTGTCCGAATTTACCCAAAGAATTCGAAAATTTGGGATAAATTCGGACAGAGCTTCTATTACATTTTAAAAAGTAGGGAGTGTAAGAGAAAGTGAAAGAGAGATAGAGAGAGTGATAGAGAGTAAGAGGAAGAAAGTGAGTGACTTAAAATTCGTAATCAGCGACCCCAAAAACATCCGAGTAACAATTTTCAAGGAAATCCGATTGAATTTTAAAAATTGTCTGCCATATTGGATCCGCCATTTTGAATTTTCAAAATCTGACTTCGTATTCTTATTCAGTGACCCCAAAAACATTTTTTTATCAAGTTTAATTAAAATCTATTAAAATTTGTTAAAGTTATTTAAGTTGTTCCATCCCTCAATACAGTAGTATACTTAAAATAATTTTTTTTAAAACTTTTCTTAAAAACTAAGCTGTCCGGATTTACCCCAAATTTTAGGAAATTTTGTAAATCGTGGGGTAAATCCGGACAGTTAGTTTTATGCGATTAAAACTTATCAAAATTTTTTTATGCTCCATAAAATTAATCAAGGGAACACAAGGAAGAAATTAATGCAATATAAAACCGGAAATATTGCCTTTTATAATAAGAAACTTACGTCATTTGTGAAAAATAGGTATTTTGTCCGGATTTACCCCAAATGACCCTATTTTAAATAATTCCAATGTAAAAACTTTTTGAAATTTAATTATTACTAAAAATTATTACAACCGTAATTCTTAAAAAATTTAGTCATTTTTTGGGAATTTTTAAATAAAATAATTTAAAAATTTAATAAATTTTTAGAAAAATATTAAATTAATAGTTTTTTTTAAATAAATAGTTAAATATTATTATACTTTTAGAACAATTAAAATTTTTTTAAAATTTAATTTTAATATCTTTTAAAATTTTATTATTTCTAAAAATCCATTCTTACGCTGAAAAAAATGATAATGTTAATTTTGACTTACTCGTATGGTTAGGACGTATAGCTTAAACAGCAATACTGTATTTCTGTTCTTCAAATACAGTATTGGTGTTCTTCACATACATATTACTGTCTCTCACATACATATGGCTGTTCTACACTGTGAATTGCTGTATGGCTGTTCTATATCCACCAATATAATATGAGAGAATTGGCCATATTTATAGCAGTACCATAAATATATTTTTTTAAGTGTATAACGATTTAAATATTCAATTATTATCTAAAATTTGAACTGAAATTCATTTTAAAATCGATTCTTATTAAAAAGTTCTACGAGAATTCAATTATTTACATACAAAAATTATTAATTGATTGAATAATAATTCAACTACCCTCTTCCTCTGGTTTCCCCGTCCACTGCATCCTTTTTGAGAATAGCGCACCCTATCTTAGACAGTTGTATAACTTCGGATGAAATTTTGCTAGCGTTGTCCCATTGTAAGAACGGCAAGGCCCCGGGAGTCGACGGTATTGGCTTTGAATTTTTTAAAAATTTTCCTCAAAACTGGTTTTTATATATGCAACATTTATTTAATTTAATTTTAACAACTGAAACAGTCCCTGGTGATTGGGGTAAATTAATGACATTTATGCTTCCGAAAAAACGTAAAACAGATATTACATCAAACTATAGACCTATTACATTGCTTAATTGCATTACCAAAATTTTTTCTCAGGTTCTTTGCAGTCGCTTAACGCACTGGGCCGAGGAAAATAATTTGATTAGTGAATCTCAGTCAGGGTTTAGAAAAAAAGGAGTTGTCTTGACAATATTTTTACACTTCAAGCAGTTATTCAAATTCATTTAAGGAATCCGAGGGCTGTAGTTTTTGCTACATTCGTCGACTTCAAAGGGGCGTTCCCGTCTGTGAACCATCGTCTGCTCTGGGAAAAATTGCATGGTCTGGGACTTAGCTCAAAAATTATTAATGTTTTAAAGAGCTTTAACTCCGTTGCTGTAACATGTATTAGGACTAAGGATAAAATAACTGATTTCGTTAAAGTTTCTCAAGGAGTTCTCCAGGGAGATGTATTAAGTCCCTACTTATTTTTGTTATTCATCGCAGACTTGGAAATGTTTTTTATTGGGAGGGGCTGTAGGGGGCTTGCAATTAATTCTTTCAAAGAGATATTGGTCCTGGGTTATGCGGATGATCTGGTCTTTCTTTCGGACACCCCTGTTGAGCTCTCGAGAAAGCTTGTGGCACTAAATGATTACTGTATGAAGAATAAGCTGACGGTCAATGTGCAGAAGACGAAAATTGTGATACTTACGAGATCGGCTCGTTCTAGAGCAAATAATTTTAAATCTTTTGCATTTGATAGGGAGCGCATTGAGGTTGTAAGTCAATACGAATGTTTGGGTATTTTGTTCACGGGCTCGGGGTCCTTCCTGTCAACTGCTTCTAGGGCTGTTAGCGCAGGGAATGTGACGGTGGGGGGGTATTTTGAAGGTCTCACGTTTTCTTGGGGAGATATCCTGGAAATCTTATAATAAACTTTTTGAGGGCTTGACTTTGAGTGCGCTTTTCTACGGCATCCAGGTCTAGGGGTTGGGACACCTGGACTCGATTAAAAGAGTACAGCTCTCGTTTGTGAAGAGGATTTTGATGTTACCTTTGAACACGCCGAATTGGGCAGTGAGATTGGAATCGGGGAGGCTCCGCCTTGAGCACAGAGTCTTAAATTTCATAATCAACTGGATCATTAAGATCTCGAAGATGGAGAATTCTAGATTCCCTAGATTGTGTTTTGCGAGGTTAATGGCTTTGGCGGATGTCTCTCCCGTCAATAGGTCGAACTGGTGTGTTCAATTGAAATTGTTCTTTGTTTCAAGGGGTTAAACTAAATTTTGGGAAGCCTTGGATCTGGATTCCGTGGAACGTCTTAAATATGGCATTTTGGAGAGTCATAAAGGGTTTTGATATACCCTTGTCTTTAGCTCGATGGGGGTACGCAGACTTATTTGTGTTCGCGCCTACCGCTGTTTTTCAAGAGAGTTTGGGCTCAGATCAGGCTCTTAAATAAATTCGTAACTAGAATTAATTTTGGGGACTTTACGTATTCTTTCCAGTCGGGTGTTGTATGCCCTGGTTGCAGTTGGGAGGAAGATAGTTTGCCGCATATTTTAGTGTTATGTCCGGCTTGTCAACATCTGTGGGCTGAAAACTTTGGAGATATTACTTCTATGTCGTCTGATGTGGATGGATGGTGGAAGTTTTTGTCGTCGAATGATCTGCGTGGCATTAAAAGATTTATTAAACTACTGTATAAGATTCTGTTTGAGCGCAGAGAGGTTAAGAACGGGACTCAGAATTATTCCTAACACTTTCATAATATTTTTGCTCTTATTCTTTTGTTTTTTTTGGGAGCACTTACTTCTATTTTATTTATTTTTACTTTTGTTTTTTTAATTTGCATTTAATTTGTTTTTTGTTAGTACATAATGCGAATCTCTGCTTGTATTGCCCTTTAGGGTTGTAAACAAGTTTGAATAAACTAATAATAATTAAATAATTATTTCTTTAAATTGAATTCCAATAAAGAAATTTTATGAGAATTTTCAAAAATAATTGAATTTTTTTTGAAAAAATTTAGTAAACATTTTGATAATCGATAAATTAACCGAAGTTTATTTTTCAATTATTCGCGAAACTAGTTCGTATTTTTCTGTCACCGAGTATAAGCGAAGATTCCGAATTGCTGGAATGCGGCATCAGCCGGTCGCACTAGGCCGCGTCAGCCAATCAGAGCGTCGATCGCTCCCACTGCGCGAGTCTCCCCACTCAACAGCGCCACAGAGCTCGGAGACAGAGCTCTCATCGTCACTTACTTACGAGCAGCCGACCTGCCTGGTCGCTTCGCTCTTGATCACCGCGAACAGCAAATTCCCATTGTAACGACTTCTTACCGAGCTGCCTACCTGCACGGTCGCACCGCTCGCACTCAACGCAAAAAGTGTTTCCCACTGAAAATACATACGCTATCATTTTTATTCATTTAACTTTCTGTTTTCTCATTAAATTCATTTTTTCCCTTTAGTATTTTTTCCCATTAATTAACTTTTCTGATTTGTATTTAACGCGCTTTCTGTCATATTAGTTTTTCCCATTCACCACGAATTTTTGGAAACTCTTGCGAGGGTCCAAAATTTCCTTTCTTTTTCTCCTTTCCTTTTAAGAATTTTTAGAAACTTTCTGAGGGTCTAAAATTCTTAAACTTCCTTTTTCCAAGTAACACAAACTTCGGAAACTCACGGAGGGTCCGAGGTTGTGTTTCTCCTTTAATACGGTTCCGTGGAAACTCACCGAGGGTCCTGAAACCGTTATTTCTTTATTCCCATTTTAAATTAAATTTTCTTTTGTTTTACGAGCAATTTATGGAAACTTTCTGAGGGTCCATTACAGTGGCGGAACTACCATAGGGCAAACCGGGCGAAATCCCGGGGCCCCGCGACTTTAAAGGCCCCGCGATTAAGACGATTTAAATATGAAACTTAGATTATTATTACACTACCGGTCAAAATTAAGAGACCATCCATTTTCAGGTGATTGAAAAACATTGAAAAACATAAAATGTATGGAAACTAAAATATTTTGCTTTTTATTTTTTGAAAGATGATAAAATTTTGAAAAGAACAAGATCTTTTTGAAGTCATTTGGCCAATATTTTATTTAGATATTTTTAAAAAATCGTCATTTTCAATGTCTTACAAAAATTTTAATTACTTTTAAAATAATAAACGCTTTTTAATGATCTTAAGCTTATTTTAAAGGTCATTTGCTACACTATAAGAATTACTTATAGGCATTAACGTGTAATTTTTTTCTTAGAAAATGCAGGCCGTCAAACTTGGACCCAAAAAAATTCAAAAAATTTGGAACAATTTTTCTGTAGTAAAAACTATTTTAGAAAATATATAAAACATTATATGGTGTAGATTTTTCAAAAAAATTTAATAAATAAATACGTTTTAAATTTAAAAATTATTTTTCTGTAAATAAGAATGTTTCAAATTTTTTATATTTTTTTTGGTTCAAGTTTGACCGCCTGCATTTTTTAAGAAAGAAATTACACGTTAATGCCTATAAGTAATTCTTATAGTTTAGCAAATGACCTTTAAAATAAGCCTAAGGTCATTAAAAAGCGTTCATTATTTTAAAAGTTATTCAAATTTTTGTAAAATATTGAAAATGGCGATTTTTTAAAAATATCTAAATGAATTATTGGCCAAACGACTTCTGAAATATCTTGTTCTGTTCAAAATTTTATCATCTTTAAAAAAATGAGTAGAAAAAATTTTAGTTTCAATAAATTTTATGTTTTAAAACGATTTTCATTCGACTGAAAATGGATGGTCTTTCAATTTTGACCGGTAGTGTAATTTTTTAAATTATTTTTCATTTTATTAAATTAATAAATTATTATTGATATTTAATATGAACATATTTAAAACTAAAAATCTTGTTTAAATAGATTCTAAAGATAAAATTTTTACTTTAATAAATATTGTAATCATTCTATTGTCAAATTGTTGTAATAAATTATACTAAAATTTTTATTTATGACTTTGAGTGAATATACTTTAAGCTTGTTATCTAGTCTCAACATTCTTCCATAAATATTTTTTACGACTAGAAAAACTTAATAAATGTTTTGAAAGAGAATCAGGAGTAATTTTATTATTGCTGTAAGGTATTTGGTATTTCCTACTGTTAATCAAATTTCATTTCTACTAGTGGGCCCCAAGGCTTTACTCGCCCCAGGGCCCCGGCCTCTCTTGTTACGCTACTGGTCCATTAATCGCTTTTTTACTTAAATTTTTCACTTGTTTTAATTTTTGGAAACTCGCGCAGGGTCCAAAAATTATTCCTCTCTTTTTTATTCCCCGTAATTTTTATTTATTTTTTTTTTGTTTTTTTATGTATTGCACATAAATTGATTCCCCGAATTATAGAGAAATCTTCGGAAACTCCAGGAGGGTCCGAGGTTTCATTCTCTCTCAAATAAATTCTCCCTTCTTACCGAGTTTTTGGAAACTTGTTTTCGACAAGGGTCCAAAACTCGCTGATATTGTCAAAGCCCAAAATTGACGGTATCAATTTTTTTAAATAATAGTATTTTTTGAAGAATTTATTTCAAATTGTATTAAAAATAATTTAAATACTGCAAAGAATTTTATTATTTATGAAAATAATTGAATTTTTTTCAAGAATTTTAATAAAATTTTTAAGAATAATTGAATTTTTTGATGAGTTTATTTGAAATTGTAGAGGAAAGGCTTACACAGGTTGCCCCACCTAAGCTTTTTTTCTCATAACTCATTAGAAAAAAAGAAATTAATTTATATGAACATACGGAAAGCGGACCTAAAAAGCTACACATTTAAACCATAGATAATTGAAATTGGTTAAAAAAAAAATTTTACATACAATTTAAAAATTATGTAAAATCAACGTTTCGTTTAGGCTTGCAGGTTGACCCACCTTGAAAAATTGATAATAATATGGAACAACTCCAATAAATTTATTAAATTTCACTTACATTTAATGTTTTTGAACATAATAATTTCAATTTAAATTTTTTAAACAATTTATTAATAAATAAAATTCTTTTTAATAAAAAAATTATTTGAAAACTAAAAATTTTTTTTCAATTGAAAATAAAACTAAAATGTAATAAATAAACTTCATGTTTGGCTTAATAACCATTCCAAACATTAAACAATCATAACAATGTCATTTGAGTATGAATAAGCGACAAAAAGAGGTGGCACAACCTGCAAGCCGTAAAGTGAGTCAACCTGAAATTTTGAACTCTATTTTTAAATCGATGAAAAAAAATATTAATTCATGATATTTTAAAACTTCCTTTTGGATTATCAAAATTTATTAAAAAAGCAACTCAGAAAAACATTGTAACTTAAATTATCCATAAAACTATTTCATTTGTTAGCACATAAATAAGTCACATTTTTTAATTTTTCCACAAGTCAATTTTAAAATTTGTTTAACAAGAACTTTTTTATTGCTTCTTTTCGCTCCAAAAAAGCATGAGTTATTAACTAATCATTTGACAACAATGTCAGTCGCCTACCTATTAAAAATAACTGAAATCTTGCAAAGAATTTTATTATTTATGAAAATAATTGAATTTTTGCAATGAATTTTAGTAAATTTACAATTGTATTAAATATAGGGGAGACTGGGGCGAAAGGTTAAACTGTCAAAACAGTTAAAATTCATTATCTTTCAAACGGAAATACTTAGAGCATTGCAATTTTAATGATGGAAGGGTGTTATCCCCCTGAATAAATGTCCGGAGTTATGTGACATTCTGCTAATTTTTGTGGTGTCCATATTTAAATTTTTTTTTCACCCTACTTTTGAAAATTTTTTCGTAAAAGAAAATATCAACTTTTAAGTATATTTTTTGCATTTATTTTCACCGCGATTTTTTTACTTAATTATTTGGGTCCCTTGAAGAGATACCTAAAGGTATTTGCTAAATATCTTTAGTCAGATTTGTTATATTTGTTGTTAAAGCCAAAAACGCACCCTGGGGCGAAAAGTTAAATGTATTTTTACATGTTGTTAAAAATTTTTTTTTTATTTTTCGTTTTTTGGGGGGGAACAAGACCGTTCACGTGAAATAAACCAACATTTTTTTTTTTTGAAATTTTTTTTTTTATCTTTATAACTATTCTAAAGCTTTTGTTAAATAAACACAGATCTTTTATTAACTAAATAACTTGTTTACGTATACTTTAACTTAACTACTACTTAACACCTATCAGAAAATAGTTTTAGTAGGCTAAAAATAGAATTTAACATTTTGCCCTAGCCATTTAATTTTTCGCCCCAGCATGGGGCGAAAAGTAAAAGAAACAAAATTTTCAAAAAAGGACAAAATATGTATTTTATGCGAAAATATCAGAAACTTTTTTATAGAAAGTTGTAGGGGACAAGTTGCTCTACAATATTGATATATAAATATTTGCATCTAAGCGGATTATATTGTCTAAAAAAATCATTTATGCAAAATTTAACTTTTCGCCCCAGTCTCCCCTATCTTAAAATAAGATGTAAGATGGAAAAATGGTATTTTACATCTTAAAATAAGAAAATATGGTAGAAAAAAAGTGATTTTGACGCTTGAAAGTAAATTTTTAAAGGCTTTATTTTTGTGTTATATCTTTTTCAAAAATAGTTGTAAAAAATGTTTGAAAATCAAGTTTTGAGCTTAGAACATTTGTTTTTAAGGAACGATTGCCAATTTTTGTCTAATGCTTACAGTATTGGTAAAAAATAACAAAATATTCAACAAACACCTCCGGGGCGTATTGGCTCGTTTATCCTACTAAGAAAAACCTATTATTTTTAAAATTTTAATAAAATAATCTTGTCAAGTTTAATTTCTTGTAATTTATATATTAATAAGTAGAAATGATAACATTTTATTAACAAAAAATTGGAGAATAGATTTTTTAAATAAATGTAGTTTGCATTTCGCTCCAACTTTATAAAATTCGATTATTTCACGAAAATGTTTAAAGTTTAAATGAAATATGTTTTATTTTCAATATTGTTTATTATAAATATATACAGTAGAAATTAAAATTGTGAATATTATAATAATATTTCATGTTCTAAATTATAATTTCATTCCTGATTCACCTTGCATTTCTCCAAAAAAATTGTTCTATAGTAGAATGAGTGATATTAGGACGCATTTTTTTAAATTGAAAGCTGAGATATTGGGGTAAGTTTTACATGTTATAAATTTTTATTAATGCAAGAATGACGAAGTTAAATAACAAAAAGTGAAAAGTGAGCCATTACGCCCCGGTCTCTCCCAACTAAAAAGTGTTTTATTATTATAAATATTATTTATTTTTGGTAGACCAAAACATCTTAGATGTATCAACGCAACTTTGTGTGTTGACCTGAACTCAAAGGATTAAATTAATAATTTAGGTCAAGAGGCTTATTTGACATAAAAAATTTAACATAAATTTTATTTCATATAAAACTCATTTGACATAAAATTCACTTGACATAAATTTCATTTAACATAAAATTTATTTGACATAAAACTTCTTGAAATAAACCTCGCATTTGATATAACATTCGTTTGACAAAAAATTGAAATTGGACAAATTTAAAATTCGCAACTATATTTTATGTCAAATGAAATTTATGTCAAGTAAATTTTTTGCCAAATGAGAATTATGTTAAATGAATCTGATTTAAAATGAAGTTTATGTTAAATACACTCTAAATCTGAATCAGTGAAAATTTCACTGATTTCAATTCAGTGGCCCAGTTTTCTTTAATTTATCAATATATATATATATATATATATATATATATATATATATATATGTGTGTGTGTGACGCGACCCCAAGAAAGGTACCTAAGAAGCAAACGAATTATAGGTTGGGTTCGAGTTAGATTTATCTTGATAAAAGTTCATTTTTAATTATTTGAATTTGAAACCAATATTCATAAAATATTTTGAATATAAGAAAGACTTGAAGACCAACAATTTTTAATTATTAATTGATTCTCTTTCTGTATTTTTACTCAAAAAATTTAAAACATAACCTCAAATTTTTTCCTTCTTAGGTATCTTTCTTCGGGTCGCGTCACATATATAAGAAATATAATAAAATTGATTAAAATTAACATATATAAACTTATTGAGCTGAAATTCGGTATACATATTTCAGCTCACCAGGTTGAGATTTGTAAAAGTTAAGGGGGGTACAGGGTCATTTTTTGCAATTTTTTCGGAAAAATTCAATTTCTTTTCCTCCTCCCTGGTAAAAATTTTGGACCAATTCCGGATTGAATACGGACAGATTATTACGGATTAATCCGAAAATTGTACGAAAAAAGTCCGAAAATGATCCGCGCTAGTCTGATATTAACCCCTTCAGTGTGTTGCTAAAATATAACAAAATGGTCCCAAAATGTGTAAGACCTTCTTGTGAATAAATTTTCATGACACAAGGTACTAAGAGGTTTTTGGGGTCGCTGATTACGATTCCGGTGTTAGTTTTCAAAAATTCAAAATAGCGGTCAAGATTTTAAAAAATTTATGGGATACGCTTAAAATTCGTTATTCGGGGGTTTTCGGGGTCGCTGATTACGAATCTGTTATTAGTTTTTCAAAGTTTAAATAGTAAGAATTTTTAAAAGAATTTATCCACTTTTGAAATTTTTCAAAATCTTTGGCGGCCATTTTGTATAAAAAATTATTTATTTTGAAAACCTTATTTCAGAATTGTGATTAGCGACCCCAAAAACTCCCGAGTAAGAATTTTTAAAAGAATGTATCCACTTTTAAAATTTTTTCAAAATTTTTAGCGGCCATTTTGGATGAAAAATTATGTATTTTAAAAATATGACTGCAGAATCGTGATCAGCGACCCCAAATCCCTCAAGTAACAATTTTTAAAAGAATTTATCTACTTTTAAAATTTTTAAAATTTTGGTGGCCATTTTGGATGAAAAATTTTGTATTTTAAAAATATGACTTCAGAATCGTGATCAGCGACCCCAAAAACCCCCGAGTAAGAATTTTTAAAAGAATTTATCAACTTTTAAAATTTTTCAAAATTTTTGGCGGCCATTATGGCTGAAAAATTATTTATTTTAAAAATCTGACTTCAGAATCGTGATCAGCGACCCCAAAAACCCCCGAGTAAGAATTTTTGCGAATATACGTTAAGATGTTTTCTTGTTTGGGCCATGACGTGTATACACGTCATCCACTGTTTGGGCCAGTTTTTTTCATGATGTGTATACACGTCATCCACAGTCAAGGGGTTAATCCGAACGAAAACCTGAATCCGAAAACACTCCGGAGTAATCCTGAATGTCTACGAATTCAGTCCGTAATTAGTCCGCAACAATCCGAATTTATGACCGGTGAAGAATTCTTCTAAAATAGGTACGGAATTATCCGAAATCAATGTGTAAAGAATACAGAATCAGTCCGCAACAATCAGAATTTAATCTAGTTAAAAATCTTAATCCGTAAAATGACCGAAGCAATCCGAACTCTGTAAGCAAGAAATCCGATATTAGTCCGCAACAATTTGAAATTAAGTGTTGCAAAATCCTATTCCGAAACAAGTACGAAACAATCCGAAAACTGTATGCAATGAATCCGGAAATTGTCTGCAACAATTGGGATTTAATCCAATTGAAAGACATAATCAGAAACAATCCGAAATCTGTATGCTAAGAATCCGAAAATTAGCTGAAATAATCTGGATTTAATCCAATTAAAAGGCATAATTCGAAACAAATACGAAATAATCCGAAATCTGTACGCAAATAATCCGACATTAGTCCGCTTCAATTTGGAATTAGTGTGGTAAAATCCTATCCCAAAACAAATACGAAACAATCCAAAATATGTATGATAAGAATCCGGAAATAGTCGGACACCCGAATCATATTATATCCCTGTCAAAAATTTCGGACTAATCTGAATTAAATCCGGACATATTATTGTGGATTAGGCCGATAATTATACGAAAAATATTCGAAAATGATTCGCGTTAATCTAACGTTAATCCGAGCGAAATTGTGAATCCTAAATCAGTCTGGAGTAATCATGAATGTCTATGAATTAAGTCCGTAATTATTACGCAACAATCCGAAATTATGTCCGTTAAAAAATTCATCTAAAATAAATACGGAATAATCCAAAATCAACATGTAAAGAATACGAAATCAGTCGGCAATAATCCGAAAGTAATCCAGTTGAAAGATCTAATCCGAAACAAGTATGGAATAATCCAAAATCTGTATGCAAAGAATCCGGTAATAGTCAACGGCAATTCGAATAATATCCGATAAAAACACCCCAGTCCGAAAATAAGTCTTATAATAATTTGGATTTTGTAAATATATACAATCCACAGACAGTCCAAAACAATCCATATTCAATCTAATTCAAAGACTTAATCTGGAATGATTTTGGTATATTGAATTTATATATTAAAAACAATTTGTATTAAATTTAGATAAATTCAAAATAATTATAATTTCGTATGACAAAAATTGGACCACAACCAGATTAATTCCGGACTTAATCGGACTAATTCTGGATTCACTGGTTATACACAAACCGTATTGATTTCAGATTTATCCGGACTAATTCAGAGTGACAAAAACCTGACCATAAGCAGACTGTTTCGGATTAGTTTCGGATTCACTGGTTAAACCAACCGAATTACTTCTGCACTTACTAGTTGCATATGATCTGACTAACTTCGGACTAAACCGGACTAATTACGGATTCAATAGATATAAAAAAACTGTATTGATTTTAAACTTAATTTAGGGTGAAAAAACTCTACAATAAATCGTACTGTTGCGGACAAATTCCGGATTAGTCCAAAATCGGTCCGACTTTTTATTCAAGGTATTTACTTGTGGTAAATAAAATATTGACTTCTGCAGTCAATTTGTTTGTACAAAATTACTAGTATTATTAGTTATCTTGTTTCAATATTAAAATTAACACTGATGTGTTAGTTTCATGTCATTTCTTTTCGTGGCACTTGATAAATTCTATTATGAATTTGAACTCCCATGCGAGCATAGTGGTTAGTGTATTCGATTTCGGTGCGATATAATGTTAGATAGGTGTAGGTTCGAATCCCCAAGCGTTAGAAATTTTAAGTTAATGTAAATAAAATTGCGATAGGTAAATCAAAAAATATGTATGTTGAATGTATACCATAAAGTAATAATAATTAGTATGTGTAACTTGTATAATTATTTTTTTATTAATATTCACTAAATCGTCCAGACTAATTTTTGACTGTTTCGAATTAATTCCGGATTCACTAGTTAAAATTAACTGACTAATTTCGGACTTCATCGGACCAACTCCGGATTCACTAGTTGTTCACAAACCGTATAGAGTTCGGATTTATCCGGATTAATTTCGGGTGACAAAAACCTGACCATAAACCGCACTGTTTCGGACAAATTTCGGATTAGTCCGAAATCTGTCCGGTTTTTTAACCAGGGCTAGTTCGCAAATATGTTCGTCAATTGGGTTCGCAATATTTTTCCTGTAATCTGCACTTAAAACTGAAGATCCCTACCGAATTTCAACTCACCAGGTTGAGATTTGTAGAAGTTAAGGGGGGACAGCCCATTTTGCGTGGCTGGGACGGACACACGAGTGATTTCATAAGGGTTCCGTCAGTACACCTATGGTGTACAAATCCCTAAAAAAAACAAAATTTTTAAAAAAAGTCAAAATATGTATTTTATGCGAAAATATCAGAAACTTTTTTATAGAAAGTTGTAGGGGACAAGTTGCTCTACAATATTGATGTATAAATATTTGCATCTAAGCGGATTATATTGTCTAAAAAAATCAATTTTGCAAAATTTAACTTTTCGCCCCAGTCTCCCCTACATATGAGGCATTCCAGGCCAAACCGAAATATCGTTTAATTTCACATTTTTGATCTGGCTTAAACATTTTTTATCTTTTAGTACTAGTTAAAAAAGAGCTTTATGATTTTTTTCAAATTTTTTTATCTAGCCGTTTACAAGATACGAATTTTTCAAAATTTTACGTTTTAAAACAAATTTTTTTTTTGAATGCTCATAACTTTTACAAATGTGGATCAATTTTAAACTTTCTTATATAAAAATTGTTGGTTTTTTCATGAAATTTTTAAAAACTTTTTACTGCATTTTTAAAAATTTGAAGATTAAAATTTAATTTTTAAATCTGTTTGTATCCTTCGATTTTTTTTTAAATTCCAAAAAAACTACTTCCTTTTACGCAAATTTTAAGCCCTGTTCCGTTGTGGGGAAATGATTTTTAATATTTTTTCAGAATTTTTTTAATTATCGAAATTCAGTATTTACTCATTGAGCCGCTGTATTGTGCAACAAACTGATTTTACAGGATTCAGTTTTGCCTAATATCAATTAGGTAGTTCAAGTTGGGTGGGGGAAATCCAATATGGCTGACATCAGCTGATTTACCGGAGGACAAACAATGCACTGAATTCAATGGGACAAATCAGTTTTTTAACCATACCTTTTTACAAATTTATTTTTAAACCATAGTGTAATGGAAAATTATTCTTTATTTATCGAAATCTATTTTTTAAAACAATATTTTTTTGGTTTTATTGTTTTAAAAAATAGATTTCGATAAATAAAGAATAATTTTCTATTACACTATAGTTTAAAAATGAATTTTTAAAAAGTTATGGTTAAAAAACTAATTTGTCCCATTGAATTCAGTGCATTGTTTGTCCTCCGGTAAATCAGATGATGTCAGCCATATTGGATTTCCTCCACCCAACTTGAACTACCTAATTGAAATACGATTCCTCCAAAAGTCTAGTGATACAAAAGAATAAATTTAAAAAAATGTTATTTTATTGTCTTATGAAATTAAATTTTAACAAATTTTTAGTATAGGCACCCAATCATAAATATAAAAAACTTTTTAAATAATTTTTTGGACACTTTTTTAAAATTTCTTCTGAAACTTATGAGAAAACCAGTTTCCCATTGTACTGATAATAATAACTTAATAAACATAACACATTTAATTAAAAATTATTGAATTAGGTAATATAATTTATTCCTTATGGATCAGTCCACTGACTTTCGTCTGAGAGTCGGTGCGACCACATTTTAAAAAGATCTAATTTTCATATTATGTGAAACTCGGTAATTTTTGAGTTCATTAATCATAATATTATGTTATGTTACGGCCGAACTCCGTAACTTTTTATATTGTTAATAACTTTTTTAATTATATTTAAACTAAAATTACATGCAACAATTACACGCAACATGAGATTTTGTTAAATATCACAAAAACATTTACACAAAAAACAACCCTTTGTAATTTCACAAAAGGGACATTCTTCTTTTTGAATATCTTAATCCAAAATATTTTAATCGGATAAAGATCTAATTCTATATAAATAATAGATTTAATGGAATTTAACATTCCTTTAAGTTTCACAATTTTCAAAGTAAAATACTTAATACTTCTTAATAAATTCTTTTCTTTCACAAACAGCTTATTAACTCTTTTGAGAAATGGTTAGAAATTATCAAAGGCAAGCAAGTAGCTTCAAGTCACCAAACTCGGATCACGCCACTGCCTAAATCTGCAAGGTTGCAGAAATTGGCTTAGCAACAGCCACGTTAATTATGAATTCTCCCACTAAATCGTCTTTCAATAAAATTGATTGACACAGGGAAATCTGGGCAGTTTAAGCCAGGCCGTTTTAGCCGGCAGTTTAGGCCCGCAGTTTAGTCCAGGCCATTGTAGCCTGAAGTTCTAAGTCCGACATTTGGCCGTGTTGATCGTGAAGATCAAAGTTAAAGTTTGAATCCCTGAGCTAGGGATTCTCTCAAAAGTTAAAAGGGTTTAATAAAAAGTTTGTTCAGTAAAGTGAATTATAATTGAGAATAATATAAAATAATTCAAAAAGTAAAGAAAGGTTGATTTGAAAAGTTATATTGAAATATAAAAATAATAAAAGTGACAAGTGAAAAATAATTAAAGAATTGAAAAAGAATATTGAAAATAAAGTGAATAAAGAATAAATATTAAGAATTCGTGAAAGAGATATAAAAAATAAAAGAATTAAAAGAGAATATTGAAAAAGTCTAGTATCAGCAAAAATAAAATATAAAGTAATTTTATTAAAAGAATATCAATTTAAATATATTTTTAAAGACAGCCTTTATTTACGGGGTTTAAGTCTTAAATTTGTGCAATAAAAGAAATATTAAAGTTCAAGGCGAAAAATCAATCTAGTGAACCTAGATTGGGTATTTCTTTAGTTTTCCGAAAAAAACAACTTAAAATTTACGAAGTCAAAACGCGTCATTGGATTAGAGTAGAGTGGGGCGAAACCACCAATTTTGCACTTTAAGGACTATAACTTGAAAACTAAAGCCAATAAGGAGCAAATTCAAAAAGGATTTGAAAGATTGATTTCTTGGCTACATTTTACTCTATATACTCAACTCTTTATCTCTCTTAGTTTTCGAGATACGGCCGTTTTACGCGACCTCTGCAATTGGTGGTCTCTGCAATTGCACTTTTTCCAATGAAAAGATTAATTAATAACAATCGAAATACAACAAAAAACCACACATAACTGGGTACATAACTCACTTCATAGTTCATATACTGAATTACATAACAAAGAGGTATTTATTATTTAATATATATACACATAATTTGACATAAATTTCACTATCAATAATATTCCTCCACTGGCTCCTAGTGAATAATAATTCGATTTCCCCGAAGGCGTTGGACAAAATAATTTTTAACCCTTTAACGTCCAAATTTTTTTTTCCATTTAAAATTCATGACACTTGGTACCTAGGGGTTTTCGGGGTCCCTGATTACGAATCTGATGTCAGATTTCAAAAATTCAAAATGGCGGATCCAATATGGCGGACCGGAATTTTAAAATTTGGTGAATTTTTATGAAACTTGGTATCCAGGGGTTTTCGGGGTCGCTGATTACGAATTTTAAGTCAGATTTTAAAAATTCACAATGGCGGATCCAATATGGCAGACCGAAAATTTAAAATTCGATGGATTTTCATTGAATTTGGTATCTAGGGGTTTTCGGGTTCGCTGATTACGAATTTCAAGTCAGATTTTAAAAATTTAAAATGGCGGATCTAATATGGCAGACCTAAAATTAAAAAATCCTTGGATTTTTATGAAACTTGGTATGTAGGGGTGTTTGTGGTAGCTGATTATAAATCCAATGTAGCTTGGAACTAGTGGCTTACTAAGACCACGTCGTTAGTTCTGGGTCACGCAAAGTGTAAGTTGGTTTCGTATTTAAAAATTATTAAAGACCTAATACAGTTTCTAAAATTTATCCATTATCTTTAAATGCGACATTTTGAATATTGAAAATATGACATCTAATTCGTAATCAGTGACATCGAAAACCCCTAGATTCAAAGCTCCATATAAATTCATAAATTTAAAATTCTCGGTCCGCCATATTGGATTTGCCGTTTTTAATTTTCAAAATCCTACATCAGATTCGTAATCAGCGACCCCGAAAACCCCTAGATATCATTTTGTAATGAAATATATTAACCCTATTTGAAGATAGGTTTTTTTATTCTTTATGTTACAGCATATGTACCGCTGGACGTTAAAGGGTTAAAGTGGTGTTGATGGTTTCGCCTTACCAACACTTTTTTCGAAAAAATATAATAACTTCTAAAACACTTAAACAAATTTCAAAAAAACTACTCCACTGCGTTCAGAACACATAAATGAATAAAGAAATTCTATTCTTCTATTAATTTTTACATTATATTAACAATAATTCAATAATCAAGTAAAAAATTTTTTTTTGGAAACTTAAAATTTTACATACGTCACTGTCATTTGGCAGATATTTTGGTAAACGGCTTGAAACTTCAGACACCAGCGGAGAATGTCTGAACTGTTATTCACATCGAACGATAAGTCGATAAGACGTAAAACACGAAAATAAAAGCGAATTGGTGGTTTCGCCCCTTGGTGGTTTCGCCCCACTCTACTCTACTATTTCAAAGAGTTTGAATTACTGAGTACAGTGAGTTCCCGCAATCTGACTAAAGTCTCGAATTTTTCCTTGGTGGCTTATTCGGTATATGACCATCCCGTCAAGCGCTCCCCCTCCACCAAGATCCTAGCAATTTCAGGGACGTAGGACGTAGTCCTAGCAAATTTTAACTTTTTTTTGGCTCTAAACAAAATTTTTATGCCGCTTTGTCACTACGAGTAACCACGAAAAACTAGGAGGCTCTTTCGGCACTGAGCGCGCGTCAAAAGTGAAAGTACGGTTGGTCAGGTAGCGAAACCGATTTAAGCCCATTAAGAGTCAGTTGACGAAATTCGTCAGATAGCGAAATATTCATATTGCGGGAACTGACTGTAGTGAGTATAAAAGTCTTACACCACATAACACACACTACAATTTCATTCACACGTATACAAAGTAAAAAAAGGGAGTCCTTTTACACACGTAAAAATTAGATTATTTGTATTAGGGACTTTTGGGCAAAATATACAATTAATTGTTTTCATCTTAATATTGCATTTTAATTTAAACATCCTAATAATTTTCCTATCTTCTTATTTTACTCAAGAGTAGGGTTCTCAACCTCTTAGTTGAATCAATAACTAAGTAGAGGGGGAATCCACTACCTTTACAATTTCTTTTGTCCAAAGGACACGTGAGTTAAAGTTTTAAAAATTAATCTTTAAAATTAAATTTCTAAATCCTACTTTAACATGTTACAAATTTTATTCCGTTTAATAATAATAATTATCAAAAGTAGATGGTTCACGTTAGCTCCGTGGCGCAGTTGGTAGAGCGTTAGATTTCTAATCCACTCCTAGCTGCGTCTTGCGTTCGAGACCTCGTGATTGTAAATATTTAAATAAATAGCAAAACAAATTTTCTTCGACATGTATAAACTTTCCAAGTATGTATGATATGCGAGAACAGCTTGGAATGTTTTTTTAATTTTAATTTAAACATTTTTTTAATGACAGATATGAGTAACAGATATTTGTAACTGTTCTAGATCTGTGACAAGTATCTTTGTCACCATGTTTCAGATCTGTTACTTAACTGTCACATCTCCCTGACTACGACATTTTGCGTACCCAGTGAGTCCCCTGTGAGTCACCAGTTACAGAACATGTTCTTCAATTATTTGTCACAGTTCTGTAACAGATCTGTAATAGTGTTTGCTGGGTAATACCCTGAAAATCGAAAAAAAAAATTTTTAAATAAAAAAGTATAAAGTAAATATAAAGTACAGATGACGGTAATTATGGCAAAAAAATAATCTTTTGACAATTTCGTTGAACGAAAAGCTTCTGACAAAAATTGAGTTGCTATTTTAGTATCCATTTTCAGCATTTATTTTTTTTAAATATAACTCTGGATAAGTGTATGTATATAGAGAATGTGCATAAAAAGCAAATGGAGAACTAAAAGTTTTCATCACCTCTCTGCTTTTAAAACTGAAACGGTAATTAATATTGCGGGCTCATGGCGAGTTTATTGATTAGTTTTCCCGCTGACGTAAACAGTTTTCCAACGAAGTAATGATATGATAATTTAGTTATAATGTACGCGCCACCCTCGATAAATAGATTACAAGAGGTGGTTGATCCAATAACGACCACTTTTCGCATATACAGTAAGTGAAGATACACCTACATGTAGTGTATATATACAAATTTCATTCGTATTCGGAGGTTTCATATATATACATATAGAGAGAGAGGAAACTATTGACGCGAGCGAATTGGCGACACAAGAGAAACTGGGATGAGAGGAGGACCGGTAATAGTGGTTTTAGGTTGGAGGGTGCCAATCTATTGGTTCGTCCATCAGTCTATCCGGTACTCAACTCGCCACAGAGCAGCCGACTCCCAGGACAATTTTCGAATTTCCCCGGATAATTAGATCACCGAGAGATGAGTTTCACGATACTGGAATAGTGTAGAGATCCTTTACCTTTGTGCACGCTGCATATACAAAACAAATCGAATTCAAAAACCTTTTGTTATATACATCCAATCTATTTATATACCAATTCCAGAGCAACAGCAGACAATATGTACACATACAAGCAATGGAATAATGCGCCAAACTTCGGGTTCAATTTGTTATGACTTTTGTTTATCACTTATTGTTGGCTATATGAAGGGAAGATTCTTTGAAATTAATTTCTAATAAATCATAAAACATGATTTTATTTGTATTTTACCCATTTCTTCCGAGATGTCCGTTATTTGCCCATTCTATTTGAATCGTGAATTTCGAAAAGGGCTCACTCGGTTTTTTGAAATTTTACAGGTGACATAAAAAACTGTTTATTTCAAACAACTTTAATTTAAAAAGTCCAGATTTTTTTTCTTAATAACTAGGTACTTTGTTATATAAGAAAATGATAAAATAATTGTCCTTAATGACAATGAGTTGGATTTAATCTTTTAAATCATGAAAATATATTAATCAAGCGGTTTACTATATGGAGAAACAATTTATTTATTCACTTACTTAATTTTAAAATGTAATAAATTTTCTTTTTACTCAAAAACAATTCAGCATTAGGTTAGAAAACAAACAATCTTAGGTTAAAAGTCAAAGGAAAAAACAATTTAATACATTTTTCTCCGCTAAAAGTATCTCAGATGAAATTTTCCTTTTAAGAAAACGTCAATGAATATGTAATAATGCAAAAAATTCAAAAAAGTGAAATTTGAAAAGAATCCGAGTTGAGTCTTTTTCAAAATTCACGATTTATTTGTACTCGTATTATTAAAAATGGTGGTCTAAAAAAATTTGCATTTGGTGTTTCTTACGTATTTTTTAGTTAGGGGAGACCGGGGTTACTTGGCGCAGGGGTTGCTTGGCGCACTCGAGTTTTTTCAAAAATTTTGAGTTGAATAATTTTTTCTCTCCACTCATGTTCAAGTACTTAATGAACTCTAAGTTTGTACAAAGTTTCATTTTTATTAATTAATTATTGTGGCGTATAGATTAAAATAATTGATTTTGGTACTCGAAAGTAAATTTTTGACCTCCTTATTTTTTTGTTATATCTTTTTAGGAAATGATTTAAAATAAAGCTCAAATATCAAGTTTTGAGCTCTAACTATTTGTTTTCTAGGGACAATAAAGAATCTTTGATTTTTATTAATGTTATTTATAAAAACTTTATAAATATATAAAAAGTACCTCCGGGGTTACTTGGCGCGGTTTGGCTGGGGTTACCTGGTTTAGTTATATATACCATAAAAGATCTCAAATGTTAAAATTTTATAAATTATTATTTCTTTACTAAAAATATAATTATTTTGTTCAAAAATTTTAGTTAAGGGTGCGTTTTTTAAAAATTCACAGCATATATTTTATAAAAGTTTTCTATAATTTTACGATTACACAAAAAATGTTCTTAATTGTAATTAAATATGATCCTTTTTTAAATTTTTTTACTGTAAAATGACAGTAAAAACTTATTTTACTATATCATATAATGTTTCAACTTTAAATCGTATAATTTAATTAATTTCAGTCATGCGCCAGGCAACCCCGGGGTTGCTTAGCGCACTTTACATAGCTTTGAATAAAGTGGTATAAAAAAAAACTATCAAATAGATTGCAATTTTTTTTGTTTTAAATTGAAGCTGAGATGTTACAGTAAGTTTTCCGTGCAATAGGAATTTAAAAAAACCAAAAATGTTTTAGTTAAACAACAAAGAATAAAAAGTGCACCAAGTAACCCCGGTCTCCCCTACCTTTCGAAAGCTACAAGAAAATTTAACTTTTGACTTAAGGATAAACAGTTATGATTGTTTAAACAAATAACAAGGAGAAATTTTTAGATTTTCTTTTAATAAAACTTTATTTTTGATAGGAAATCGTTTCAGGAAAAATTTTGAATGACCAAATATAGCGTCCAAATGTATGACCTTTCATTTAGGAGGCATTATTCCTGAACTGCCCCAAAAATAAAAAAAAGTTCTTGGATTTCCTTTATACTTTGGAAATATGTTACCCTAGTAGGTACAAGTTACTACACCAATTTACAGGTCCAACCCCCCACCCCAATCAAAAGGGTGGGGGGTTGAAATTTCAGCTTAAACTCGAACATGCATTCTTTAAACATTTGTAGTTTCTACTTAAATTATTCAATTAAAAAAAGTAAGTAGTGTTTTAGAAAGGTTTTTTTGTGTACTTTTAAAATATTTTATTTATATAATAAAAAAAAAAATTTTTTTGCAAAAATTTTTTAAAATAAATAGTTTTTTGCAATTTTGTGCAAGTTCGGTAGTTTTTATTTTCTTTTTAATAATCTCAAATGAAAGCTTGGGAATTCCCCTAAAAGAAGATATAAGTCTGAAAATGGGCCGAAACAATTTGCCAAAGATATAGTGTAATAAGTAAAATTTGTCCGTCCGCTCGCGCACTCCAGCGCGATGAGCAGTGGGATTTTTTTTCAACTTACTATTGAAAATTGTCTAGAGACTACAAATTTTATCGGATGTTGATGTTCTTGATTTAAAATTACTAAGAGATCCATCAAAGTCGATTTTTGAATTTTTAATTGTTTATTTTTTTCTTGTTACTCAAAAATTTGACAAATTACAATATTTTTAGAAAAAATCATGTTAATTTTTTTATTTTTCCATTACACATGATCAAAATCAATTTAAATTAGTCTAGTATGACCACCGGACAATTAATAAAGCATAATACAATTTATTTAAATTGTTGCAAACAATGTTAATTAACAAATAGATTACTTCGGACCTTCTTCATAAAAAAAATTGGTTTTTTTGCAGACAAGTTTAAATTTATGTCTAATTTAGTAAAAAACTATTTTACAGTTAAAAATTATCATTAATATTAACAATTATATAAACAATAATCAACTTCCTTTTGTATTTGTAAACATTTTCGTAATTTTTTAAACTTTAAATATTTATATCATATGTACATTCTTTCAAAAAGTTAACAAATTTATTTGCTTAAACAATTACATTTGTTATAAACAAATTTTTCATTTTTAAACAAATAATTAGCTTTTTTCATCAAACAAAATTTTTTCCTTTTTTATATTTACTATCATAAAAAAGAACTCCTTAATGAAATGGGAATACTATAAATTATTCATTTAATTCTAACGAACATTATAAGTTAAGAAATATTTATATTTTTAATGAAGTAAACCATTATTCAGTTAAAACAGTTTACATTTAAATGCATATAAATAAATATATTTTTTCTGTGAAAAAAGAACAAAGTTAAATATTTGTTAACTTATAATGTTTATTAAAATTAAATGAATAATTTATAGTATTCCCATTTCATTAAAGAGTTCTTTTTTATGATAGTAAATATAAAAAAGGAAAAAATTTTGTTTGATGAAAAAAGCTAATTATTTGTTTAAAAATGAAAAATTTGTTTATAACAAATGTAATTGTTTAAGCAAATAAATTTTTTAACTTTTTGAAAGAATGTACATATGATATAAATATTTAAAGTTTAAAAAATGACGAAAATGTTTACAAATACAAAAGGAAGTTGATTATTGTTTATATAATTATTAATATTAATGATAATTTTTAACTGTAAAATAGTTTTTTACTAAATTAGACATAAATTTAAACTTGTCTGCAAAAAAACTAATTTTTTTATGAAGAAGGTCCGAAGTAATCTATTTGTTAATTAACATTGTTTGCAACAATTTAAATAAATTGTATTATGCTTTATTAATTGTCCGGTGGTCGTACTAGACTAATTTAAATTGATTTCGATCATGTGTAATGGAAAAATAAAAAAATTAACATGATTTTTTCTAAAAATATTGTAATTTGTCAAATTTTTGAGTAACAAGAAAAAAATAAACAATTAAAAATTCAAAAATCGACTTTGATGGATCTCTTAGTAATTTTAAATCAAGAACATCAACATCCGATAAAATTTGTAGTTTCTAGACAATTTTCAATAGTAAGTTGAAAAAAAATCCCACTGCTCATCGCGCTGGAGTGCGCGAGCGGACGGACAAATTTTACTTATTACACTATATCTTTGGCAAATTGTTTCGGCCCATTTTCAGACTTATATCTTCTTTTAGGGGAATTCCCAAGCTTTCATTTGAGATTATTAAAAAGAAAATAAAAACTACCGAACTTGCACAAAATTGCAAAAAACTATTTATTTTAAAAAATTTTTGCAAAAAAATTTTTTTTTTTATTATATAAATAAAATATTTTAAAAGTACACAAAAAAACCTTTCTAAAACACTACTTACTTTTTTTAATTGAATAATTTAAGTAGAAACTACAAATGTTTAAAGAATGCATGTTCGAGTTTAAGCTGAAATTTCAACCCCCCACCCTTTTGATTGGGGTGGGGGGTTGGACCTGTAAATTGGTGTAGTAACTTGTACCTACTAGGGTAACATATTTCCAAAGTAGAAAGGAAATCCAAGAACTTTTTTTTATTTTTGGGGCAGTTCAGGAATAATGCCTCTTAGATATTATTAGAAATTTTTATTTTGTCGAAATTCAAAGTGTCGGATCAAAAATGTCGGTCAAAATATCTCATATTTTAAATATTAAATTATAAATAATTTAATATTGATATTAATTAAATATTAAATTAAATATTTACAAATTACAGATATATTTTCTCATCACAATTAGCTAAGCTCAATATAAAACTAACATCTATGATCAAATTTTACTAAAATTAACTAATATCTTATTTTCACTGTTGACTTTTAAAGATAAAAATTGTTTAACATTATTATTCAAACAATTGTAAACAATTTCGTATATAAATTAAGAGTTGACAACTGAAAAAAAGTTCCTTCTACTGACATTTTTACTGTCTCTTAATGAATCTTTCACGGAGAGAAATTTCCAATAAAAATTACTGTGGTTGTCACCTGAAAGTATGTGCAAAATGTTTTTACTGAACTATTTGTATCGGAAGAATAGATATATTGACTTGCGCACAATTTTATTTCATATGGAAAACAGTTTTATTTCCAAAATGGCCTCGGAATATTTCTTTGAAAGCACCTTAAAAATTGCTGAACCAGGACTTTCTAATTTGGTCCTAAGCAAAATATATTAACCGTACCATGAAATAGTCATGCGCAGGTTAATAAAATAGACTGTGCTCCCCACAAATTTTTACTGTGCTGCCTGCATGAAGTCAAGTTGAAGAAGGCCGATGATACCCGAAGTATCACGAACATCCATTTAATATTGCTACGATTGCTACTGTCGTACTTTCCTCACCCGTTGTCAAGGAAAATTTTTCCGACGTTTTCGATTTTATGTTTCAATTAGTGATATAAAGAAATATTGGAAATGAAATAATTTTTACTGTCTATGATTTCACTTAACCTAGAAATTTTGAAATCAAACTTGTGTGCCTTGTATGCAATGCGTTTACTATGTAATTTCAACTTAACCTCAAATATTGATTTGATATCATGATACACATGGAATATAATAATCGCGTCACATGTAAAACAAATAAATATTAACAGTAATTAATTAACAAACATTATTTAATTTATGTTAATTCATTACATGAATTGTAAAAAAAAGAATGTCACATTCACAAATAGCTTTTATGTCAAATTATTTTTCTGTGTATTTTCTTTGCTGAGGTAGCACAGTAATTTTTGTAGTTAAAGAGACAGCAAATATTTTCGTTTTTTTAGGTATAAACTGTGTTGGTTAATGGTACATTCTACTTTGCTAACAAAACGAACCTATTTTATACGGAAGCACAGTAATTTTTTCCATAATTTCCTTACAAAAATTAACAGAAATTTCTCTCCGTGTTGAAATAAAAATTATTGATCACAATTATTTAACAACTTTTTAAATAATTTCTATAACCAAATTCTGAATTAGCTGTTGCTAATTCAGAATTCAATTGTTATTGAAGGTGAAACGATATCATGTTTTTCATCCACTATTTTTTTCTATAGATTTAATGAATTTTTAGACTTAAATTTACATAATAATATTTTTCAATAAACTTTTAAACAATTGTTGTAAACAAAATACATATTAACAACAATGAAATGTGAAAAAATCATTGTTTCTACCTCAATCCTACACGCAAAAAAAAGGTTGGATAATACATCCAATTTTTATTGGATAGAAGGAAATTAGATGTTATATCTATGTAAAATCATATATGAACAAACGGCGTTGGTTCCAGTGCCAATTTTAAATTTATACTTATGATTAGTCATTATATTTATTTAGTTGGATACGGTTTCTAACGAGTTGGATGTAGCAGCCAACTGAAATTTGTAAGTCCCGATTCCTATGATGCGCATGCGCTGTCAAGAAGTTGAGACTCGATTCCGACAATTTCGTGCGTAAACGTGAACTGTCAAAACGAAAATACTATAATGGACAAAAACACGATAAATTTTTTGAAAATAATCGCGCCAACAAACTGTGAACAACCGCTCCACGATGAGGAATACCTAACGCGGAAAAAAATTTTAGGTTATGTTTGTTAATTTTAAAGTAAAAAAATCAAAAAGAGAATTAATTTTCAGTGATAACTAATGATATTTAAATCTTAATTTTATTTAAAACATTCAATAAGAATTAAATTAGTAAAATTAAATAAACAAATAATTTTATTAATATTCATGTGTAAATTTAATTAAATATGTAAAATATAAATGGTTATTTCACTATTAGAAAGTAATTGCATTATCCAACTTAAAAGTAGGGATAACAAAAAAATAGACGGTTCACAAAAAAAATTGGCTCCCCTATCCAACAGAATTGGATAGTACATCCAACATCTAAGAATCCAATTAAATTGGTTGTCCTGTCCAACTAAATAGATCGCGCTCCAGACACTATCTAAAATAGCTGGGGTACCCAACACATAGTGTACTGTATCCAACTATTTTTCTGCGTGTAATATAACATACATTTTTAAAAATATATTTATTTTAATACCGAATTTGTTGTTAAAGAACACGCAAAAATTATTACACTTGTAGGTGGCGCCACTATCTATGTCGTTCAACATTTTTTAATTTCACACGCAACAAAAATTATAAATTATAAAAGAGAAAATCGATTTTTTAACCTTCAGTTACTGTTAATAAATAATTTTTTTACAAGAATTATTATTTATAACTTTGTAAAAAATATGAAAAATATTACGCGCGCTACCGTGCGAAAAGCAGTATGCAATTTATTTTTTTATTTATACTATTATTATGCAAATTACAAAATTTTTTATTTTCAAATATAAATTTTAATTATTTAATAATTTCTGATTCAAAATTTTAAAAAATGGCTTATTCAATTCAATTTTTTTAATTAAATTGTAATAAAATTTCGAAAAAGGATTCAATTATATTTAAAAATTCATTCAAAAATTTTTCTAAGAAATTCAATTATTCTCAAAAGTTTTAATGTAACATTTTTATAAGAATTAAATTATATTTTTATAAATAATAAATTTTTACACATGATGTTTATTATTTTCAATACAATTTTTATAAAGTTTCTCCAAAGAATTCAATTATTTTTAAAAAATAAAATTCTGGAAAAAATTAAATTTCCAAAAAAATTGTCATAAAATTCAATAATTAAAGTTACATACACGATTTTTTTTAAATTGAAAAGAAATTCTTCATAAAATTCAATTACTTTTAAAGTTTTCAATTATTAAAATTATTAAAAAAAACTCAATTATATTTCAAAAATAAAAAACAACTTCCAAAAAAAAAATACTAAAAATGTTAAACTTTTTTTTATCCTACTCGGAAAAAGGCCTAAAATTGAGGCCTCTAGACCAGAATACCCCCTTAAAATGAACGGAATCAACGAGATAAATTAACAGAAATGATATTTCGTTAAATTAATTAATAATATACCTATATTAATTATAATATGATTATTGTAGTAATGTTTGGGTATTATGAAAAACTTATATTGTTATACTATCTTAATGTAATTTAATTTGTTGTCCTCATGGTTTCCTGCACAGAAGAAAATGCGAATGGTAAAAACAACCACATTTGTGTAGTTAGAAAAAAAGTAGTTAAAACTACCATATTCAGCAGCATTTTAACTACACTTCCTCAGTTAGTGGAACCAAAATGAAGTAGTTGGTTTTATGTAGTTAAAATAACTACTTTACGTAGTTGAAATAACTAACAGATGCTTGTAAATGGCTCAACTATAGTGTAGTAGTAAAAACTATTGTTAAAAATAGTTAATTTTACTATTGTGGTAGCAAAAATAACTATTTTGTATTAGTTGCAAACAAAATGAGACTTACTGTTTTTATATAGTAAATACAACCTCTAAAAGTTGTTACTTTTATGATTTATGTAGTTAAAACAACTATTTTTTACTAGTTGCAGAGAAAGAAAGAAATTTACTGTTTTCATATAGTAAAATCAATTGTTGAAAATAGTTATTTTTACTATTTATGCAGTTGAAAAGATCATTTTTTTCTACAGAGAAAGAACGTGAGTGGTAAAAACATCCACATATGTGCAGTTAAAAAAATGTAGTTAAAACTACCATATTCAGCATCATTTTAACTAAACTTCCATAGTTAGTGGAACTAAAATTGAATAGTTGGTTTTATGTAGTTAAAATTACTACTACACGTTATGATTGTGAATAACTCAACAATAAAGCAGCAGTTAAAAGTACTGTTAAAAATAGTTATTTTCGGAATTTCTGTAGTAGAAATATCCATTTCTTGCTATTTGCAAAATAAATTAAAATTTACTGTTCCAAAGAGTAAAAACAACCGCTGGAATTTGTTATTTTTGTGTTTAATGTAGTTAAAAGAACCAATTCTTACTAGCTTTTAATAATTTATCTCTATGGTGGTAAGAAACATTTATTTTTATAACTACAAAAGTCATAAAAGTAACAATTTTTATGTTATTTTTACTATATGAAAATAGTAAGTTTAATTTTTTTATAACTAGTAAAAAGTGGACAATTTTACTACAGAAATTCTGAAAATAACTATTTTCAACAGTACTTTTAACTACTGCACTATCGTTGAGTCATTTAAAATCATATGCTGGCTACATTTCAACTAAGTCCTTGAGCTTAAAAAATTAGTTACTGAAACTAAACGGAGTAGTTATTATGACTGAATCTAAGAAGAATGTCCTCAAGTACAATGCCAGTCATCGTAGCGTGCGAGCGTGGTTAGGTGGTTAGGTTATCGGTTTGCGAATGTTAGGGTCGTGCGTTCAATCCCCGGCGTTTGGGGATTTTTCTCTGTTAGGTGTATATGAATTTAATATATAAATTATATATGAACAAAAATAGGTAAGAGAAAATATAAAAAAATGGACCTCAATAATAATAAAAAACAAATAAATAATTTCATTTTACTACTTTAAATGAGCCGTTCGCTAGAAAAACGACCTAAGTCGACTTAAGTTTTTGACGAAAAAATTAAATTAAAGATTCGAAAACGAATTACTAATATAATTTACGTATTAATTATATCGATCATTTTTCCCAAAACAAAGGTATTATCAAAGAATTCTTAAAAAGAAAAGAAGGTCGAGTAAACAATGTTTTGCTACTTTAATAACATTATTTTATAACAAATGACTTAAGTCGTTTTTCCAGCGAACCACTAAAAATGAAACAAAATTAAGTATTTTATGAAAGAACACTTTTATTTTAATGTATTAAAACATATTTATTATTCTAAAAAGCCTTACGATATATTTTTTAGTAATATTCAATTAAATATCAACATTATAATGCACAAGTTTAGTTAACAAAATGAAAAAATTGCTCGCTTTTGTAATAATCCAAAATTTTTAAAAATTTCAAATTTATAGCAGTGAAGGCTTGTAGGAAAAACCTTCTTTAGTATTAAAAAAAAAAGAAAATTGAAATCGGTGGTGATTTGTATTGTCGGCAGAATTTTGTCCAAAACACTGCATTTCTTTCCACTGTACGCGGTAGCAGAGGACGTGAACGCGCGCTTGCCTAAGTGCTTCAATTTCGGGACCCAGGAAGTTTAAACACCTTAATTAATTCATAAATAGTGACCTACAACTTTAGAAACTTGATATATGTAATCTATATGTCTTGTAGAATACACTGATAACAAAATTTTTAAAAACCGCATAAGTCGACTTAAGTCGTTTTTCTAGCGAACGGCTCAAATAGTTAATTTCACTATTTTTTACAGTTGTTACAACTACAATTTGTTAGGGGCGCCTATAGGAACTATGAAAATTTAGTTACTGCAACTAAATGAAGCAGTTAGTATGACTAACAACAAATAGTTAAGATAACTGTTTTAGTAGTTAAATTTACTGTAAAAACGGTGTTTATTACTACATTTTACAGTTATACTAACTATTCTGTCATAGTTCATTTTACTAAATAATGTTACGGGCGCCTATAGGAACTACAGGAAATAGTAAAGAAGTAGTCAAATGTACCATATTTTTTTTGTGTGTGGGACAAAATAACTAAATTCTAATTATTAATTAACAGAATATCCTTTTCTGTTGGTAAAAGTGAAGTGAATGAAGTGTAAAAATGAAGAAAAAGTAAATTGAAGTGAAAGTTAAGTTAAGTATAGTGAAGGAGAAGTGAAGTGAATAAACTTGCACACTTTACTTTATTTAACTTTCACACTTCATTCACTTCACTTCTCTTTACTTAACTTTCTTTTTCACTTAACTTTCACACTTCATTCATTTCACTTATCTTTCACTTTACTTCACTTAGAAATAAAAAGACAGGCGAGAAAACCACTTTTTGAGAGGGACATTTCCCGGATGCCCTTAAGTGAATTAAAAGTAAAGTGAATGAAGTGTCAAAGTTAAGTGAAGTAAAGTTAAAGATAAGTGAAGCGAATAAAGTGAGAAAGTTAAGTGAAGTGAAATATGTGTAGAAAAATCCGTCATTTTGAAATTTGATAACAGTAGAGAAAAGGAGAAGCAAGAGAAAATCTACAGCAATATCTTCAAATTGAGAGCTAAAAATATTTTAGAAAAACGATTTCTTTACTTTGTGTCTATAAAAAAAAGGATCTAGATATTAATAGATATATAACTCTACTTTTATACCCTCCCTCGAGGAAAAAAAAAGGAAATAATTTCCTCTCTAGTCTCGAAACATGAATTGACGAGTAATGGTGAACTGTAAAATAAATCGTCGTCCTTCGTTCTTGAAACAATATCTTAATATACGAGTCATAAGGGGAGAATAAATATGATAATGTTTAAAGAAATAAGTCTTTCCTCTCTTTTTTTATGTCGTGTCTGTACGTGACTGTAAGTGTATGGTTGTATGTGGATGGTTTATATATTTGTTTCGACCGCTTTTTCGAAGAGTTTGGCATTAATATACATTGAATCTTGTTTCAATTTCAACCCTTGTGAATTGAACCCTGACTATGAAAATTGGGGGAATTTCAAGGTTCTGAATATCAGGAGAACAGCAACAACAACTACTCCTGAGGGAGTGTAGAGTGAGGCACGTGTGAAAGGGACGCGCGTTTCTTCCTTTATTCTTATAAAACCGAGTTGAGAGAAGATCACGTTCGTCTCTCCCAAACCTCGAGAATACCCAGACACGATTTTCGCAGTCCTTAATCCTAAACTATTTTGTTGTGAGGGTTGAGGAAATGGGGAAACCATATACAGAAAGCTAAATTCAAACTGACGCTGCAAATTGCTATTCCTATTGAGAGACATTATTATTTACAGCAATCTACATTCATCTAATTTATAATAATTCGTTCAAACATATGCTTATCAGGTGTCATCATTATTTTAACCCATTATGGGGTTAAAATGATTAGTCAGTTAAGGATTTAATCATTAATTAACTTTTAATCGGTGTTCGGAAACCAGCCCTTAGTCCGAGAAGTCATTTTCTTTTCGACTATACACTGAGAGAAATGGACCCAGGTTAATACAACTATAAAAAAGTGGTTAATGAAATGCAGTTACTGGACCAACTTAAAATTGTCTCTGTAACATGTTTTCTGGTTACAGTAACCAGGAATTTAGTTATATTAACTAACATTTCCAAATAAAACAATCCTAGTTGTGACAACCATGATCCGTGGTGAAATTTGTCTTCAACTACGAACACCTGTTAGCACAACTTTAGTGAAAAGTTGTAGGGGGCCGTCCATAAACCACGTAGCCCCATTTTTTGGGAATTTTAACCCCCCCCCTCCCCCCATGTAGTACGCTATTACATGTATTAGCGTCATTTTTTCCTCTTGTCGTAGTCAATTGCTTGACTCCCCCCTCCCTCTCAAGAGGCTACGTGGTTTATGGATGGCCCCTAGGAAAATGAAGCCTGGTTGTAGTAACCAGGCAGTTTGTTAGATTTCAGTAGTCGGGAGCAAGCGCAGTACGTCTTTATACTTTCTGCTGACAGCTTTAGTTTGACTTTTAACACAACGTAGGATGATGCACTCGTCAAGTTTTTATTTAAAAGTATTTTATGTTTTTTCATCTTTCTTCTTATTAACAAAACTGTGTAAATTAAAAGTGAATATATATGTTGTTGATGCAAATCTTTTTACTTATTTTAGTGACAGTATTGTTGACAATTAATTATATCAACCCGTTGCCTGTTTCCGACCCACGGGTGAGTCGTGAAAAAGTATGTCCATAACTGTTTCCGACCCACCCGTGGGTCGTGTTCACTATCCCAGGTAGAAAAATTTAATGGAAGCCTAGATATATGCTAGCGCCACCACTGGAATTTGCATGGAAATTTATCTCGCCGACGTCTTCTAGCGCCTTGCATGGCGCGAGCACTTTCCGCTAGAATGCAATATAACCTCAAATTTCTGTTGCATAAAGTGTCAAAGGTGTTTGCTTTTATTTTTAAAGTAAAAGTAAATGTTTGCTTGTAGAATATTGTGGCATTTAAAAACAATAAATAGTAAAGAATTGTAAGTATTTATATATTTGTAATTGTATTAAATCCTTTATAATATTAACATATTCGTCGTCGTTTTGTCGTCCGTCGTTCGTGTATTTCCGTACTTCATCGTTCAGTCGTTCGACTTTTATCATTTATTCATCGTATAATATACATATATAATAATACTCATTGTATACATACATATACGCATGCGCAGTAGTGTTCTGTCAATGTCAGGCATGCGCAGTAGTGTTCGGACATAATACGCATGGGCAGTAGTGTTCTGTCAATATTACGCATGCGCAGTAGTGTTCTATCACTATAACGCATGCGCAGTAGTGTTCTATCAGTATCACGCATGCACAGTAGTGTTCAATCAGTACCAAGCATGCGCAGTAGTGTTCTATTAGTATCAAGCATGTGCAGTAGTGTTCTGTCAATGTCAGGCATGTGCAGTAGTGTTCTACTAATGTCAAGCATGCGCAGTAGTGTTCTATCACTATAACGCATGCGCAGTGGTGGTCTATCACTATAACGCATGCGCAGTAGTGTTCTATCACTATAACGCATGCGCAGTAGTGTTCTATCACTATAACGCATACGCAGTTGTGATCTATCACTATAAAACATGCGAAGAACATTCAGAACTTTAAAATTGAATTTTTTAATCCATACACAATCTAAAAATTATTTTTCTACAATACAAAATTTTCAAAGCCCAAAAAATGTTCAAAATATGAAATTTCCAAAATAAGAAGTGTTGAATTGTAATGTAAGTGAAAAGGATTAGATTATTGAGATTTAACAATTCTATTTCTGTGTAACATATTTTTAAAAAATCATTATTGTCAATGTTTTACAAAAATTTGAATAACTTCTAAAAACATGAACACTTTTAATAATCTTAAGCTTACTTTAAAGGTTATTTTCTACAGAATGGGAATTGCTTGTAGACATTAACGTGTAATTTTTTCTTAGAAATTGCAGGTCGGCAAAGTTATACACAAAAATTTCAATTTGAAATATTTCTTTTGTACAAAAAACTATCCTTCAAAAAATATAAAACATGATATGATGCAGATTTTTCAAGAAAATTTAGTAAAAAAATATGTTTGAATTTTAAAAATTATTTTTCTGTTAACGCGTTGCCTGTTAACGACCGTTGGGTAGTAAACTTCTTAGCGCAAAATAAATGCAATTTTTTATGTCAATTATAAAATAAATTGTTGTATATCATTATTAACACACTATTGATTGCAATGATCCTAAATTAAGTAATAAATAAATTATTATTTATTATTTTTAAATAATATAACAGTTTAAAAACAAGTAAAATTTATAAAAATTTATTTTTACTTAAAGTCACATTTAGTGTATAAGGGTTTTTGGAGTCGGTGAATTCGAATTTGACCTTAATTTTAAAAATTCAAAATGGCGGACATCATTTTTCAAATTCATTTGGATTTTTATCAATTTTAGTACCTAAGGGTTTTTCAGGTCGCTGAATTCAAGTTTGACCATCATTTTTAAAACTTCAAAATGCAGGATCCAAATTAGCGGACATACTTTTTGAAAATTTTTTAAATTCATTTGGATTTTTATCAATTTTAGTATCTAGGGATATTTTGGGTCACTGAATTTAAATTTGTCTTTCAAAATAAAAAATTATGAATTCAAAATGAGGGACGTAATTTTTTTAATTCATCCCGATTTTTATCAAATTTTGTACTCTATTGTATATCCTTTGCATTAGCTGATAAAACGAATCATGACACCAGAATGTGCCGCGTGGAGGCTGCAAAGGTTTTACATTACACTTTCTGTTCTTTGTTTTTTTGTTTATAATATCTGTTTAAAATAAAAAATTTTGTCCGATATATTGGATCCACCATTTGGAATTTTTCTTGACGTCATATTTATATTCAGCGACCCCAAAAACCCTTGTATACTAAGTTTCATAAAAACTCATCTACCAGATTTTGCTGAACATTTTGGGCCAATCATATGATTACTTTTCCAAACAGCGAAGGGGTTTATAAGATTGTTTCAAATTTTTTAAATTCTTTTGGTCTAAGTTTGCCAACCTGCATTTTCTAAGAAAAAAGTTTCGTTTATTCGCATAATTTAAGTTATTTGAATCAAAAAAATATATAGATAAAAAAATTATTTGAATGACTACATAAATAATTATTTGACGCAATTAAAGAGATATTGGTCTAAACTAAAATAATTAATTATGAAAAATAATTGCATATTTGATATAAATAAGGGAAATTCCACGTCAACACGGACAGAGCTCTAAACAACAAATTCCTTTGATGGATTTAAACGTTCTAGGGCTTAAAAGATTTCTACATTCATGTACTTTAAGATGCCGATGGGCGTTTTTTGCAAATTTTCATTTATGATGCCAATAGAGCTGTCAAAAGTCAAAAGGTCCAAAAATCTCAAAAGACTTTTATGAATTTATTAAAACTAAAATTTTTTTCTGCTCATTTTTTTAAAGATGATAAAATTTTGAACAGAACAAGATATTTTAGAAGTCGTTTGGCCAATAATTCATTAAGATATTTTTAAAAAATTTCCATTTTCAATGTTTTACAAAAATTTGAATCACTTCTAAAATAACACAGGTTTAAAAATTAAAAACTTTATTTTGCCAATCGAACAAAACATTTTTTTTCGAATAGTAGGTGTTTTTTGAGTAAGAAAATCATAGTTTTAAATTTTTTCCCTCTTGCAGTTTTTCTGTAGCTTCAAATTTTGCATTTTCGAGGTGCGACGCCACTTAATGATAGATCGTCCAACATCCTTCCGGCAGGACGAAAAAGACTCAAGTGAGTCCCTCTAAAATCACTAAAGAAAACTAACATGGAAACAGATAAATAAAAAATGAAATATATCATTGTAAAGGTAACGAAACAAGCTTTCAGCGCATATAAATATCGAGCTTGTAAGTTCAAAACTAAGGGCTGGGTAGTTTGAAGAAGTTCAATTTTCCAAAAATTCACATAATTTTTAGTCACAGAATGACGAAGCCCGGTCCTGCCGGCAGGACGCTTTTCGCTTTATTTAAGAGACTACCTAGCCCAGGTTTATAAATTTAAAGACTCGATATTTACATCATTTGAAAGCTTTGTTTCATTACCTTTCCAGCGATATATTTAGTTTTATATTTATCTGCTTCCATATTAATTTTATAGAGCAATTTCGAAGGGACTCGCGCCTGAGTATTACTCAGATATACTGAACAATATTAAAAATAAACTTTTTTTTAATTGAACAATTAGGTTTCATTCTTTGAACGTTTCTGAAGAGAAAGAGACTTGTCCGGTCAAAAAATATTGATTTTCGGGGATTTTACATTAAATTTACGAAAAAATGTTTTTTTCACTGTTTAGAAACATATAGCAAGTTTGAAGGCTTTGAAAAATGGTTTAAATTATTATTTTAAAAAGTCAAAAATATGGATTTTTTCGTCTTTTCGTCTACTTTAATCCCAAGGAGTGCCAGAAAAGAAAAGTTGGAATTCCCTTTTTTTAAAAGCCTTTCTTTCGGAACGTCCTTCCGGCAGGACGGGCGCTTGGACGATTTATCATTAAACTTACCTGTAGGAAAATTAGCTTGTCAAAATATAATAAATGAGGTATCATTGGAAAGGTTATTAAATTACCTTTCGATCCATAGGTCACAGAATAAAATTCAACAAAAATTAAGAGAGTTACAATCGATTAAAGATGAAATTTCATGACAATTTTGATGATTTTTAGACATTTGAGTAACTTCTACTATTTTTTTCTACATCAAACAGGAAAGAATGTTCAGGTTTTAATTTTTTTATTGATAGACTATATCATTACACAAATTTTAAGCCCTTGTGGACCTAGATTGGATTAAAAATGCCAATTCTACACTAAAATTAGTGAACGAAACTACATTCTTTATTTTAAGTATCCCTTAAACATTTGCAGCAAAAATTGAAGTAATAAAATTTAGTTAAGCTATAAAATTACTAAAATTACTAATCAAGGATTTCTGAAATCGTAGATTTCGAATCCAATGTTAGTTTTCTAAATTTCAAAATGGCGGATCTAATATGGCGGACAAGTTTTTAAAAATCGATTAAATTCGTCTCAAATTCGTTACTCGGGGGTTTTTGTGGTCGCTGAATACGAATCCGATGTCAGATTTTAAAAATTAAAAATGGCGGATACAATAGGTGCGAATTCGATGGATTTTAAAAAACTCGTTTACCATTATGAATCCATCATTTTCAATTTTCGAAATCCGACATCGGATTCGTAATCAGCGACCCCGAAAACCCCCAAGTAACGAATTTAAGACGAATTTAATCGATTTTTAAAAACTTGTCCGCTATATTGGATCCGCCATTTTGAAATTTAGAAAACTAACATTGGATTCGAAATCTACGATTTCAGAAATCTTTGATTAGTGATTTTAGTAATTTTAGAGCTTAACTAAATTTTATTACTTCAATTTTTGCTGCAAATGTTTAAGGGATACTAAAAATGAAGAATGTAGTTTCGTTCACTAAATTTAGTGTAGAATTGTCATTTTTAATCTAATCGAGGTCCATAAGGGCTCAAAATTTGTGTAATGATATAGTCTATCAATAAAAAAATTAAAACCTGAACATTCTTTCCTATTTGATGTAGAAAAAAATAGTAGAAGTTACTCAAATGTCTAAAAATCATCAAAATTGTCATGAAATTTCATCTTTAATCAACTGTAACCCTCTCAATTTTTGTTGAATTTTATTCTGTGACCTATGGATCGAAAGGTAATTTAATAACCTTTCCAATGATACCTCATTTATTATATTTTGACAAGCTAATTTTCCTACAGGTAAGTTTAAGTGGCGTCGCACCTCGAAAATGCAAAATTTGAAGCTACAGAAAAACTGCACGAGGGAAAAAAATTAAAACTATAATTTTCTTACTCAAAAAACACCTAGGGGAGACCGGGGTTACTTGGAGCACTTTTTACTCTTTGTTGTTTAACTAAAACATTTTTGCTTTTTTTAAATTCCTATTGCACGGAAAACTTACTGTAACATCTCAGCTTCAATTTAAAACAAAAAAAATTGCAATCTATTTGATAGGTTTTTTTTATACCACTTTATTCAAAGCTATGTAAAGTGCGCCAAGCAACCCCGGGGTTGCCTGGCGCATGACTGAAATTAATTAAATTATACGATTTAAAGTTGAAACATTATATGATATAGTAAAATAAGTTTTTACTGTCATTTTACAGTAAAAAAATTTAAAAAAGGATCATATTTAATTACAATTAAGAACATTTTTTGTGTAATCGTAAAATTATTTATTTATTTATTTATTTATTTAACAAATATACGGGACAAGCCCTTTCGTACATAATACTCTTACAATCTAAAAGTTGCAACCGCAACTTATATTGTACAATATTATCTGTGTGTAATCAACACTAGGTAGTTTTAATTTAAAAGTCGAAAATAAACCTACGCAATGAAGAGGTGAATCTTAAGAAGTTACTATCAAAAAAGTCAACAATATTTGACATCGAATTAGCCTCTCTACTTAATCTTGTTACAAAAGAGTGATATCCGTAGTTTGTTCGATGAAAGGACTCCAAAAACAGTGTATAATTTCTAGTTGCCCTTATACCCGTGTGGAAAAATATTGTGGCAGTCTAGAGTCCAATGATTTCCCGATTAGCAATCATCAAGTCCGTCTAATTCTAGACGGTCCATCAAGTCCCGAATCAGTGACTTAACAGATGGGCTTATTAGAAAAAATCTAAGTCAAATATGTCCGCCTAGTACGGTGTTATTAAGACCGTCTAGATTTGGTCTAGGATTTTATATGCGCATGCGTCGATGTGTGCCCAGCTGTTAAGTAACATGGCGCCTAATGGCGTCGCGTCGTTTGGCGTCGTTAGATTAGTCAGCGTATGGTGCATTTTCTTTGTGAATTTTAGTATTCGTTGTGGTTTCTGTTTTATGTGAATAATAATGTGCTATGTTGTTGCTGTTTTCTGTATAATTTAATTTTAAATGTGCACTGAAAAAATAGATTTTGATGTGTTTCTATGTGTTTGACTAGTCGGCTGAAGCTAGCAGTCGTACTCAGCATCAATGTTTAGGCGTCATCTACCAATATGCCTCTCCTTCAAATTTAGAAATACTTAATGATTTAAAAAACCATCGAATATTGTTATTTGAGAATAAATAAACACTAAATAGCAAATTAAGGGCCGATTTCACCAACACCGATTAAAAGTTAATCAATGATTAAATCCTCAATTAACCAATCAGAAGCCTTTAAACTGTCTTTAATCATTGATTAACTTTTAATCGGAAGTTGGTGAAACTGGCTCTTAGTAAGTTTTTATTTATTAATTTCATTAATTAGTGGTTGACGCCTAAAGATTGGTGCTGAGTACGACTGCTAGTTTCATCCGGCTGTTTTGATTTGCAGTAAATTTTATTTTACAAAAAGACTACTATATCTCCAATGCCAAAGATTGGGAGGGACACAAAGCCTTACGCTTAAAGAAAGTTAAAGTGAAAAATACAGAAAATTAAAATATTTTTTTATACTTTTTATGTTAAAAAAAGTCATCAAAATTATTTCAAATATAATTAAGTTTTATCATTCTAAGAATAGTTGTCATAACATATAATGAGAAATTTTTAATAGACGTAGATTAGAATTTACTAGCACTGCTGATCAGACCAGAAACGCTGGTCTATTCTAGACGATAGCGTGGAAGTTTCGTTTCAATTCTGAACAGCCGCTCGACACGACCGTCTGCCCTGGGTCTATAAAGACGTTAGACAGTCTATTAAGCGCTTGGTCAGCGCCCTAAAATTTTTCCACACGGGTAGGGACAGACATATTAAATAATGATAATAAATTTGAACAATTAATTACACCATTTATAATCTTATAAAATAAAGTCAAATCATTAAAAAGAAATCTGGATGCAATTAGTGGAGTATTAAATGATAATCTTAATGTACTGTAGTCATGGGAGTATCTGTCAAATTGAACATGAAGTTGTCTCGCTACAAAGCGAAGAAATCTATTTTGAATTCTTTCAATTCTAATTATGTTAAAATCGTAAAAAGGCACCCATATTACAGAAGCATACTCCAGCAGCGATCTTACCAAAGAGAAGTAAAGAATTCTTAGTGTATTAATATTATGAAACATTGATGCGTTTCTAATTATGAAACCAAGAGCTCTTAAGGCTTTTGAAATTACTTTCTAAATTATAGAAAACTTTTATAAAATATATGCTGTGAATTTTTAAAAAACGCACCCTTCACTAAAATTTTTGAACAAAATAATTATATTTTTAATACAGAAATAATAATTTATAAAATTTTAACATTTGAGATCTTTTATGGTATATAACTAAACCAGGTAACCCCAGCCAAACCGCGCCAAGTAACCCCGGAGGTACTTTTTATACCTTTATAAAGTTTTTATTAATAACATTAATAAAAATCAAAGATTCTTTATTGTCCCTAGAAAACAAATAGTTAGAGCTCAAAACTTGATATTTGAGCTTTATTTTAAATCATTTCCTAAAAAGATATAACAAAAAAATAAGGAGGTCAAAAATTTACTTTCGAGTACCAAAATTAATTATTTTAATCTATACGCCACAATAATTAATTAATAAAAATGAAACTTTGTACAAACTTAGAGTTCATTAAGTACTTGAACTTGAGTGGAGAGAAAAAATTATTCAACTCAAAATTTTTGAAAAAACTCGAGTGCGCCAAGCAACCCTTGCGCCAAGTAACCCCGGTCTCCCCTACTATTTGAAAAAAATTGTTTTGCTCGATTGACAATTTCACTGTAAACCAGTGTAATGAACGCTTTTGAATAATTTTAGGCTTATTTTAAAGGTCATTTGCTACACTTTAAGAATTACTTATAGGCATTAACGTGTTATTCAAATTTTTGTAAGATATTGAAAATGACAATTTTTTAAAAATACACTGCAAGCCCGATCAGCGGTCACCCGATCAGTGGTCACTTGTTTACGTCGTTTGTAGATGGGGCGGGCGAGGGGCAAAGAGGGAGTCGAAAAGTTGTGGCAGTAGCGTATACATTAAAGACGCTCTGGCCCCTTAAAAAAAAATTCAGTAGTCAAGTAATGGTAACCCATCATAAAACAGTTCATACGGTCCTATATGTTTACGCCCGATCAGCGGTCGAGCACCCCCGGAGCTGACCGCTGATCGGGCTTGCAGTGTATCTAAATAAAATATTGGCCAAATGACTTCTAAAAGATCTTGTTCTTTTTAAAATTTTATCATCTTTCAAAAAATAAAAAGCAAAATATTTTAGTTTCCATACATTTTGTGTTTTAAAATGTTTTTCAATCACCTGAAAATGAATGATCTCTCAATTTTGACCGGTAGTAGATTCGTAATTAGCGACCCTAAATACCACCGAGTAACAAGTTTTAATCGAATCTGATAAAATTTGAATTTTGTTCGCCATATTGGATCCGACATTTTAGATTTAAAAAAAACTTTAGATTTATATTAGAGGACCTTAAAAAACTGTTAAAGAATGAGTTACAGAATAATTTACCTCGTTTTTTGCTTTTAATTCATAAAAGTATTTTGAAATTTTTGGACCATTTGACTTTTGACAGCTCTATTGGCATCGGCAATGAAAATTTGCAAAAAACGCCCATCGCCATCTTAAAGTATATGAATGTAGAAATCTTTTAAGCCCTAGAACGTTTAAATCTATCAAAGCAATTTTTGTTTAGAGCTCTGTCCGTGTTGACGTGCAGAATGTCCCATAAAGATTTAGTTATTTTTAAAAAATTATTTTATTAATAATAATAAATATTTATTTGAATTAAAATCCATGCATTACTGAATCAAGTAATTTTCCTAATTGATTTAAAGCAATATTTATTAAATCCAATTATTCCATTCATTTGCGACTTAAATAATTCGAATTTGCTACAAATTAGTGATGCCGCGAGACGAGACGATAACACGTAAATTCTCGTCTCGTCTCGACTTTTTGCATGGACGAGAGAACTCTCGCGGCATCACTACTACAAATAACTATTTATTTGATATACTACAAATTAAAATTTTTATATCAAGGGCAGTTCCATACAAAAAGTAAATGGTGGATCACCGATTTTTCTTAAAGTTTGTAATTTTGTAGTATTTGGGGTACTTAATAACTGTGTCAAACGGTTTTGCAAAAAAAATTTTTTTTTGCAAGATATTTAGATTTGAAAAATCGGAAACTGAAAATAAATAAATAAATGTCAATTTTTTATAATATTAAAAAAAAGTTTTAAAAAATTAAATTTTCAATAATTTGTTTAAACAACAATTTTATATTGTTAAAAAAATATGCTAAGGACATCATGGAGTTTCCTAAAAAAATTATTTTCTCAAAATTTAAACCTTCCTTAATAAGTGGTTAAATTTTTAAAGAAGTGCTTTTTGATGTTTTTGAGAAAAAAATTTTTGAAGTTTGCGCTACGAGTTTTTGTGCGTTGCGCTAACTAAGTAGCGCCTATATCAGTGTATTTTAAAAGATAATATTACCTTTACTGCTCGCTTCATTATAAATGTATTAACATTTATTAATTATATACGTATATATTATTATTAAACAGTTTAACTATGGGACATTCCACGTCAACACAGACAGAGCTCTAAACAAAAAATGCTTTGATGGATTTAAACGTTCTAGGGCTTAAAAGATTTCTACGTTCATGTACTTTAAGATGCCGATGGGCGTTTTTTGCAAATTTTCATTTCCGATGCCAATAGAGCTGTCAAAAGTCAAAAGGTCCAAAAATCTCAAAATACTTTTATGAATTAAAAGCAAAAAACAAGGTAAATAATTCTGTAACTCATTCTTTATCAGTTTTTAGGGTTCCCGAATATAAATCTAAAGTTTTTTTTTTAATCCAAAATGGCGAATTCAATATGGCGGACAAAATTCAAATTTGATCAGATTCGATTAAAACTTGTTAATCGGGGGTTTTTAGGGTCGCTGATTACGAATCTGAAGTCACTTTTTAAAAATTCAAAATGGCGGATCCAATATGGCAGAAAAAATCTTCAAATTTGATCCGATTCCCTTAGAACTTGTTACTCGGGGGCTTTTGGAGTCGCAGATTATGAATATGAAGTTACTTTGTAGAAATTCAAAATGGCGGATCAAATTTTTTAATTTGATCAGATTTAATTAAAAAGTGTTACTCGGTGGTTTTTAGCGTATCTGATTATGAATTTGAAGTCTCAAACACAAAGTAACTTCATATTCATAATCTGCGACCCCAAAAGCCCCCGAGTAACACGTTTTAAGGGAATCGGATCAAATTTGAAAATTTTTTCCGCCATATTGGATCCGCCATTTTGAATTTTTAAAAAGTGACTTTAGATTCGTAATCAGCGACCCTAAAAACCCCCGAGTAACAAGTTTTAATCGAATCTGATCAAATTTGAATTTTGTCCGCCATATTGAATTCGCCATTTTGGATTTTTAAAAAAAAACTTTAGATTTATATTCGGGAACCTTAAAAACTGATAAAGAATGAGTTACAGAATAATTTACCTCGTTTTTTGCTTTTAATTCATAAAAGTATTTTGAGATTTTTGGACCTTTTGACTTTTGACAGTTCTATTGGCATCGGAAATGGAATTTTTCAAAAAACGCCCATCGGCATCTTAAAGTACATGAACGTAGAAATCTTTTAAGCCCTAGAACGTTTAAATCCATCAAAGCAATTTTTGTTTAGAGCTCTGTCTGTGTTGACGTGGAATGTCCCCTATATATTTTTAACTTTTTTATAAACATTATTTTCCTTTTTTATTGTAAAAAATCTTTTCCCCCACACTTTATCCAGGCTTATATTTCTAATTTTGTATTGTTATGGTCTTCAGTGGAACAAAAGTCAAACGTTATTGTGTCAAATTTATTTTCTACTAACTGAAAAAATGCTTTAAGGAAAAGATTTTTTACATTAACTCATTGATGCCTATAGGCAAAGGAATGCAGATATAATAAAAGTAACTATTGGAATCCTCGCATGGGATCTAATGATAATTTTTGTCGTTGAATGTTAAAAAAATATTTTTTTAACAATTTTTTTTATAAACAAATGAAGAGAAGTTGATTTTTATAAGAAACTTATAGTGCTATTTGATTCTACGCTAAAAACCACTACGAAAACATATATTACATAATTTTTTAAAAAAGACCTATTGGTGTAAAAATGTTATAAACAATTAGCCTGCATTCATACTGTATGAGGTATAAGGATCGTTTTTGAAGTTAAAGATTTTTTTAAACAAAATTAGCTTAATCAGAAGAGTTTTTGACGTTAAAAATTTTTTAAACAAAATTTTTACCTTAAAAACTATTTATGTAAGTGGAAATAAATAAGTAAAATGTCTTCCGAGCGAGCGAGGAATATGACGCTAGTTTAAACATAAATTAATATTGCATTATAAATTTTTTGTTCATTCGTTAATTTATACACTTATTTATAAAATAATTTTTAGTATATGAATGTTTTATTCAACCTCCAAGAAAATTTTTAAATATATTTTAAATAATTAATCTAACGATTTATCACCAAGAGTAACAATAAATATTTTTTGATGGATCAAATATATTATTAATTTTTCTCCATTCGAATTAGAAAAGATAACCTCAAACTGGATTTATTTTTTCTTTATTTTTAATTGACCTGACAGAAAAGATTTACTGATTTTAAATAGGAACTTAATTTTTGCAATTATTATTATTATTATTATTATTATTATTATAAAAGAAATTGGTTAATTTCAAAAATTTTAATTTCAATGTTTGACATGTGTAACTATTTTTCACACTGTTACTGAAAAGAAATAAATAATTTTTTATGGAAATTTAATAATAATTTATTCTTAAAATTTCCATATTTAAAAAACAATTTTATACAGCAAATAATGACCAAAATTTTGATTAGGCTTGGGATTAAGAAAAGGTTGCCGTTTTCTGAATTAAAATCTTACCATAACTTTAAACGAAACGTGAATTAACTCTTCAAATACGTTAAAACTTCATTGTAGACAGATAATTAGTAAATGTTTTTTATATGTACACGATTTTCTTAATTATTTTCGTCAAAAGAAATGACATAGGAATCATTTTTTAATTCGCGAAATAAAGTTTTGGCAGGTGAGGTTATGTTCATTCTACCACTGCGAGCAGAATGCGAAAAAGGCGCTAGACTACAAAAGTGTTTTAAATGCTCTCAGTACCACTACAGCGCAATGGAACGCAAGAGTGGCACCATGCTAGCGCCACCAAATTTTTCTACTAGGGATCACTCAAAATAAATATAATTTGTATATAAATTGATAGATATTTTTCTTTATATCAATATTATAAGAAATAATAAGGGTCATTAATGATATTTTAGAAAATAATTGAATAATTAGTTATAATTTAAATATACTATACTATTTGAAAAAATATCAGATTTCGCTGGGAATTTTGGGACAATCATGTTGTATTTTCCTCAAACAGTTAAGGGGTTAATGCGATTAATGATTTCATATAACCTATATATTTTTGACAATTTTTAAAATTATTTGTATGAAAACTTTACTTTTATGACTAAAAAAAATGCATATGGTGTTTTACTAAAATTTTTGAAAATAATTGAATTCTTTGGAGAAACTTTATAAAAATTGTATTGAAAATAATGAACTTCATGCGTAAAAATTTATCATTTATGAAAATATAATTGAATTCTTATAAAAAAATGTTACCTATTCACAAAAATTTAGATTAATTTATTTTATATTTTTAGAGAAAAATGATCGAAAAATTAACATTGGAGATCTAACAGTCACATGCTGTTAATTCATTATATCATTCATTCAAACTCATTATTTAACCCATTTAGTCCGAGAAGTCCGTTTTTTTGCAATTTTTTAATTTTGGTGGGCTAAAAAAACAGCATTCGGTCTTTCTTGAGTATCTTTCAGTCCTCTTTTACAATTTACAAGAAAATTTAACTTTTGTCTCAAGGATAAAAAGTTATGATTATTTAAACAAATAAAGCACAAATTGTTTAGGTATTCTTTCATTATATACACTAGAGTCTTGGTTATATGGAATGTGATGGCGCTGAAACGGGTTGAGGGGAGAAGGGAAGGGTCGTGCTTGACTCGATGATGGCAGTAGCATACCCAATACTGGATCCGTTTTTCCCCTTGATATAACTTAACCCCAAAATTGTTAGTGAGCTATTAGACAATATTAATTAATTTATTTATTTGTCTAAAAATGTCATTTAATAAATCCAAATTATCAATTTTACCCTATATTTATAAATTCTAAAGATATAAAATATTTTCCTCAAACAGTTAAGGGGTTAAAGCTAAATCGTCATAGAATTGATATTAAAAAATTTATTTGGTTAAGTATAAAGGTCTATTAGTCATTTAAAAAATAACAAGCAGAAGAATATTTTCTTTCAGTCTCCAAAAACCAATGTGCCTATTTTTTTACTTGTAAAGCTTGCATATAATTTTTAAACATATTGCAGCAAGTTCGTACATAAAAACTAAACATTTTTCCCTTTGGAACTCCATCTCTATAATTCACTGTTTTTGAGATATTCCATTTGTAACAACTGCACAGCGTAATAACCGCACCTATAGTCTCCCCTATTATAAGTTATTGAATTTCAATTGTTATAAATTATTCTCAATTCAATGATTTGAAATTTTTAAAAATCTTAATTTGTATGAAAAAATAATAATGATTAAATATTTATTTAAAAATGAAGTTATTGATGTTTTAGAATAATTTTACAATTAAAGAAATTCGTAAATTAATGTAATAGAACATTTTTTTGAGCATCTAATAATTTTTAGAGTGAATCAGAATATTCTTTATTATATTTAGGGTCAGGGAAAAAGTGAAAATTTTGTCTGGAAATCAGGCGAAAGCCAAGGAAAAAACAAAATTAAATTTTTGGTGACAATCAATCGGATAAATGAGAAAATCTTTTACATAAAATCGCAACATTTAATTATTTTATTTCACTGCAATTAAAGAATTACCATCTCATTTTTTTCCCAGCTACACATTAATTTTCGATGAAGGATAAAAGAGTTACACATAATATGCGAAAGTTGGAGTAGAAAAATAACAATAGAATAGAAAACAATGAGATTGAACTTCGATTTTTGAATTTAGTCTATTAAAAAAATAAAAATGGAAAAAAGAACAGGTGAATTTCAAAATAACTCTGTTATTTTTGCCCACCCTCCCATTTCCGAATTCGACCTTTTTCATGCCCCGATTCTCCTCGACATTCACGTACATTTGGAATTAATTGAACTGTAGCGTGTACCCAAGCACAATGCAACATTGTGCGCCCGAGATTAATAATACCCGGCGCTTTTCGTGAGGCGTGTGACGCCAGGGGCGTTTGGGATTTTGAGAGTGAGAGAGAAAGGAATGAAATTGCTTTCAACCGTATAAAAGTGGTGTGTTTCGCGAGAATCCGCGCAAGATCAAGTGCGCTGGCAAGCTGCCACAGTCGACCGGTGTAATAAACGCTCATTCAAGAAAAGAGAGAGACTGGTCGACCCTGAGATGTTTTTCTCTCCCGCGCTATACGAGAGAGGATTCTCTCTGTCTCTCGCGATGTTTTATATATAAATGAATTCGCGATTCTCTCTTTCACTCTCTCTTTATTCTCTCGTTTATGTCTGTCTGCTTTCTGAAACGTCAAGACGTTTGGAAACAGGAGCTGATTTACGAATCCAATCGCTCAGACGCTTTGAGAGAAAAAGAGAAAAGAAAAGAAAGAGAGGAAAAGAGAGAGAGAAAATAAAACGAAGAAGAAGTAGAGAAAAAAACCAATTTTAACTTGTCGCGACGTGAAACGAATAAATGGAGTTCCGAGGGTAACTGAAATCACGGTCGAGAATTTCTCTTTTAAATGATCCGAGAATGAGAATAGGTTCTTATAAAAAATTCAAATGAAAATTATCCTCTTAGAGACGATTAAATTATTTCTTTTCGAATTGAAAAAATTTTCTATACCTTTTATTTACAGAAGGAAAATGGTGAATTAAAAACCAAGAATGAGCTTATTTTCATTAGTCGTAATAGTTAATAATAATTTTTATCTCGGGTGCGATTTTGTCAAAATCAAATTTCGATTTTGACTTTAAAGACTTTCACTTTGACATTGACTTTCATTTTGATTACACTTTAATTTTCCAAGTCAAAATCGAATCGAAAGTCAAATTCAAAATCAAAGCGAAAGTCAAAGTCAAAATTGAATCAAAAATTAAAATTCATTAATTGAGGGCCTGGAACGGATAACTGCCTGCAACGCATGGTTGAAAAGGACTATATCAGTCAGACAACAGTAAGCGCCTCTAGGCCTCTCACTGCTGTCTGACTGATATAGTTCTTTTCAACCATGCGTAGCAGGCAGTTATCCATTCCAGACCCTCAATTAAATTAATTTAATAACAATAAATATTAAGTATACTTAGATAATAATAAAATATACCTAATTAATTAATTAAAATTATTTATAATTAAAGTCAAAATCGAAGTCAAAATCATAGTCTAAGTGAAAATGAATGTCAAAGTGAAAGTCACATTCGAATGGAAATTCATAGTTAATGTCAAATTCCAATCGAAAGTCAAACTCAAATTACGAAATCGCACCTCAGTAGTAAAAGGCATTCGTGATCAGACGATCGGATACTTCATTATAATGTTTTCAGTAGTAAAGAACAATTCTGGTCAGCCGTTTCATAAAAATTGTCAATGCTCCTCATCAGAAATGAAAAATTAAGTTCTACGACTTTACAAAAGTTCTAAGGTACAAGCTTATTAGGTGTTTATTATAATTGTCGATCTAAGTAGTCAGTAGACTAGACTAGATCTAAGTAGTCTAGACAATTTTAGTCAGACTTTCGAACTCTATAACAAATAATGTTCGCGCCTTACAAGTAGAAATATAGAGTTAAATATTTTTTTATTATCTTTTTCTCCTAGTATTAGAAATAATTAGAAAAATTCCATTTATTCGAGAACGTTTCAGTAGTAGAAGAAATGTTTTGTCAGACTTATACATTTCCGTACATTTGAATTCAGTGATAAAAGTCCATTTTACGTCAGACGTCGCGCACAAATTGACGGTAATTCAGTTTTGTGTCTCATTTTAATTGAGACTATTAGTTTCAGTAGTTTTAAATAAATTTTTTTCATTAAACTTCCGTTTTAAAGAGATCTTTATTTTCAGTAGTATAAAGGTTACTTTTTAGTCAGAAATTATTATTCACAGTTTAATTGCAATCACACTGGGGATTAGTCACTTATATTACTATTATTACTACTTTTATTATTTTTATTATTATTAATTATAAATTATTAATCAAATTAATTAATATTAATTTATTGTTAATAATAAAATAAAAAAATAACAATAGTAAAGACTTTAAATTAAAATTAAATTAAAACTTTTTAATGAACATAGTATGTCTAATGGTCAGAAAATGTCAGATAATTTTATTTAAAGTGAGAAAAATGTTTACAAATTAAAATTTTTTGTGAATTTAAAAATGTTTTAAACAAACAATACTTAAATAATTTTTATTACCATTTGCCACTACCTTTAGATTTTAATTAATTGTTAAATATATGTCAATAACCATATTTTTGTCCCAAGAAAGTAGAAATAAAGTTATAGTAAAAAATCAGGGAAAATAGTTAAGAAAATTCAGGCCTTTGTTTCTCATTCCTTATTAGGACACGCTGAATAAATAAATAAAAAAACTAAAATTTACATTCCTTTAGTTAAAATCGTTTAAGTAGTTAAGGTCAATTGTAATCCCACAGAATTATTATGAATGCCAATCTCAGTAGTAAAAACACTCTTTATAATCAGACTTTTTCCCTTTTGTTTTTTGTAAATTCAATCTTTATAGGGGAGAGTGGGGCAAACCGGACATATTAACGGTTTTTTTACTCTTGTGACTAAATGAATCAACCGATTTTATTTTTCGATGTCTTGTTTGAAAGATCATTTAATTGCGCAACTTTTTCCCAGAGACACCTATTCCTTAGCCTTTATTGTTTAGTTGCTGTGTTAAATTTAAAAAATTTTGAAAACTGGACGGTTTGCCCCACCTTCTGGGGTAAACCGACCAGTTGGGTTTTTTTATCTATAATATTGCATTTGTATAATCTACACGGAGAGCCCGAGATTTGTAATTTTTGTATAAAATCACACTAGAATTTACTATTTTGACATTGCAACCAACGGAAATAAGGGGACTTTTTGTATTTTTTACTATTTTCTACACTAAGTCACTAATCCGACAAATGATCACCAAATTAGCAAAGTTTCTTACTATTTCGTCCAATAGTTCCAAACAACTGTAGTAAACTCAGAAGTATTGTGTACGTAAAATTACACTATAGTCGTTTGTAAATGCAGAAAGAAAGAGTGAAAGAAAAAATACGGATTTTTATCGCCGGTTTCCCGTCAATTCTTGACTTATGGAGATGAACTGGAAGGATTTTTACATACACAGACACACACACACACTTATAAATTTGTTGGATAAATATTTGATTGTTCGACGTAGTCTAGCCGAGCCTCGACAATTAGTGCTGGCGCAGTACAGAATTTTTGTTTCGCCAAAGCTTGGACAAGCCACGGCGGCAAGTGCTGGCTGAGTATAGAAACATTGTTCACAACGCTCTTTGCTAACATTGCTTTTTTGACATAAACTTGAAAAAAATTATAAAAAAAGTTTATGAATGTTTATAAATATAAATTTATTGAAAAAAATTAATATTTTACTTTTTAGTTGTTCATTTTTTATTCTTAATAAATTTAATAATAACAATTTAACACAATTGTCTAATTTTGTAAATAATAAATTATTTAAACAAATTAAAATTATAAACAAAATTTAAACTTTAATCTCAATAATAATTTGGTTCCTATTAAAATACTATTATACTTCTTACTATGAATAAAAAATTATTAAAAAATTACCACGTAATTTAAGAATTACGTAAAATGTTAAATGCAATAAGTAAAGTAATTTAATTTAATCATTAAAAATTTAGTTTAATTTATTTTATTTCAATTTATTATTTCTAACGTATCCCTATTTTTTCTCATCTTTGACTCAATAATTGTATGTCTGAATGATACTGAGATATTAATACTTTACTGTACACATGTGTCGTTAGCATAGTGGTTAGAGCGTTAGTCTGTTAGTCCGTAAGTCGTAGATTCGATTCCCCTCGTCAGCAATTTTGTTTATTTTCATAGGTTTGCGATATTTCTAGATCCCTATCGTTAGGTACTAAAATATGAAAGTCTAATGCACACTTACTGTAATTGTTTATTATTTAATTTTTAAATGTTATAAACAATTTTTTTCTACTTTATTTACTATATCCATTGTTAGTCTCCATCTTTAATACAATTTCTTTAAGAAGAGAAATATTTTATGAATAATAACTATTTATTAATATTATTTACCATTTTGTTGTTAAATTATTTATAATTATTAATTTAATAATAATTAATAACAATACGGCATTTATTGCGGCAATATTCTCAGCCAGCACTGGTCCAGTGCTGCGCCAGCGCTGTTTGGCAGCACTGGCAGGCAGTACTTCGCCAGCGTTAGACAGCGTTATCATCCCAGAGTTATGCCAGTGCTGTCTGTCAGAGTAGCTGCCAGTACTGTCAGTGCTGGCGCAGTACTCCGCCAGTTGTAAATTTCCCATTGGGTTTGTTTTCTTATATATTGAATGATGAAAATTTACAGCACTTACGAGAAAGCAGTTTACTTTTAACAACTTATTACAAGACATAGTTCTTGGGACAGGAATAAATGCAAAATTTATTATGGATAGTAGGTTTTAGTGGAAAATGTTTTCATTTGTCAGATTTTGTCTAATGAAATTAGATAAAACTATAATCAATTTTCGCTATACATTTACAATTCTTACACAAAATATTAAAACTTGCTATTTCAATGTAGCAAATTTATCTATTTCTTTTGTAAATTTATCTATTTCTGTAGTACATTCGAGTACATTATGATAAAAGTCCCCTTATTTCCGGTCATTGCAACCATTTTTAGTAATTTTTACAAATGTGGGTCTCTCCGTGTACAATAACAACAAACATAAAGAATCATGTGAACAGTGGTTGTAATAATGTAAATAATAATACAGGATTGAATTTTAATGAAATAAATAATTTTTTTAATAACAAAACAAAAATGTTTGAAATTATCAGGGAAACAACATTAAAGGGTCTAATTCTCATTGGAAGATAATTATTTTTCATTGAAAGTAAATATTTTAATGAAAAAAACATTCTAATTAATAATAATTTTCGTGAAATTCTGATACAATGAAATTATTCTATGACCGGTTTGCCCCACAGGCTCATTTTGAGAATAAATATTTGTTTTAAAAAAAAACGCTTTGCAAATTCATCAAAGTTTTTTCTGGTAAATATTCCTGAGGTGTGTACCTTCAAAACCTAAGACCTAATATTTGGAAATATTACACGATTTCCACAGAATTTCCTTAAGAACAAGCTTGTAAAAGTACTAAAAAAACTAAAAAAAACTTTTGCTCCCAGCGTTGCACAAACAAAAGTAAAAAATGTCAAGTTGAAAAAATAAGGTATACTACACATGGTTGTTTCAAATTTCTAAACAACACTTTTGACGATTTCGCCATTTCGGAGCTATTGACACCTGGCAGGTTTGCCCCACTCACCCCTATATAAAGATACTATACTATACTGTAGTAGTATTATATTATAGCATAATAAAACTAGAAAATTGTTATAAGTTTCTGACAAATTTAAAATTATTTTTTGCACTTCCTTTTTATCAGTAGTAAAAATCACTTCTTACGATACTTAAAAGTAATAATAGGAAATATACCCGTGTAGAAATTTCCCTACTATGGCCATATTAGGGAATGAAACACATAGCCCGACCTGGGCCAGATCTTGGCGATGATCAAATGTGGATTTCCTGATCAGGACCATATCGGGCCGTGTGTTTCATTCCCTAATAGGGAAGACCCGATCTCCTGGGTCAGACCAGCTCAACTGTGTTAAAAAAATTTCATTGATTTTCTAAAATGTTAAAACTTTTATGAAAATCTGTAGTTCACAACAAAACAAAAAAACACTTTTAACCGTTTTTTGAATTTTCAAATTTTTGTTATTGTTTTTTGCATTAACAAAATATTACAACATTTAAAAAAAAATTCATAACTCAAAAGCCGTTTAGAATAAATTAATGAAATTTACACAGATTACATAAAATTGTTCGCCCTTTTAAATGAAAATATTTGCAAGATTGTACATTTAAAAATTTTTTATTTTTAATAACAATTTTATAAACAATTTAAATTATTTATGTGTTCTACCCCTCCAATTGCAATGAAACTCATAGGAAGTGTAGTCAGTAGTCTCTTCTTGAAGACCAAAAAAAAAAATTTGTATTTTCAATTTGGAATGTAAATAACGAATTTTTTTATTGTAACGCGCGCCAACGGCCACCGCCAGAAATACGGGCGCCCGACTTGCCAAGCATCTAAACGTGCTAAAAATTGCGAATACTTCACGAAAACAAGTGAATAACGTTTTCTGTCCTTTAACCCAGATTCTTATAATTTATTATATCGTCAATCAAGTAAATATTAATTTGTTCTATCATAGTAAATTCTAATAAATATATAAAATATATCTATTTGTTGAAATAATGGCTATAAGAAGTTTAACTAACGTTATTTGATTAAAGTTTTTGATTTTTTTCAGACAAGTGCAATAAATAGATGAAAAAATATTTAGTGTTTTAAAAGTAAAATAAATTTCAAGACTTTATAAATAATTATTTAACGTTAAAATGGGCAGACCAAATTTCTGTTGCAACCCTTTGAATAAAAAAAACACAAAAAGGTATCAGATGGATTACGTCTAATAAGTAAAAAATGGCATAACAATTTTAAAAATTGCGTTGGATTATATGTGTGCAAATCGTGTCGTACTGTGTGTTATTTAAAAAATCGGACAAGTGCGAGTTGCACTCGCACTAAGATCGAGGGTTCCGTACACCAAAACTAAACTCATTTTTTATAAATATATATATAAAGAAGAAAAATGATTGATTGATATTAACATATATAAACCTATTGAGCTGAAATTCGGTAAACATATGTATTTTTATTACATGTAGATTAAAAAAAACTATAAAAAAACTATAACTATAATCCATATTGTATTCTTATGTTTTATTTACAAATAACAAAAAGTATATATTTTACCTGATTAGAGATAGTATTTAAAATAATATATTGGATATAAAGTAACAAAAGCTACTTATATTATTAATTACAATAAATTTTTTATTGATTGGTATTTCGCTATATTTTTCCTGTAATCATCACTTAAAAGTGAAGATCTCTACCAAATTTCAGCTCATCAGGTTGAGATTGGTAGAAGTTAACGGGGAGGACAGGGTCATTTTTTGCAATTTTTTCGAAAAAATTGAATTTTTTTTCCTCCTAGTTCGCAAATATGTCCGTCAATTGGGTTCGCTATATTTTTCCTGTAATCTGAACTTAAAACTGAAGATCCCTACCGAATTTCAGCTCACCAGGTTAAGATATGTAAAAGTTAAGGGGGGGACAGCCCATTTTGCGTGGCTGGGACGGACACACGAGTGATTTCATAAGGATTCCGTCAGTACACCTACGGTGTACGGAACCCTAAAAATGAAATTTTTTTACCTATGAATTTGGCACTTGCAACTGAAAATAAAAAAATGGACGAAGAAAATACAGAGGATGATTTATTTGTTAATAATTATAATTCTGAGAAAAAAGATCCAACATATCCCGAGTCGAAATTTAAGCCCTACTTTCACCCTGAATTTTCAGGGTCTATTGAGTGTTAGGTGTAGTAAAGTAGGGACTAATTCTAATACAATTAGACCCTACTTTGACTCCCAAAATAGGCGGAAATTTGCCATTCTTCCATTTGGAGAAGCAAAGGAGGGTCTACTTCTAAGAAACCTGTACCGTACTTTTAAACCTCGTAGACCCTACTTTCATACTCCTAGACCCTACATTCTAAAAGAAAATTTAGAAGTATTTTTTAATGCATTACTTGAAACACTGCAAATGCAAAAAGTACTCCAGATTCATAAATACTATATACACTTCGTCTATATACTATATACACTTCGTCTATATACACTTCGTGTATATAGACGCTATAAAACACATAAAATTCCACTTTTACTCATCCCTAGTGCTTCAATTGAATCTGAGCAAATCTTCAAATTTTTCTTTTTCTAATTGTAGGGTCTAGGAGTATGAAAGTAGGGTCTACGAGGTTTAAAAGTACGGTATAGGTTTCTTAGAAGTAGACCCTCCTTTGCTTCTCCAAATGGAAGATTGGCAAATTTCCGCCTGTTTTGGGAGTCAAAGGAGGGTCTAGTTTTTAAAAATTGTATTGAAATCAGACCCTACTTTACGACTGCTAAACCTGAATAAGCCCTACATTTTCAGAGGCTAAGTAGGGTCTAAATTTCGACTCGGGATCGCTGTGATAAAATAGAAAATTCTTTGAAAATTGAAAAAATAAATTCACTTTTCCTTGAGATTGGAGAACCACCATTAAAAAAGAAATGTTGAGAAAATTTATCAATACAATATGGTAAAAGGAAAATTGCTATAACGATCAATTCGACAGATTCCAGTGACCACTATAAACAGAGCAAGAAAGAAAATAATTCAGATTTTTTTTCATCTAGAATATAAAACAAGCTTTACTTAATTCGAAAACAGTATCGGACAAAATCAAAATTTTGACAACGGTTCTGAATGAATGGTCCATATCTGAAATATGTAGAGTATTTTCAGTTTCACGTCGCATAGCTTCAAATGCCAAAAAATTACATATAGATAAAGGTTACGCATTTCAACCTGCAAAAAAAGCTGGTAAAACGATTCCAGATTCTACAATTCAAAAAGCAAAAAACTACTACTTGTCAGATCATGCAAGTAGATTGATGCCAGGTATTAAAGATTGCGTAAGTGTTGTGACCAATGATAGGAAAGTTAAGGTTCAAAAGAGACTTTTGCTTTTCAGCCTCAAAGATTTATATGAACAGTTTAAAGAGGAGTTTCCCGATTTAAAAATTAGCTGTTCAAAATTTTGTGATTTCAAAGAAACTTGTCAAGATTTGATAAAAAAGTCAATTTGCAAGGATTTTTCGCCGGATTGTTTCTTATTAAACTACAAAAGTTGTCCTGGGGTCCGATGTGTCATGGCAGAATTGGAACGCCTGTTTAATGAAAAAAAGATTTCTACAGTAACTTTTAGTCGGTGGACGAGTACTGACAGGTATTTATTTATTACTCTTTTATCACTAAAAAAATCATTTACCTTTTATAGTATATATGTTAAAACGTTTTCTTTATAAAATAATAATAAATTAGAAAATTCTGCAAGCAATCATTTAAATAAAATATACCAAAAATAGTTAATTTTGTAATGTTTTCTTAAAATTAACATCCGGAAGTAATTAACAATTTTTTACTCTCTTTCGCTTAATTTACAAGTACTAATGTATATAATACAAAATATTATAGCCTCTTATTTTTTTATAGGAGTGACATGTCCGAGATATCAGAAAACAGAGAACAGTTTTTTAAAAACTTCGAAAAACAATTTACTCTTCTCCTAAAGCATGATTTTCTTGCTAAAACTCAAGCTAAATATTTTGACGAAAAAAAACTCTGCTCAAAATGGTGAATTTATTATAAGTTTAGATTTCACCGAGAACTACATCTTCCATATTCAAAATGCTGTCCAGGCTCACTATTGGACTAACAGCCAAGCCACTGTGCATCCATACGTGATTTACTATCGTGAAAATGATGAATTAAAACATTTGAATTACGTTATAATCTCCGAAAAACTCGCGCATGATACGAAAACCGTCCACTTATTTAACTCTCTGCTGATGCTAACGACCGTTATCGTCAAAAATCGTCATTCTGGACGCCTGGTGGGGACTATGGGAGTTACGTTCTTTGGCTATAGAGTGGGGATAAGTTAGCATCAGCAGAGGGTTAATTCGAAACTTGTTGAATATTTAAAAAAAAATTTGGAAGAAAGGCAGTCAAAAAATTTGCTTACTTTTCAGACAGAGCGCCTTCACAATACAAAAATAAATTTAATTTTTTAAATCTGCTTAATCATGAAAAATATTTTGATATCAAAGCAGAATGGAATTTATTTGCGTCCTCAAATGGAAAGGGGGCATGTGATGGGCTTGGCGGAACCGTAAAGAGGCATGCTTACCGTTCAAGTTTGCAGCGCATAGAGGGAAATCCCATTAACACGCCAAAAAAACTTTTTGAATGGGCAAAAGACTTTTTTAAAAACGTAGATTTTGATTTTTGCTCTCAAACTGAACACAATCATTATGACAAAAAACAGCAAAGTCGACTTAATAAAGCTGTTGCGATTAAAAACACGCGTCAGTATCACCAAGTTTCTTTAACAAAAGATAATACTCTTGAATTAAAAATTTTTTCAAAATCTTCGTTTTCAGTAACACATGTTTTTTCTTGAATAACGTCTCTTTTTTAATGTGCAATTTTCGTTATTTAATTATAAATTGGTAAATTAGTTTACTAAATAATTAAAAAATGTTTTAAATGTGCTAAAATGTTCCAATTTGTGTTTTTAAAAAAATATCACAATTTAAAATGTTTATTATTGTTTAAATAAAGGTTTATATAATTATGAATTAAAATAATAAAAAAAATTTTAATATATGTTATTGAGTTCATTTTTACTAATTCCATGAGTCTAATGCGCTGGGAACGTCGTATCGTCGTGATATGGTGGATGGTGCGCGTTACAATAAAAAATTCGTTATTTACATTTCAAATTGAAAATACCAATTTTTTTTTTGGTCTTCAAGAAGAGACTACTGACTACACTTCCTATGAGTTTCATTGCAATTGGAGGGGTAGAACACATAAATAATTCAAATTGTTTATAAAATTGTTATTAAAAATAAAGAATTTTTAAATGTACAATCTTGCAAATATTTTCATTTAAAAGAGCGAACAATTTTATGTAATCCGTGTAAATTTCATTAATTTATTCTAAACGGCTTTTGAGTTATGGATTTTTTTTTAAAATGTTGTAATATTTTGTTAATGCAAAAAACAATAACAAAAATTTGAAAATTCAAAAAACGGTTAAAAGTGTTTTTTTGTTTTGTTGTGAACTACAGATTTTCATAAAAGTTTTAACATTTTAGAAAATCAATGAAATTTTTTTAACACAGTTGAGCTGGTCTGACCCACCTCATGGTACACTGAAAAACTGTTGGTAGAGCAGTTCCGCTATTGACTGTTGTGCAGCGCTACTTAACTTGAAACTCACAGCTCTATCAAAATTAGGCGAGTTGCTCTCCTAAACTTGACTACCAATGGCGTTGGCGAGCGGCTGCTTGACAAAAAGGTCAGCAGCTCTATCAAAAAGGAGAGTTGCTCGCCCAAAAAGGAGAGTAACTTGCCCAAAAATAAAGTAAGCTGTGCGTTTCTTTTTAACGCAGCAGTTCACCGCATTGGGCGAACAGCTCTACCAACAGTTTTTCAGTGTAGGTTAATTGCCGGCCAATTAAACTTAGTTTAAGTCACTTTTAGTCACGTCATATAAGGTTGGAAAATTTGATATAAATTAAAGTTAGTATGTTAAATAAGGTTACATAATATCTCTTAAAGTTAATTTAGGTCATGAATCCAGGATAGTTTAAGTTGGTAAAAGTTAATTCATGTCAAGAGTTGAGAATAGTTTTAGGTCAATTGAGGTCAAGTTCTTTTACAAAAAGTCAGCATAGTTAGAGTAATTTAGGTCAATTTAGTTCTATTTAGGTCGGCTTAGGTCAAATTATTTCAGGATAGTTGAGAATAATTAAAATTATTTAGGTCAAATAGGTCAAGGTAGTTAAACTTAGGTATGTTTTGGTCAAGTAAGTTCAACTTAGTGAATGTTGACCTAAAATTTTAGATCAAGTTAAAATAATTCAAACTATGTATTTCAAAGTGATTTATGTAAGGTCAGTTTAGGTCAAAAGCTTAGGTCAAATTATTTCAGGATAGTTGAGAAAAATTAAAGTAATTTAGGTCAAGTTAGTTTAGATATGTTTAGGTCGAGTAAGTTTAGGTACTTTTAGGTCAAGTTAGTTTAGATATGTTTAGGTCGAGTAAGTTTAGGTACTTTTAGGTCAAGTTAGTTTAGGTCAACTTTCTAGGATGGTTTAGGGTAGTTAAGGTACCTTTAGGTCAAATTAGTTTAGGTCAAGCTAGTTTGGAATAGTTCAGGGTAGTTAAGGTTCGTTAATGTCAAATTAGTGTATATCAACTTTTGTGGGATGGTTCATGGGAGATAAGGCCCTTTTAAGTCAAATTAGTTTAGGTCAAACTATTTCAGAACAGTTCAGGTCATACATACATCACTGTTTTTTCATCGAAAAATGAAAAATCTTTAAATTCCGATTCATTTTCCATAAATTACTTTACTATAATTTAAATAAATTTTAAAACCGCAAAAGTAAAATTTTTTATTTTCGATATAAATGCGAAAAATTCTTTAGAGCAAAAAAAGGTAAAAATAAATTGCGATGAGTATTTATATTAAGAAGAAATTTATATATAACTTTATAAAACAATATAACCATCCGGATAATATGGAAATGTTCTTATAAAGCATTTGGTGAAACCCCTCTCGCTTGTTTCACAGTTCACAAAAGCTATCTTTGAAAAGCAGCAGCTCGTTTCCTCTCTCATGATATTTTATACCAAATGAAATAAAATAAACGCGAGCATATTTTCCATAGAATGTTGAATATTCGAACACAAAAAAAGACTAAAGGGAGAGAAAGAGTGAGAGAGACATTGAGAGAATAGCTTGGTAAAAAAAGAGTAAAATAACGTTGGCATAACAATTTCCACCCTTCCGTGAAACTGTTCTATTCAGCATTTTTCAGTTGCAGTATCGTAGAGAGTTCATCTAACTTAAAAAGCATTCACTCGCCCCACAATGCAGTTTTACATATATATACACTTTTGCGATTTTGAACTACGATGCTGTTTTTTTTTATTTTTTTAAGCGAGTTTAGGTCATACATGAGTCACTATCGTCATGTCACATTCGAGCGACTTTTTCACTTGAAAAAAAATTATTAATTTTCCTTTCATTTAAAAAATGTATTCGAGAATATTAAATAGGGTAAATTTTTAGGGTTCCGTACACCTACGGTGTATCGGCGGAACCCTATTGGTGAGACTCTGTTGTCCGTAGCCAAATCGTGTCCCCCCCCTAGCGGCTAAACTATTTGACCTAAAGAGCTCAAATTTGGTACAGATATGTATTTTCACACGTAGATTACAGGAAAAATATAGCGAATGTGATTGGACGTGATGGGCATAGCGTTGTCAAGGAAATAACAAGATTTTTGGCCAAAAATGCATAAAAAGTGACCATCCCCCCCCTTAACTTCTAAACTATTCGACATGGAGAGCTGAAATTTTGCATGCTGGTGTATTTTTACTCGAATATTACAGGAAAAATATAGAGAACTTGATATGTAATGATGGCCATAGCGTTGTCAAGGAAAAACTAAAAAATTTTAAAAAAAAATAATTTTTTTTTCCTAACTTTTACATTATTTGACCTAATGAGCTGAAAATTGGTATCCTAGTGTATTATTACAGTCTGACGACAAAAAATTTATTCAAGAAACTTTTTGAAAAAAAAATCAAAAAAAAATTTTTTTAAATTTTTTTTAGTTTAAACACGTGGCATTAATCCAATGTTAGTTTTTTAAATTTTAAAATGGCAGATCCAATATGGCGGACAAGTTTTTAAAAATCGATTAAATTCGTTTTAAATTCGTTACTCGAGGGTTTTCGGGGTCGCTGATTACGAATCCGATGTCGGATTTCGAAAATTGAAAATGATGGATTCATAATGGTGAACGAGTTTTTTAAAATCCATCGAATTCGCACCTATTGGATCCGCCATTTTTAATTTTTGAAATCTGACATCAGATTCGTAATCAGCGACCCCGAAAACCCCCGAATAACGAAATTAAGACGAATTTAATCGATTTTTAAAAACTTGTCCGCCATATTGGATCCGCCATTTTGAAATTTAGAAAACTAACATTGGATTCGAAATCTACGATTTCAGAAATCCTTGATTAGTGATTTTAGTAATTTTAGAGCCTAACTAAATTTTATTACTTCAATTTTTGCTGCACATGTTTAAGGAATACTAAAAATGAAGAATGTAGCTTTGTTCACTAAATTTAGTGTAGAATTGTCATTTTTAATCCAATCGAGGTCCACAAGGGCTTAAAATTTGTGTAATGATATAGTCTATCAATAAAAAAATTAAAACCTGAACATTCTTTCCTGTTTGATGTAGAAAAAAATAGTAGAAGTTACTCAAATGTCTAAAAATCATCAAAATTGTCATGAAATTTCATCTTTAATCGACTCTAACTTTCTCAATTTTTGTTAAATTTTATTCTGTGACCTATGGATCGAAAGGTAATTTAATAACCTTTCCAATGATACCTCATTTATTATATTTTGACAAGCTAATTTTCCTACAGGTAAGTTTAAGTGGCGTCGCACCTCGAAAATGCAAAATTTGAAGCTACAGAAAAACTGCACGAGGAAAAAAAATTAAAACTATAATTTTCTTACTCAAAAAACACCTACTATTCGAAAAAAATGTTTTGTTCGATTGGCAAAAAAAGTTTTTAATTTGTAAACCTGTGTAATGATTATTAATCTGTATAGCAATTAAAGATTAGGTGCTACAGCAAATAATTTGCTCACTCAACTAAATTATTAGCATCAACAGCTAATAAATTTCTGCTAATGCGCTGCTGTTGCTAAAGTATTTTTCTCCGTGTGTACATTTTTTCTAGTGACATTTATGACAAGTGACTTTTATGCCAAATAAGAATTTACATAAAGTACAAATTTCTTCAAGTATCTTTTATTTCAAGCGAGTTTTATGCCAAATTGGAATTTATGTTAAGTGCAAATTTTTTCAAGTGATTTTTATGTCAAGTAAGAAAATTTTCATTTAATGTAAATTCCCATTTGACATGAAACTCACTTGACATAAAAGTCACTTGAAAAAATTTGCACTAAACATAAATTCCAATTTGGCATAAAACTCGCTTGAAATAAAAGATACTTGAAGAAATTTGCATTTAATATAAATTCTTTTTTGGTAAAAAAGTCACTTGACATAAAATTGGGAATTTCATGTCAAGTGTTTTTTATGCAAAAATAAAATTTCACATTAAGTGCAAATTATCTGAAATAGTTTCTGTGTCAAGTGCTTTTTATGCCACATCGTAATTTACGTTAAGTGAAAATTTTTTTAAGGGGAAGGAGCAGTTGTAAAATCCCATTGAAATATGCCTATTTTTAGGGACCATTTTCTCAGCATCAAATGATTATTTTTCATCAAACTCTTTTTTTGATGATTTTATAATTTATATACAAAGGACTAAGATCTGATCGTTCGATAAAGCCAAATTTTTATTTTTGAATTTCCTGCCTAAAAATAGGCATATTTCAATGAGATTTTACAATTGGTCTTTCCCCCTTAAGGGAGCGTTTACAAATGATGTCACGCAATTTTATGCAATTTCACCTGTAAAAAATACATTGTGTCACGTTTAGTAGAGACCCCCCCTCCCCTTAAAAGCATGACATGATCTGTGAACGCTCCCTAAGCGGCTTTTATGCTAAATAGAAATTTGCATTAAGTGAAAATTTTTTCAAGTGACTTTTATGTCAAGTGAGTATTATGCCAAATAGAAATTTACATTGAGTAAAAATTTCCTAAAGAGAGTTTTATGCTAATTGTGAATTTCATGTCAAGGGAGTTTTATGCCAAGTGGGAACGTACGCTAAGTGCAAGTTTTCTCAAGTAACTTTTATTTCAAGTGAGAATTATGCCAAATGGCAATTAACGTTAGTAAAAATTTTCCAAAGTGAGTTTTTTAACAAATGGGAATGGAAATAAAGTAGAAATTTTATCTAGTGACTTTAATGTTAAGTGATTTTATGCCAAATGTGAATTGGCACAAAGTGAAATTTTTTTTTAATTTCCATTTTGTCAAGTGACATTTATATCGTACTTGCAAAATGTCCAACATAAACGCTTTGCGACTACCAAGAACGACTACCGAAATTTAAAGAGAAAGTTAAAAAAAGTGGCATATAATTTTTGCCCCATTTGGCAAATTGATAAATGGAGATTTAAAGTATGAAAAGTGAGTCAGTAAATGCAGAGCTCGATTACTAACAATGCGTTTATATATATCCAGAGGCATTTGATATCAAGTTTCATGGCTGGAGAGACAAAAGAAGTCCTTTTGAATCCGCAAGGCAAAACCGTTAATTAAGTGCCAATACTTTCCTTTTATAAATTTGGTAAAGATGTCGTGGGGGGATGGTCGCGGGGAAAATTCTGTCTGCGCGAATAAAGGATCGGTATTGATCGAGCACAACATTCCCAACGAGACAGAACGACGTTCCGTCGCGCCAGCAACCGTTCTTCTCTCAAACTATATACCATCCATTCTTCTCCAATTCGTGGAAATCCGATAGACGGCATCTCTTTCTCGTTTCGCGTATACCCACTCCTACCACATTCGTCCTCCGGCAGCCCTTTCAACCCCCCCCCCCTCACCTTAAAGCGCAGTTACACGTTCTCTCTCTCTCTCTCTCTGTATACGACATCTACAAGCGGGGGTCATTCCACCGTGAAATCATTTGTCCGGGACGGTGCGGTGGTCTACCGGGCGCGAAACGCCCGCAAATTGAATAGCTACAGGAAATGCCGACGGAACGAACCAACGAATAACCCCCGCATGCACATCGTCTGCCTGATTTATTAGACTGTATATACGCCAGTGTTGCGGAGCAGCTCTTTTGCTTCCTGTTATCGATGTGACATCACGGGAATCTGTTCAATGCGCATAATGGGTTAAGAACAAAATTTACTATTTTCAATTTTTCTTCATATTCGTGGATTTCCTCGTGAATTTCCTAGGACAAAATTAAGAAATTCTAATTCTATTTAAATCCATTTTTTAATTTGAAAAATGTTTATTTTTTCCAATTGCTCGGTTGACACAGTGCAATACACGGAGAGACTTTTTGTTAGGAAAATTACTTTTTATCGTATTTCGATATTTCTAATAAAACGTAAGAATTTAGGGATAATCGAGGTATAGTTAGAAGAATTCTAATAAAGATTATAAAAAGACATAGTCAACGTCACTTTTGGTAATAAGTCTCAAAGTTTTTTGAATCTTTTCTAAAGCTTTATACTAAAAGTGAAGATCAGGTGACGCTACATATATATAGCATATATAGGGTAGGGGTATACAAAATGCGTTACTAGGCACGTGTATACGTATATAATACATATAAATATATACATGATTTATTATAATATTATTACACAATTCAATTGTTTAATCACTAATAACTTTTGAAACGTTTTTAACAAAATACTTTAAAGACGATGATGATGCTCGGTTGTTTGCTGAGTGTTCGCCTAACATTAACTGGTCTTCGGTTGTGGACGGAACTGTTCGGAAACCTTCGTGAAAATATTCTAATAAAATTTTGTGAAAATTCAAACTGCTTACCATTTCAGAGCGTGTTAGTATTAAAAATAATACAGTACACTGTTAAAAAAGATTGTAAATTTACAATACTTTTATACAAAAAGTGATTGAAAATTTACAAATATTGTATATGAAATAATTTCAAAAACGCGTGTTTGAAAGATTTGTAAATTTACAATATTTTCAAACAGAAGTGTTTGAAATTTTCAAAAATTTTTGTATGGATTAACTTCAAATACATATGTTTGAAATATTTGTAAATTTACAATATTTTCAAACAAAAGTGTTTGAAATTTTCAAAAATTTTTGTATGGATTAACTTCAAATACATAAGTTTGAAAAATATGTAAATTTACAACCTTTTCATAAAAAAGTGTTTGAAAAATTTATGTGTAAAATAATTCAATACACATATGTTTTAAAATATTGTAGGTAAATTTATAACTTTTTCATTGAAAAGTACTTAATTGAAATTTTTTTGAGTTTTTATACGAAATTGCTTCAAACATATGTGTTTAATAATTCTCTAAATTAGTTTAAAACATTATTTATAAGTAAATACATTTTCAAATGTTGAAATAACTAAAAATTTTTTTAATCAGTTTAATTAGTTAAATTTGACAAAACTTATTAAGAGAATAAAACATTTTGGATGATATAATATAATTAATTAATATAGTTAGTTATTTTGTACAGATTAAAATTTAAAAACTGCTAAATTAAATAGAAAAATATTTTTCCATAAAAAATCTGCTGTTCATAAAGTATTGTTTAAATATTTCTTAAACATCTTAATACATATTATAAATTTAACAGAAACGTGAAGAGAAAAAAAGTAAAGAATACAAGAATCGGTTGGTGAAGAATTTTAAAGATATTGAATCTTTAGAAATTTAAAAGAAGTCAAAAAAAGGGAATGGTCCACATGTTTCTCACTACTGATACTTTGCAAGAGATTTTCATAGCCTCCCTTGGTCGAGCGCGTCTAGGCGCAGCTCCCAAGGTTGATGGCTTCATACAAGACACACTATACACAGACAACACTATATACGACTAAGGGTTCAAATCGTAGTGTCGAATTTCCGTAAAAATGCCAATGAAACTTTTTTTTTAATTAATTTACATTTATTGTAACATATCAAAACACAATATAAACAGTTCAGATTTTTCATTTAAATATTTAAATCGTTTTGGTATTTCAAACAGATTTGTTTGAAATTTCAAACAAAACTGTTTGAAGTTTCAAACAAAACTATTTGAAATTTCATTCAAACACTTTGTATTAATTTTCCAAAGAATAATTTGAAAATTTTAAATAAATGTGTTTTAAAATTTAATAAGAAAATTTGTATTAAATTTAAAAACGTGTGTTGTAGTTTTTCAAAATTGTATATGATAATTGCTTCAAACATTTTTGTATAAAATTTGGAACAAAAATTTTTAACAGTGTATCTAAATTTTTTTTACATTTAATAGTATTCAAAATAGTGGGTTTACAAATAAAAATATCAGAATGTATTATAAATAAGTTCCATATTCTCGTATTTGCAATTGTCTTAACATCAAATGATATTCTTTCTAAACTTTTATACTAACTTCTGTTCCCTAAAAATTACAATAGTAGATAAAAAAAAATAACACTAGGGGAAGTGCGCCGGCTGTGGGCACCCCTACGTAAACTTTGACAGCAAGCAGATTTTACTGATCTAAGTATTGCAAGTCGTGTTCGTTGACATTACGGACTTTTCGTATTGATAACGAAACAAATATATGCATTTGTGTAATAGCTGTGAGCATAATAAAGAAAATTTGCATTAAATAAATAAAAAAGTAATTTTGTATTGTTTTCGAAGAGCAACATATGGGTGTAGATTCGTTCAGAAAAAAAGGGTTTAATTTTTTTTTGCAGTATTGTTATTATATTTTGTGATATACCTTCGTGTTTAACCAAAATTCTGCATCACAAAATGTGTTGGTCTTTTTAAGAAATGACTGTCATTCCCGGTTGTGGGCACCTTTATGTTAAGGAGGCTCTACCATCTGACAATGATGTGGACTACTGTCTTATCTATCTAAACTTTCTGCCAAGGAAAGTGACAGCCGCAAACTCCATTAAATGCGATGAATATAGCCGTTCAGTGCAATAGAAGTGCGTTATGGTATGCGTACTAGCTACTTCACATGCAAGCATAATGCTTTTGTTAGCAATGAGCATAGTGTGAAAACGTGTCATCATTTTTGTTCTTTATCCCGGCAAAGTCTCTTAAAATAAAGAAACTTTCATTTTTTCTTTATTTGTGTTGGTTTCCTTTAATATTTTTTCATTTTTAGCGGATTTTTCAAGGGTGCCCACAACCGGGTACAAAAATTTTTTTGTCAAAAAATTTCCATTTCACTAAATTTCTAATAAAACTTTTTTATTTAAAGGAATCAATTTAATTCCTTCACTGACAGTCACCTTAGACCTCCAGCTTTAAATTCGTACACATACATTTGTATAATATGCACATGGACAAATGTTATGAGGCAAAAACAAAAGGGTGCCCACAACCGGAACACTTCCCTTACTTATTATTATAATAAGAACTATCATCATCGTACCTTGATTATTCCTAAATACTTACGTTTTATTAGAAATATCGAAATACAATAAAGTAATTTTTGTAACTAAAAGTCTCTCCGTGTATCAAAATTGGAATTTACTATTCAAAATAGTCTGGAATCTTCATTTTTTTTACCAATTCGATAAAATTTTTGTAATCCCTTTAACGCCTCTCACAAGGGGCAAAAATGACAAAAAAGGGATCGAAATCGTTTTTCCGGCGTAATTTAATTTTTATTGCATTCTTGTTTTTAGGCTGGCTGATTACGAATCTAAAATTCAAAATATCTTATTGGATTCGGCTAAAAGTCGTTAATCACGTCCTTTAGCCATTAAAATGTTTAAGATGTTTTCAATTTTGCTCAACTTTTACCACGTTAAGTGAAACGTGAACAGAAAAGTTTTATTTTAATTTTTTTTAATTTTTAAATTATTTATTTGAATTTTCAATATCTAACATTAAATTCGGATTCAGTAACCACAAAAGCCATTTTTAGACAAGAATGTTAATTTTTTAAATATTTGGTCGACATTTTGAATCCTCCTTTTTGGATTCTTTGACCACAAAATAAAATCTCTCTCGCGCACTTATACACTATGACTGAAGTGAAGGTTTTCTAACTAAATATATGTAACATTTTAATAAATATTTACTTACAAAATAAACTCAATAGGACGAATTTGTTGTTAAACTCACCTGAAACGAAAAGAAAATACAATATATTAGAATTATTGTGAAAAAACATTAAAAATGAAAAAAATAATAATTTCTATTAATTAATATTAAATAATAATTTGTGACGCGCTTTGAAGAAGGGTATCTTAAAAGCCAAAAATTTTAGATTAAGTTTGCTTTTTTTGTAAGACACAAAACATAACCTTAAAATGATAAGTTTCTTAGATAAACCTTTCTTCAGAGCGTGTCATATTTATAAAACTATTTATATTTATAAATTATAATTTATTATTTATACTTATAAAACTATATTTATAGATTGTACAGTAGAACCTCGATTATCTGAGGTAATGTGGAGAAGTGGTGCCTCGGACGGCCTCGGATATTCGAAAACTCGGATAATACGAAGTAATGAAAATTTTAAAAAGTTTAATTATTTTTCGAGTGTTTAAAGTGATAAAATAATATTAAACGACAAAAATAGACGAAATTTTAAATGCAATAAACATAAATAGTTCATAAATAGATGAATTCGGATTTAAATTAGAGTAAATTCTCATAAAATAGAAAAAAATTCAAAATGGCGGATCTAATATGGCGACAATTTTTTTAAATTGATCCGATTCACTTGTAACGTATGTTACTCGGGGCCCAGGTAGAAATCGACGATAGGCATATTACTGGTTCAGTACGGAGAAATGACAACCAGTACTGACTTTAATACTGGCACACAACGTGTCCAACATGGCCCGTGTAGAAATTACCCTACTAGGGCCATAGTAAGGAATGAAACGCCGCGCCCGATCAGGGCCAGATCGGGGCGACAAGAAAATGTAGATTTCCTGATTACACTGAAAAAAAATTCTGGTTAGGGTATATTTAACACGATATTCTAGTTAAAACAACCAGAATTCTGGCTAACCTAACCAGAAAAAATCTAGCTAGGGCATATTTAACACGAAATTCTAGTTAAAAACAGGTTTTCTGGTAATTCCAACCAGAACTTTTTTTTCAGTGTAGGGCCACATCGGGCGCGGCGTTTCATTCCCTAATAGGTCGGCCCTATCCGGCCATGATCAGGGCCCCAGCGAAATTTGGCTTGGGCTTAGTACTGAAAAGCAGTAATGGGTTAGTACGGAGATTTTCTGTTCAGGCCAGTAGTAGACCAGTAGTAAAGCAATGCTGAAAAACCATAACCCCTAAACGTTTCCTACAGTTTCAACATCTAAAATTTGTAAAGAAAAATTAGAAATAGACAAATTAGGAAATTGGAATTTTATTTTGAAAAAGAAATAAAATTTCCTTTTAAAGATTCAATCTGTAATTTGATATTAGTTAATAAGAATAATTATGTATTTACATTAAAATAATTGAATAGTATGTTATTAAAGAATAGATTAAAGTTATAGTAAAATTATTTGTATTTTGTAATTATGATATGATATTTGATAAACATATTAACGGATGCTTGAGCTTAACCTCAAAACAGTCATAATAGCAGCTTTTTCACTAACGCATTGCACGTACTGAGTAGGAAAATGCCGGAGTTCCTAATAGTACAAGTAATACGGAAAATCAGTAGTGACAAACAGTATTGTATTAGTAGTAGATCGGACGTCAACTACGGTTGTTTACGGAAATTTCTGCCTGGAGGATTACGACGAATATACACGATTTTATGTGTTTTATTAGGTGATTTAATGTGCTCGAGAGTTGAAGAGCACTTTTTCACAGGCAGTCGATCCGAAGTGAGTACTGGTCAATGCCCTGGACACACACCACACTAGGAGAATTTCTTAAGTCGTTTCGTTGCAATAGAGGGATTATTATCTATAAAGAAGGATTGATTGATTTTTTAACTGGTCGCATTACAACTCTCTTCAAGATGCACGATTATGGTGAATTAAGATTATCCGATATGATAAAGAGGAAGATTGCTTGGTTTCGCCTATATCTCCAAGATATCGAACTTCCGGAAGGATTCGACTTATTGAGATGGGAACTATAATTGAGTTGGAGGCAAATAAAATAAAAATAATGCCTTTTAAAGTCGATCCACGGCCTAAGTATGGCGTTTCTCTGTCAAATATTTGCAAAAAAAAACTTTTTCACACCCGTGCAAGTTATATCAAATGTTCCTAGGGACGAGAGAAAAAAAGAACATCGAAAAACAGTTGGCATTGTCATGAACAGTCATTCGTTTTTTCAACCGACCCTTCTTTGACTCTCTCTCTCTCTCTCTCACTCTTTGAGGGTCAGAATAGGGTTTCTCGGGTCACTTGAAGAACTAGAATGATGGTGTTTTTCGCTTTATTTGGGAACAAATAGATTTTAGTTTGGAGGGGAATGATATATAAAAAAGGGTTCCCGCCATAGTATTTTCCACAACATCGCTTTTCAATTGTCTTTTATTGCTGACATTTCTTCCCGCTGTTTATATTTCATGATCATTTGGCATTTAATCGAGATTTTAGATATCAATTTTTATTAAGTAAAGAAATTAATTCAAAGGCTACAAAAATTTGAGACTGTAAAAAAGAGAACGCCATTTAATTTGCTATTGCAATTTAAAGGCAAATTAAAGTAAAGGAAGAATCGAAATCCCTTGGTTCGCGCCCATTTGGCTTAGTATTTTTCCGGCACGTGAGATAATCTGAGCGGGATTGGGGTACAAAAGTTCCAAAAAAAAGTCGACGGTATAATATCGAGGTATAATGATGTGCACCGTCGATTATTGTCCGGTACACACCATTAGAACTCGATTGTCGATAAACCGGTTGTACTCAGGAGAGGTTTTCTACAGTTTCCCTCTTCTCTGGCGAGAAAACCCAATGACGGATGGTCCAGGCGAATGCGAGTTCTCCTAATAAAGTCGTCTGTAGACGCAAAAATTAGGTTAATATAATTATAGGAAAAATTTAATATGTAGAATGGTTATGCTTAATCAAAAAAAAGTATTTCTCGGGGACTCTTGTCGAAGTGCGTAAGGCCAATAGGGCAGGAGTATAAACAATAAAAAAAATATTCAATCTTGAGATTGAATATGGAGTTGCTATTCTCCACCTGCGAACGCCAAGGTCACCGCTAAGATGGCAGTCCAGTTTCAGAAAATTAAATTCCACGCCACCTAGTGGCGGCCTTGGCGTTCTCAGGTGGAGAAATTAAACCACCATTTTGTCTCTCCAAATTTTTTTTTTCAGTGATAATGGAAATTTTATTTAATAAAAGTTTTTCTTCACTTGACACAAAACACACTTGGCATATATTATTATTGTTAAGGAGAGAATGAATTTAAAGTATTGCAACGTTAATGGAATCTCATGTGTTTGTGATGTGTATCTCTTTTGTTACGAGGCAATTAAATTATAAATGGAACAAGACATTTTGTTCTAGTAACATTATTTTTATACGATGCCATTAACATTTTAATAAATTTACATTATATTATGTTCTCTGCTTTAAGTGCCTTCCTTAATATGTGTCCGTCAAATGAATGACATAATATACAAATCGTATTATCTCGACAGTAATAATCCTTATTGTATATAATATAAACTATATATATATATATGTGTGTCTGTGCCTTTGTAAGAATATGTAAATTATTGTCTATATATATATATATATATATAGTAATGAAGTTTAATTGCTCCAGGAAGGTTATATATACGTTTTTTCTATATATATATATATATATATATATATATATATATATATATATATATATATATACCCAGATAGCCAAGCGTACTAATCATTATTTTTTAGTACAGCGTATTGGTATCGTACTCATATTGTACTAGCACGAAATAATAAGGTATGTACATACCAGTACGATACTAGTATAATAACGGTATGTCATACGGATAGAATTATGAAATTGCCAAAGTACTCGGTACGAGTATAACACTAAGTACAATACCAGTACACCGAACTAATTGGGATTTTAGGTTATGAATTTACAATGCTTCTCCGCCATTATCTGTACGATATACCAGTACAGTACCTGGTACAGTGCGAAGGTACATGGCTGGTACAGTAATAGTACGCTGGTTATCTGGGTATATATATATATATATATATATATATATATATATATAAAACGTATATATAACCTTCCTGGAGCAATTAAACTTCATTACTAACAAAATAGACATTTATTATGTAAATTTGTATTGTATTGACTTCCTCCGAACCAAGCTTTGTTAAACATTTCCTCACTTCATTTGTTTCTTATATTCACATTTCATTACTTTACTTGTTTTCTAAACACCTTGACAAAATCCTTGAGATGATCTTATTCTGTAATGAAAATAATTAATACTGATCTGCCTTAAATTCCTTGAATACAATTAATTCTAAACAAATTAATGTTTTCTTTTTATTTTTCACTCAATTGTAAAGAGACTAAAGGAAAAGTTTTTATTTTAAACCACTATTTAATTTAAGGGGTTATATACAGTCACGATTTTCAAAAAATCGATTTTTTTTGCATTTTCTGGAATCTGCAACAGGAGTTAGGATAAAAATACAATTTAATGAAATTTACAATTTTTTGACAATTTTTGAAATAAATAATTTAAAGTAATTACTTTTAAGAATTCTATTATCTTCAAGCAATTTTAATTAAAATTTTTCACTAACCTAATCTTTTCAAAATTTATAAATTAAATTAATCAAAGATTCAATAATTTTGTTAAATACTTAAATAGTATTGTATTTTTTACAGGAGTAAAAATTTGTAATTTAGAAATTTTATTAATCTCTTTAAATTTTATTACTTTTAAAAAACCTAGGTAGAAATTTGTCAAGTATTACTTGTTTTCTTGCAGTAGCTGTAAAGTCGAAAGCGCGAGTTTTACTTGCCAAGACAATCTGGCCAGTCACTTATTCAGGACTGGCCAGATTGTCTTGGCAAGTAAAAATCGTTCTCGACTCTACAGCTACTGGAAGGAAACAAATAATACTTGACAAATTTCTGCTTGGGTATATGTCATTTGACATGAAATACATTTGATATAAATTTTATTTTGACATAAATATCATTTGACATACCTAAGTTTCACTTGACATTAATTTTATTTGGCATAAATTTAATATTATTCTCATTTGACATAAACTTCATTTGACATAAAATACATTTAACATAATTCTCATTTGACATGAAAGTCATTCAACAAAATTCTCATTTGACATAAAATTCATTTTACACATATATTACATTGGACACAAAAATATCGGCGCGAATTTTAAAAGTAACCAATCAGATATTATTAACAGCATTGTGATTAGCCAATTATGAAATTCGCACTTATATTTACATGTCAAATTATGTTTATGTAAAATGAAATTTTTTGTGAAATAAATGTATGTCAAATGAATTGTATATCAAATAAAATTTACCTTAAATGAATTTAATGTCAAAAGAAATTTATGTTAAATAATTTTTATGTTAAATGGGAATAATGTTATATGAGTTTTATATTTAACATAAAATTATGTGTTAAATGAATTTTATGGGGGTATTATGAGAGTAAGCATGCGTCCCAATAAAATAATAGTGATTATTAAAAATTGACTAAGGGGACTTTATTTTCCCTTCATCAGCATGAAATGATGGTTGAGAGATTGAAATGATGATATAAGACGACAATTTATATTGAAGTGACTTGATATATGTGTTTCAAAAAGCCGTGGAGATAAGGAACCCGAGGGCAACGAGCCAGATCTCCCGGTTGTGTCATTTCAACCCCGAGAGTCTCGGCAAGCAGCCCCTCTAAAATTCTATTAATGACACTCCACGTGCGCAGCAGAATTTTCTCGCTGGTTTCCGGCTTTTTCAAGACCTCCAAGAAAGCCGAGCGTGAAACGAAGGCCGTCGGACTTTTAATTGGGTTCTTCAGTTGAGAAAGAAAGGTTGGGGAAAAAGAAGTGAAGAAGTAACAGTAGCGACGTTCGTCGATAAAAGGACGACATTTTTCTTTTCCTTCTTTTTAAAAGAGTGTTTTTCCCGTGTTTCAAAGGAAAGATACGAATCTTTTTTTTTCTACTACAATATTTGTCAAATTTCATTTATCAAAAAACCTTTATCACACATTTACAATGTGACAATATGTTTTTATAAAATTTTTGATGACTGATCAAGAATTTTTTTTTATCAGTCATCAAAAATATTTAATTTGAATTCAAAAGTTTCCGACTTTATATAAAATTCAGAATTACCTCCTCGATGAAACAGGAAAAAAAGTGCAGTTATAAACCCGCAAATAAATTTACGACATGTCTAGATAAGATTTATGCTACTTAAAATTTCATTTTTTTCAACGTTTGGTGGTCTTCATAAAAAAAAGAAACGAAGAAGATTTGATACAGACTTTAGTGACGAAGAAAAGAAAAAAAATAAAAGAAAATTATAAATCGATCTCGAGTCAAGTATAATATGAGAAATATATAGGTTTTTGTCAAGAGAGAAGAACACACAAAAAGGAATCAGCGAGCCGTGAACGTTGAAAGATGTCGTCAGTGCCTCAGAACGTCTCGAGCCTCTTGAATAATTTGCATTAATTAACATTCCGGTTTTACGCGATTTGCATATTCCCATTAAACTCCGACACTTTTGATAGAGTGTTTTGCGATTTCAAAAAAATGACATTACCTTATTTTTGCTGCTTTCATTTGGGAAAAAAAGAGAGATAGAGAGAGAGAGAGAGTGAGTGAAGGAAAAAAAGGGGAATTTAATAAGCTAGTGATGCTTTTTTTACTTCCGTAAAAACAATCTCAGTTCCAAAGTTTCGTCTAGGCTATAAATTATTCCTATAGTGGAGCATTAAAGTGCCATTCTCTGTGTCTCAGCGCCCACAGCATTGCGGTCCAACGCCGCGCACTCCTCGTTTTCCATTAACCTTGACTCGATTAGGGGCTTACAAAGGATTACTCAAAAAGTTATCATATTATTATTCTCTTTCTGTCTTTCATAAATTATCAATTAGAAATTAGTCACTAAAACGTTTTATCTTTATGCACTCATTTTTCACCATTAAAAATACGCTGAAAAAAAATTTATTTCATTCACTCTTGTGGAAAAATAAATAAGTATTAAAATTTTTATTTAACAAACATTATTCAATTTTTAAATAATTTCATTTATTTATTTAAATATGCATAAAAAGCCCTTTAGAAATAATACTATAAGAATTGCAGACCAAAATTTTGTCTACAGTTAAAAACAAAAATAAATCTATACATTAACAATCAAAACTGTCGAGAATTTTTCATTCGTTCATTAAAAATAATTGTGCGCAATCTAGTAGAAAATTGTCCTAAACTTACTCCGAAAAAGTACACTTTTTTTAATTAGTTTTTTTTTAAATTAGTCCAAACTAATTTGTAGTTTATGAAAAAAATGTATGTTATGGAAAATTGTAATTAAATTTTTTTTCGAAATATAGCTAAATTACCATAAATAATTTAAAAAGTTTGAATTAAATATTCAATTAATTGGTAATTTTGTCAAATTTAATTAAATATTTAATTTACACTGTTAAAAATCGGACTCCAACTTTACACCAAAAGATTGAACATTATAAACTTTCAATCTCAAAAAGTGTGAATACTTTCATTTGATTGGATGCACTAAAATCTTAAAAACAATGAAATGCAAAAATTTACACTTTGCGAGATTGAAATAACATCATTTCAATCTGATTGGTGTAAAGTTGGAGTCAGATTTTTAACAGTGTACAAATAAAATACAAATTGCATTATTATACACAATAATTTTAGTTATTTATTCATGTTTCTATATGGATTTTTTCGGGAAAATTAATAAAATTCGGGTATTTGAATTCGGGCGATTCGGTTTCGGGCATGTGTTTTCGAGTTTCTGACCTGGAATCATACTTTTTTCAGTCTTAAAGCTTCTTTTTGCTACTTTTTAAAAAGTAATTATTGCGAGTGCGAACCCTCAATTCTGATAATATGAGGAAAATCTGAGACATCATAATTATGTCGTTTTGAAATGAAAGGCATTTATGTCAAGTGATTTTCACCCTTTCCATTAGAATTTCGAATTTCAATGACGACAATATTATCGTTTGTTCCATTTAGTGTCCTCAAGTAAAGTGAATGTTTTTTATGGCCAAAAATTCTCCCCAGTTGGTTTGTGAAAGTAATAGAGATTTTAAGTGCAAATGACGAGCAAAAAAGGTAATTATTATTCGAGCTAGAGTGTCAGTGCTCTCTCGAGGGCGAGGGGGTGGTGGCGGCGAAGAAAGAAGGCGAAACGTTTTGAAAAGGAGAAAATAGTGTGAGAGACTTTAGTGCAGGTAGTGAAGTTATTTTGTAGCCCAGTGGCATAGGAGGAAAGCGTCAAGTCCAGAGGGGGAAAGTGGGGGTGTTGATGATGGGGTGGTAGCAGCAGCAGCAGAGAAAGAAAGGGCTTAATATCGTGTAACGTAATTTAAAAATGTAATTGCTCTTGTCATGCTCCATGCTGAAGTGGAGCGCTGGGTAACAATGGGTGGTCGGGCCGGTGTGCTACCGGCTTCGTAATAAGTTTTCATGTAAAGCGAACGAGGATTATCCAACCGTGAATGTGCAGGGAATTATATTTCACGAGCGGAAGCAGACTGTTACTGTTTCTCTCTCTCTCTCTGGCTTATCATAAATTATCCCTGCACAACGTATAACGCTGAGAGAATCCAACGCTGGGATTTTCTACATTCGGGGCTAGTATCTGGATCGAAATGAATCCAGGTGAATTCGCGGAAAATGAAAATTATAACGCAGTAAAAACTACCTTTGACTAACGCTGTCGACGAGTTATCTAACAACAAAAGGTAAACCAGCCGGAAAACAGATTTTCATATCGTACCACATCATGTTATCACTTACGTTCATAAAAAATATTACCCTCTTTCTCATTAATTCCGTTATTATTTATTTCTCCACAAACGACTCTCGCGCTGGATTTCATTATCCAACCGCAAGGAATAGTATATTGTGTGGCAAGGGCGGAAAGTTGTCAATTCCTGACCGAGTTCGAAATTTGCCGCACGAGCGAAGCGAGGGTGGCAATCGTACGAGGTCAGAATTGACATTTCCGCCCGAGTTGCACACGATATTTTTTGTCCAAATGCGCGATAAACAAGACGCATCCGTAAATTCAAAAATGAATATGCACTAATTATTAAATGTGTATGAAACATTTTTATTGAGCCTAAGGCGAGTCCGAATATTTTTGATAAATTTTACTTAAAAATTGACTCCGTTTTGATTTGAAGTAATAGAAAGTGATAATATAATAATTAGTAGTATTTATTTAATACTGCTAAAGCAGCGGGCGGAAAAGTCGTTTTTCCGCCCGCTAAGGCCATGGAGGCGGGCGGAAAAGTGATTTTTCCGCCCGCTGCTGGTAAGCGGGCGGAAAAGTAGTTTTTCCGCCCGCTGTTGGTAGTCGGGCGGCAAAAGCTTACTTTCCGCCCGCTATGCATGCACGGAAAGTCGAGTTTATCGCGCGTGTAAGACAAAAAAAAAATTTCGCTTCATTGAATCAAATTTTTACTGCTCAACTTCTTGACCTAACTTTCAGACCGCATCCCAACTGCTTGAGTTAACAAACTAACTTTGATTAATCTGAAATTAAGTGATCTCAACTAACATGCGCGGTCAATTCTGAGAACTTTCACTAGCACTCAAGAAAAGTTCACTTTTAATTTCCTTTTAATTTTTCCACTTTCACTTTCACTTCTAATATTTTCACTTTTAATTGAATCTAAAAATTCTTACTGTCTCTCACAAAATGTTCACTTTTAATTTTTTTTAAATTAAATTTAAAATTCTTCACTTTCACTTGTAATTGTTTTACTTTCAATTCAATCTAAAAATTCTTACTGTAACTACTTCAAAATTCAATATTTCTCAAGTGGAAGTGAAAGTAATTTGATGGACCAAAGTGAAGATTCCTTGAGTGATAGTGAGAATTTTACGAGTGAAAGTGAAAATATTTAAGTCAAAGTGAAAGTTACAATTTTGTGAGCGTTAAACTAAACAAGTGAATGTAAGAATGTAAGAATTTTTTTAAACAAAAATAAAATATTTTGTGAGCAAAAGTGAAAATGAGAAGTTTTTGACTGAATGCAAAAGGGAAATTTTTTTATTTAAAGTGAAAGCAAACATTTTTTATGTGAAAGCGAAAATTTTTTAGGAAAGTGAAAGTAAACGTTTTTTATGTAAAAGTGGTAATTTTTTTGGGAAAAGTGAAAATTTTTTTAATGTATATCACAATTTTTGTGAGTGAAACTCAAAAGTCTTAAAGTGAATGTGAAAGAAAATTTTTTTAGCAAAAGTTAAAGTGAAAATTTTGTGAGTAAAAGTAAAAATGAGAATTTCTTACTAAAAGTGAAAGTGAAATTTTTCTATTAAAAGTGAAAGTGGGAATTTTTTTTATTGAAAATAAATTTTTTTTAAATAAAAGTGAGAATTTTTTGAGTGAATTTGAAGTCGAATTTTCAAAATTCAAAATGGCAGATACAATATGGCAGATGACTAAATTAAATAACCGAATTGGCCTTGAACTTGTTATGAATATGGCCAAATACGGCTGACCAAAGTTGCAAGCAATGTTTGGATTTACATTAAATCTAAACTTGGTATTAGGGGTCTTTTGGTAGCTCTTTATGAATTTAAAGTCAGTTTTTCAAAATGTTAAATGCCCGAGCCAATATGGCCGACCACAAATAGAAAAATGGTTAAATTTGCATTATATTTGGGATTAGAGGCTTTTTTGGTTTCTATTTATGAATTTGAAATCCATCGTATTCAGTTTTAAGGGAAAGTTCTACTGAATTTGAGGTTATCTTTAGAGATTGTATGTTATAAATATTTTTTTACTATAAAAAAAATTTCTGAAAAAAAACACAAATTCAATGGAATCTGCCCTTAAATAACTGACCGCAAATAAATGAAATTGTTGAGAAATTTTTGTTTTGCATCAAAAATTCAGCAGCCATTTTGAATTTTTGAAATCTGACTCACTTAAGGCTTACGTCAAGCTCAAGACTTGTTTTGAATCTGAAAATTTATCTAAGACATAAAATTGGCCTAAGACATTTAAGGAAGGTCTATCGCTTGACGCAGCTAGTCAAAACAGTGAGAAATATTTAATGATTTGAATTTCGTGCTCAAATTTAATGTGTATAATGCATGCAACGTTGCCAAACGTTGTAAGTGTTGTTTATATTATCAGATGAAACGTAAATTTTGTTTACAAATTGATTTATTGTAAATCTCACAGGCACCTATTGAGAAGTGTTTTAACGCAGATATGTAATTATTGCATATCGGTTTAGTATTTAAAAAATTTAGATCAATATCTGTTCATTTAATACTTTGCAGTATGTAAATAATTATGACAAACTACTGAATTCCCATAAGACTCAATAATAAATGTTGAAAATCAAAAATGTTTATAACTTTTTTCATAGATATCTAGATGTCTCAAAAATTTAACTACGCCTTTATATTAACTTTATGTAGCTGCACATCAAGTTTGATCAAAATCTGTTCATTTAATCAATTACACAGGCACACAAAAAAATAAAAAAGTCAAAACCCAGAGGTCACACCCCCCTATCTCCATGTTTTTGAGGTCGCTGAAACCGAATATGACCATGAAATATTTTTCTCATCGGCCATTTACCCGCTGCCACCCCCTTACACCTGCTCCCGGGGGTTGGAATTTCAGTTTAAAAAAAAGTGGAGTAGGGTGTCTATTCCTATGTTTTTTGGGTCACTAAAACCAAAAAAAAAAACCAAAAACAAATTCTTCCCTCCTTTAATCCCCTACAACCCCCTTAACACCCGAAAGGTGGGGGGTCAAAATTCGAATTTTCACGAAAAGTCGATTACGGTGTCTAAACCTACGTTTTTTGGGTCGCTGAAACCAAAAAAGACTACCAAAATCAAATCATATCCACCCTTGACCCCCTACAACCCCCTGCAATATTTTTTGATAATTAATATTTAATTTTCAATTTCCCAAAAATCGGTTCGTTTTATTTGAAAAAAATTATTGCAGGGGGTTGTAGGGAGTCGGGGGTGGAAAGGATTTGATTTTGATAGTCTTTTTTGGTTTTAGCGACCCAAAAAACGTAGGTTTAGACACCGTAATCGACTTTTCGTGAAAATTCGAATTTCGACCCCTCACCCCAGGGTTGTTAAGGGGGTTGTAGGGGGTTAAGGGAGGGAAGAATTTGTTTTTGGTAGTCTTTTTTGGTTTCAGCGACCCAAAAAACGTAGGTTTAGACACCCTACTTCACTTTTTTTAAACTGAAATTCAAACCCCCGAGAGCAGGTGTAAGGGGGTGGTAGCGTAAAAATGGCCAATGAAAAAAATTTTTCATGGTCATATTCGGTTTCAGCGACCCGAAAAACATGGGGATAGGGGGGTGTGACCTCTAGGTTTTGACTTTTTTTTGTGCCTGTGTTATCGATAGAACCTCCATAAGACTCGCTTAATGCTCAAGGTTCACTTTAAGCTAAAGACTTGTTTGAAGCTAAAAACTCTTCTAAAGGCTTAAGATTGTCCAAAGAATTAAAACTCGCTCAAGGCTTGTTTGAAGATAAACAAAGATAAAACTTTGCCTATAACATTACATTGCTCTAAAACAAGTCTGGATATTAAGCCTTAGACGAGTTTTTAGCTTCAGTCAAGTCTTGAGCCATCCTATGTCTTAGACGAATTTTTAGCTTTAAACAAGTCTTAGGCCTTGAGCGAGCCTTAGGACTTAGTACAGTCTTAAACGAGTTTTTAGCTTCAAACAAGTCTTAAGTCTAAAGTGAGCCTTGAGCCTTAAGCGAGTCTTAAAAGTCTTAGGCCACACGGAAAATCTTTGTTCAAGAAAGATTACAAAATTTCTTCAGGAAATGAAGATATGGAAAAAATTCTATGACTGTTTATAAATGTTTTGTATAATAAATGAAACTTTTCTTTATTTTTACGAAACTGGAAATAAATCCTTTTTAATATTTTAGGAAAAGGTATAAATGATATTTCAGAAATAATTTCGGAGAATGTTTGAAATAATTCTATATTATTCTTTCAAAAGATTTAATAGTTCTTTATAATTCTTTTGAAAGTATTCAAATTTTTTCTCATGTAAGATTTCTATTTCTGCGTTTCTGAAAATTACAAAACTGGAATAGAATCGTTTGATGCGCAGTAAGCACTACGCAAGTACATCTGTGTGAGTGGTGATTAAGACCCTAGCCTAAACTGACATAACCGGCAAACGATAATGCTTGGTTAACGGATTATTTGAAAGTGCTAATAATGTATTGATTAAATTCATAGTATAATTTGTAAAAGTCATAATAATAGTTCTTTGAAAAATTAAATTTGAACATAAATATGTTTAGAATATTATTTTTTTATTGTTTCACTAGAGATCATGGAGCCGTTCCGAAATGAGGTAAAAAGTGTTAATTAGTTTATACTGTCAAGTTATTAGACCTATAAAATTTATGTATTAAAGTTAATGCACGGAGAAAATTTATTCCTGAAATTTTACTGAATTTAGTTCGGTAAAACTGGGATGAAGTGTCAAAACAGTAATTTTTCAAGAACTAGACTGTAAAAGAAATTGCATTGAAAAATAATGTAAAAATCATAAAGCTCACGATACATGTATTAGCGCTTCACTTACAGTTCGGTTAAAACGTAAGCCAAGTGCTCGCTACATTCATATTTATTGAATAGTTCGGTAAAACGTAAGATAAAGTCTTCGGTAAAACTGACGAGTTGCAATTTATTGAATAGTTCGGTAAAACGTAAGATAAAGTCTTCGGTAAAACTGACGAGTTGCAATTTACTGAAAGTTCGGTAAAACTTGAAGAACAAAAATAAAAAATAATGTTACTTCAGTAGATGTATATTAATACTGCCGTAACTCTCAATTTACCTACTTTAATCACTACCTAAACCCCCTACAATTGTTTACGAACAAATACTAATTGATACACCTGCCTACAGTACATTCTAAACGCATACACTAATACACACATCGCACGCTTTACATTAATGCTTCAGAAAGTTTCAACTGTCCTTATATATTAATCTCAATTTTATTTCACCGCTTGTGAGAAAGATTCAAATTAATAAACTATCGTTGTACAAAATTAAAATTTATTTATATTACTGAATCATTTCTAACTATATTGAAGGTCAATTTATGAAATACTTTTAAATTATGTTTTTATTATTATAAAGAAAAATGTTTAAATTTGTATTTAATGGAATAAAACAATAATTTATGAAAATCCTTATTATTTTCAAATTTTTGTGTTTAAAATTAAAAATATACATATTAAAAGTGCAAGTTGGAAATTATTAAATTAATTAATAGAAAATTTATCTTTCTGAAATATTAAATAATAATTGTCAGGTATTAAAAAGCGAAAAGGAAATAAGCAAGTAAGCAAATAAAGAATAAAGTAAGCAAGAAGGAAATAAGCAAGTAAGAAAGTAAGCAAATAAGAAAGTAAGTAATCAAGAAGGAAATAAGCAAGTAAGAAAAGTAAGCAAGGAGGAAATAAGCAAGTAAGCAAAGTAAGCAAGTAAGCAAAGTAAGTAAGAAGGAAATAAGAAAGTAAGCAAGTAAGCATATAAGGAAGTAAGTAAGCAGAAAGGAAACAAGCAAGTAAGCAAGAAGGAAATTAGGAAGTAAGCAAATAAGTAGGTAAGCAAGTAAGCAAAGTAAGCAAGGAAGAAATAAGCAAGTAAGCAAAGTAAGCAAGTAAGCATATAAGGAAGTAAGTAAGCAGAAAGGAAACAAGCAAGTAAGCAAGAAGGAAATTAGGAAGTAAGCAAATAAGTAGGTAAGCAAGTAAGCAAAGTAAGCAAGAAAGAAATAAGCAAGTAAGTATGCAAATAAGAAAGTAAGCTAGTAAGCAAGCAAGTTATTTCCTTTTTGCTTACTTGCTTACCTACTTATTTACTTACTTACATACTTACTTATATGTTTAATTGCTTACTTATTTATTTCCTTTTTGCTTAGTTACTTATGTTTACTTGCTTACTTACTTACTATTATTCATATTTAATTAAAATAAATAAATTATATGTTAAAAAAATAAGTATGTTATTGCCATTTTATATTTTCTTTTTACTTGATTTAAAAGCATTTATTACATATTTGGCAATTAATAAGTGTTTAAAATAATCAATTAATTGAATTTTAATTTAAATAATAATAAAATGATTATTAATTAAGTCTAAATAAGTTGGAAAAATCAACTATTAGTGTGAAAGTCTCATTTGACTGCGGGACACTTGAAATAAAGTATTTCAATCCAGAAAACTAAAACTTTAGGCAAGTCAAGGAAGTTTTACCGAACTATTCCTGAAAACTAACACTTTCGGCAAGTCAAGAAAGTTTTACCGAACTATTCCTGAAACGTTAGTGCCCATCAAGGAGGTATTTATTTAATTTACATTAAACGTTCAGTTTCAATTTTTTTTCAACTTTTACAGTACTAGTTCTTAAGGAATAAAGATATCACATTAGATTTTAAATATTGTTACCGAAAAAATAATATTAAAATTATTAAAAATTACGATTATGCTACTATATCCCAAGTTTATTGAAAAATTCGGTAAAATGTAAGGAACAAATTTTCTCCGTGTGGTTCTTTTTTTTAAATTATTAAGTGTATATGGGTGATTCTCCGCGTAGCGCACGATTTGGTTTATAAAATTAAAAAAATTTTTTTTTATCGTTATGATTATTATCAATATAATTTTTTTGAAGATAAAGGCTTTAAAAAGAAAAATCCATAGCGGGCCGGAAAAATTATTTATAATTTTTGTTGTAAACAAGTGTAGTAATTAACTAATTCACTGTTTGGACACATTCTGTCAAAAAGAATTTTGCGGTAATTTAAACAATATTATAGCGTAAATCTCATTTAAAAATTATTATTTTGGTAATTTATGGAAATTTATAGAAATTTATGGTAATTTATGGAAATTTATGAAAATTTATGAAAATTTTCGCGATAATTCATAAAAATATGTAAAATTTAAATTATTATTAAAAATTTGAATTTTGGTAATTTATGGAAATTTTCGCGGTAATTTATGGAAATTTATAAGGTAATTTATGGCAATTTGTAAGGTAAGTTAAAGAAATTTTGTCGGTAATTTTTAATTAAACTCAGGCTGGTGGGAACTTCTTCAACCGACTTTGGATATTTTAATTTTTTGAAAAAAGTATCATTAATTTTCAATCGGTTTAAAGTGGATCTCATTCGTATTGACCAAAACAATATAACTACGCTTTATTTAACCTTTTTTATAAATAATTGTTTAATTTGTGGTAAAATATTTAAGGGTCGGTGGAGGTCGGTGGAGATTATTTTGTGATTCCCTTATCAAATTTACAACTTAAAATGAGTGAAAAATGAATAAATCAATTAGAACATTGATTCTTTTTCCTGAATTAATTTAAGGAAGTTATTTTTTGTGTTTACAAAAGCAATTTTAAGTTAACATTTGATTTTCATTTAAATAATTTACCGTTTGTTAATAAAATAATGAATAGCATCCAAATTTGCTGTCAAGCATAAACTGAAAAAAAAACATATATAAAATGAATTTAAAAAAAAAAAATTTTTATTTAACTGTACTAAAGTACACCGAAAAAAATCTCGATGGTATTATTAACTATGACTCTATAGTTAATCTTAATCTAGTAAAAGTAATAAGGATTCCTAATCATTATGGTTAGGATCGCTAGGTTGATTCAACAAATTAAAGCCTGGCAAAAACAACCCTGCAAATCCTAGTCAAATTGACTAGGATTTTAGTAATTTTGCCTATTTCCATAATGCGCACGCGTCTGCTTCTGTTCTGACAGTGTTTACTTCTATATCTTTCGCGTCATTTATCGTGATTTCGTAAAACGATTTTTATCATTACTCGCGTCTATTTTTTGTACATAAAATGGAGTTCTTACATACATCAAAATTGCTGGTTTCTCGGAACGTCTGGAAATATAGATGGTCCATGTTTTAGAAAGTAAACTATTTAATTATATTAGTCAATTCTTTCAGACTTTTTTGGTTAGGTTTCAATATAAATCGTCGAAATTTTTACGCACGTGGTGACAACATTTTTACTATTTTAATCGCGCAGTGTGTTTGAAAATTTACCTTTGCAATCATTTGTGTATTTAAATTTATTTCCATTTAAATGGCATAAATAATTAAAAATAAATAGTTTTTGACAAGTGTATAAAATTGTGTACTTGAAATGTGTAAAACATCATCTGATTAAGTATTGTATTTTGACTCGAAAATCTAGTGTCTATTAAAAAATTAAAATACCAAGTCGTGTTTAGTGTATCGGTTATCGTTCCGGGTTTCAAAGTGCGTATTCGTTAGGTTCAGGTGTTCGCGTCCCCCCTGCGTCAAATATTTATTTCATAAGTTTAAATTAATTCCAAGGTATATAAATGCAAAGTAAAATATAAATATGTTTAATAAAATAATTAATTATTTTTTTTAATTATATTTACTTTTTTTCTTTTATTGGATAATAAGAATTTGATTAAGAATTTCAAATAATTATGATACACAGTGTAAATCTAATATAATTATCCTAGTCAATTTGACTATTTTTTTCTGATTGCATCGACAAATTTCCTGGTCACTTTAACTATGCTATAGTTGGCTCCTCTCGTAACTAGGAAACCTAGTCAATTCTTGGTATACGGGTCCTAGGCATTTTTTTCGGTGTATACGATACTAAAATGTCAATAGTAATTGTATTTATTATTGCATATTACTCAAATTATTAACTTTTTTTTCTAAACTTCCTGTGGGAATTGTAAAAATATATGAAAATTATTTATTATTTTTCCATTACAACATGAAAAAAACCAAGTTCTGCGCTACGCGGAGAATCACCCATATACTATTTAAGAAAATAAAATTGTTTGTCACAAATTGTTCCACTTGAATTCGTAATTTATAATAGTAAATTATTATATTGGTTAGCATTGATTTAAGGAGTGGTTTTGCATATGTGACGCTCCACAAGAAAAGGGACCTTATGACTTACAGACGAATTTTGCAGGAGAGGCATTTAAATTGGAACCACTCTGATTGGTCAAGATGTTTCATTGAAAGTCAGTCCTACTACTCACTTTACATTGATAGTTATCCATGTTACACGAAGCGCATGAGTTGTACGTACATAACCTGTGTAGTTGTGTTAGAAAGTAGAGGGGCTGATTTTCTAAACAACCGGGTGTAAACACTCAAAAGGTTCATTTTTAAACATTGATAACAAAAAACCCTGTAAGTAGAAATTATTTTTGACTTTTGTATATGAAAGAGCAACTCAAAAAGTACGGAATGATATAAATAACTCAAAATTAATTTTTTTGCAGCTAAGGTCCCTTTTCTAGTGGAGCGTCACATATATATTCTTTAAATATTGTAATAAATAAATTTAAATGAATAAAACATTAAAATTTATATAAAAATATTAAAATGTATAATTAAAATAATTACTAGCTTTTTAATTTCGTCAAAATATAGAATCTTTTCAGTCGAAAAAATTAACCTTTAATTAATTATTCCATATTACATTTATTTTAATTTAAATTAATTAAAAAAAGTTAATTTTAATAAAACCTTATTTCTTCTCACAAGTGGCTAAGAAAACGCAGGTTTAGTATATAAGAGAGATTCAAAGCAACTCGTGGTATGTTATATGCGTGCGTGCGAAAGCGAGCGTTATATGTATTCGTATAGTATAGTTGTAAGATAGTGTTAGTTTTAGGTGCGTTACTATAATGTGTGTAATCTGTGACAAAATAATATACTTTGTGTGTGTCAGTGTGTGTGCGACCCCTCCTAAACCCGTGTGTCTGCGCAGGTCTGTTCCTTCAGCGTAACTCACAGACATTTAATTTTTTTCACGCGAGCCCGTATTTTTACGAAGCTGCTCTTGAATTCTTATTTTGTAACGCCTGACTTTGTGCGAAATCAGAAATAAAACTCTTCTTTCAGATCTTAATATTAAAACTAGCAGAGCTACGCGCGCTAAAGCGCGCGCGATATTTCTGCTTTTGTCTTATTATACTTACGACCTTATTTCATTGTGTGTATATAAAAATGTGACTAAGACTTTAAGATGTTTTTTTCTTCTTCGGAAATATTAGAAAGAAATTACAAATTTTTTTGAAGAATTTTTAAAAAACATAAAACACGAAAACCAAAAATTAAATTTAACATACTGAGCAGTTTCACGACATAAATATAATATTTTTTTATTTTTATAATTATTTCCTTAAATTTTTAGTTTAGTCAAGCGATAGAAAAACTTTATATAAATTCATCACACATTAGAAGAATTCTTCTATTAAAGTATTCTTTCTTCTTTGTCAAAAGATTGACACCGAGATTTATTGATAGTCATGATATTAGCCGCGGTATAAGCATAGGGGCCGTCCATAAACCACGAGGAAATGCGAGTCTCGTGCGTTTTTTAAGGATTATTTATGATAAATATATTGTAAAAAATTAAATACAAAAAACTAAGGTTAAATTTTAAAATATTTCATAAAAATGTTTTATTTCAATAATATAAACATGGCATTAATATTGAACATTTTTCTCTTTAGTCTTAAACATACATAACTTCCTAAATAACCTATAATAAACAGCTGAGATCATAATTCGTAATAAATATAAACTTTTCAACACAAATTCAACAAAAGTCAACTGTATAATATAATAAATTAACAATTTGGACTGCGTCTAAGAGCCTTTCTATTCAAAGCAAATCAACTTTAAATGATCTTGTTCGTTATGACCGTTATATTTTTTAATTTTTCAATTTAAAAACGAGTTTAAACAAAAATATTATATTTAAATTAAATTATAAATTACAATCTATAATAAATATTATATATATATAAGTCATTCCATTATATTTCGACTAAAGTCTTTGCCGACTAATTTTAAAAAATTATAATATTTTGCAGGAATGATTTTAGAGATATTAGGATCATCGAACAAAAAGAATTCTTTAAATATTTTTTATATTTATTGTAAAATAAGCATCTAAAGTATATAAAGTCGTAAAAACGGTCTATTAGAAAATATTAAAGAAAACACATAATTTACTATGAAAACGTAAAAAATTATTAGAATTTATTATGAATGGATTATTTTATTATTATAAATTGATAGAAACAATTATTATTAAGAAATATTAAATAAAAAATTATTTTAAAGTTCACCTGGCAAATAACCTATTTTTCAAATTTCATTCGCTAAATGTGAGAAAGAGAAATCATTAAATTGAATAAAACCTTATGAAATATAAAGAAACTTTTAATAACTTTTAGTTTTTCTTATCACTTTCTTCCTTTTTTGCTTCAGAAATGTTAAAAAATAAGCAATTAAAATTGGCACATTGCTTGTTTTCACGATTTTAAAATGTAAATAACTTCTGACTAGAAAAATGAAAAATTACGAAAATTGGGCAATAATAATAAGATGCTTATTTTACAATAAATATAAAACATATTTAAAAAATTCTGTTTGTTCGATGATCCTAATATCTTTAAAATCATTCCTGCAAAATATTATAATTTTTTAAAATTAGTCGGTGTTCAAGAATTTTTCTTAGTATTGTTGTTGATTTATTTTAATTTTAAACTTTATTAATTTTAATGATTTGCAAGTTTTTTTGTTTAAATAAGTTTTCACCACTTTAATAAACACTGGTAATTTATTTAATTGATAAACAAAAAAAATACAATATTTTAATTATTATTTATAATTTTATAAAAGATAATTTTAATTTTAATTAACGTTAAATTGAAGGATTTTTAATACAATTTCGGATTGAAAAAACGTACATGTAAAGACTCTGTGCGAGCACATGTTCTCGAGAGCTAAACTCGGAAGTAAGAGAGTGTGATTTCTAAATTTTAAATATGCGCAACTCGACTTTTATCAAGAACGATGGACTTGATGTAAATCGGGTTGTCAATGAAAAGGCATATAGAATCAAATGAATTTAGTTTTTAGAATTAACACAAAAAACTGTTTAAATTCTGCACAGTCGGCAACGACTTTAGTCGAAATATAATACAATGGCTCATATGCATATAATATAAATTAATAAAATATAAATTTTATATTAAATTTTAAATTGTAAATTATTAAATAATTCAATTTTAAAAATTTTTCATAAATTTTATTGATTTAATGTAATATAAGATTATTTGAGGGGCTTATATAAAGTGGTTTAAAAAAACATTGGGAGAAAAAGTGGGATAAGTGACTTGGTAGTAAAAGTGGTTTAAAACAATTAAAATATTTATCAATAAGTTTATTACACGAATGACTTGCAAAATATTAAAGTTTTTCTTTATTATTTTAAATATTTTTTGATCATTAATTATAATTAATTTTTCCATAAATTACAAATTCATTTTAGGCCGTATTTGCGCCCAAGTCACTTATCCCACTTTTGCTCCTAATTACCAGTTTTACTATCAACCCCGAAGTGCGACGCATGATTGTTATCTGGGTAGGGTCGCTGATTACGAACAGATGTAAGTTTTCATAAATTTAAAATGGCGGATTTTTTTTTATTTATGCAATGGACTTTAATTTTGTTACTCGGGAGTTCTTATACCAGTCAGGTAGGTGTAAATGTCCTAGGAGCGCTCACTGACAATTGACTTCTGTTTTAGCACTTGCGCCGACTCACAACCAGCGAGCGTGTATAGAAATTTTTTTAAATTTCTCTTCCTCATATTATATTAGCCACTTTGAATTTTTAAAAACAAACATCGTATTCGTAATCATCGACCTTAAAAACCACCGAGTCACAAAATTAAGATCAATTGCATAAAGTAAAAATTTCATTCCATATTGGATCCGCCATTTTGACTTATTGGAAACTAAAATCGAATTCGTAATCAGCATAATCAAAATTTAAAAATTAAAAATGGCGGCTTTAAAATGGCGATAGACAAATTTCAAAGTTTACTGACTTTAAATTTTTTCGTTGGCCATTTAGGAACGGCTACACTGAACTCTTGCTGTAATGGACGTTGCTGTAATGGACTAGTTTGTAGATGAAGTGGTGAGCGGGGAAACGGGGTCGCTGAGCTTGGCGACTAGCGCCACCAACAAAGTATTATTTTTTAAATTTTGCGGGTGCACAGTCTCCCCACTAAAATCTTATTTTCAATTTTTTATTATTTTATGAGCTGTTCAGTCATTTAAAAAAAAAAATATTTTCCAAAATTATGTTTCCATCCCTTAATTACTTGCTTTTAGTTATAAATTTGTGCATTTAAAGAAAATAAAAAAAAATTATTTAGAATCTATGTTTTAAATCTTTATACGGCCCTGAATGTTTTGATGACCTTGCTTCAAGGGTACTCTTGCTGTAATGGACCACAGCACATTCGAGTCCATTACAGAAAGAGTTCAGTGTATTTTGAATTTTTAAATTTTGACTAAAGATTTGGATTTAGAAACCTTAAAATCCCCCGAACCAGCATTTTAAGCGACCCCAAAACTTTAGAATATTCATTGATATCCATATTTCATTTATTACCGAGATTTTCATTTTAGATGCCACTATAGCGGTCATACACACTGGTGGCACGAATTATTTTTGTCTCTACAGACGTCATACACTGGGAAGGGGATAAAGGGTAAAAAAATTATCAAACTTAAAAAAATGAATTTTTTTGTGTTTTTAAAATTACAACCGCTATATTTAATTTTTGGGTTGAACGAAATTCTTTTTTACACAAAAATCGAAAAGAGGACACTCAATAAAATAAAATTTGATAAGAATTTTCTTTTTTCAGGCGTTAATGAGTTAATCATTAACATAATAAATGAACACTATAATTTGATTAAAATCTTTATTTTTTTAAAATTATTATAATATTATATTAACACCATAGTCAGGGAAATGTCAGGAAAAAATTTTTTTCATGGAAATTAAGAAAATTGAGACAATACATAAAAAACCACAATTTTTACTAGAAACGTGCATGTTATTTTGATAATGCGAAAAGTAACTATAAACAAATCATTCAAAAATTGTTTTTGAATCATTTTTAAGACATAATTTAATTTTTGAAGTATATCTATAATAAAAATCTTTTTGAATAGTTGAAATTTTGTAAAATTTAATTGAAAAATAATTAATTTATTTTAAGTATTTTGTTACAATTTTTAAAAATTGTTTAAATTAAATTTTAAAATGAATGAAAATTGGCTTCTAATTTTTTAAAATTCAATATTTTCAGTGTTTTCAAATACCCGGGTAGCAATTGAAGTCTGGATCAGGTCTGTAACTGATCTGGTTAGATCTGGGCCTGATCTGGTAACCAAGTCTGTGCCAAAGCTGGTTTGAAACGCGGAACATGTCTGAAACGTGTATATAACCAGATTTGATTTTCTCTGTTGTTCGTATGGTAACAAGGCGTTCGACAGTACCTAGCGTGGGTTCTTGCTTTTTTCTGGTCATTGCTTTGCTGTTTATTATAATAGCTTTGCATTTTGTAAAATTTGTGTTTTTAGTTGAAAATATATTTAATTTAAATACAATAATAATATTTTCATTTTTTGCAATTAATAAAATAGGCATTTTTCAAATGAATAAGATTGTTTTTAAATAAATTACAAAAAGCAAAATTTAAGTTAAATTTAAATGTTTTAAATTGTTTATTTTTTAATTTTTTTCAATTTTTTTTTCAGTTTAAGCTGGAAGAACTACTTAAATACACACTCCTAAACACAGTATTTCATTTTTTTTTTTATTAAAGTCGTAGATTATAATTATATTAAGAAAATTCCTAAACGCAGGGATTCGAGCACCTAACTATATATCGCAACGCAGGTTTTGGTGACGTAGGGGACGCAAGATAAAACGCTTTAACCGCTCAACCATCTCGGATGTCTGAGAATCTGGGCTTAGAGAAAAATTGCATTCAAAAAGCAGAGCAAATAGACTCTCTTTCTCTCTCTCACTTACTGAAACCCGAAAGAAAGATAGGTAGAACCCCTGCGGTGCAGGGTTACTTTACGCGCTCATGCTACGTTTGGGAAATTCCCAAAAGTTGTTTATATAGTACATTTTCAGATTTCTCGGTTTTTAATTTGTAAGCATAAATTACTTGTGTAGAATAATGATTATAGAATTTATTGTAAATACAGGGATTTGTTTCCGAGTAAATATTTTCGAATATTAGGTTAAACAATTATAAATCTGAATTCAGTCCAATAGATACATTAAGTAACCAACTGTTTAGTAAAGTAATTTTAAAAAGCATACAGAAGGAAATGTTGTGCATTATAAGGGTCATAAAATATAAATATTCGTGAAACGAAAAGAACAATTATATTTTAATTGTGCTCTCTAAATTTGAATCAGTTAAAAATCACTGGGTTAACTAACAATAAATGACTGACATTTTACTTCTGCAATCAGTTAAAATTAACTTATTGTCAATGACAAAATTAATGGTTATCAGTAAAAAACAACTAAAAATTGGTCAAATTTTATCAATATTTCAGTGTATTACAAATTATTATTATTATGAATAAATATTCGGTATTTTATAGTATATAATGAAAAAATTAATATTATGAGCTACTCATTAATTAATCTCATTAAGCTTAATTAATAATTCTTATTTAATTATAATTGAATCAGTTAAATGAGTGTACTAAATTATCAGTTTAGTAGTTTTGGTACCTGCATATAGATAGAGCTGTTTAATTGGTTACCAAGTCTGCTTCTGGTTTGGACCATGTAAAATTCCAGATCCGTTCCAGATCTAGAATAACAGGTCTGCATCAGATCTGTACTCTGGTAGCAACTTGGATTTTGCTACCCGGGTACATATATTTCCAAAAATCTAAATACATACAAAAATAATATTTCAGAATAATTTTCAACATTTTGAAAAAAACATTTATATCCAAGATTTTTAAATGAAATTCATCAAAAAATTTATAAGTTTTTTAAAGTTATACAAAAGCTCTTTTAAATAATTCAATTATTTTTCAAAAATTACATTAAAATATTTTTAAAAAGTAATTAGTATAATTGTTTTATAATGATTATTTAAGATTCAATTATCTTTAAAAACAATTAAAATTTATAAAAATATTTTAAAAATAATAGAATTAGTAAAAAATATTAATAAAAATGATCAAATTCTTTGAGAATTTTAATTATTAACAGAACCATAATTTGTCAAAAATTTCAATAAGTCCAAAAAGGAAATATTCAAAAATTTTTATTTACATTGTTCGAAGATAATTAAATCTTAAATAATCATTATAAAACAATTATACGAATTAGTTTTTAAAAAAAATTTAATGCAATTTTTAAAAAATAGGATTGAATTTCTTAATAGATTTTTTGTATAATTGAAATAAACTTATTAATTATTTGATGAATTTTAATTGTATAATTGAAATAAACTTATTAATTATTTGATGAATTTTAATTAAAGATTTTGAAAATAAATGTTTTCTCTAAAATGTTAAAAATAATTTTTAAATATTATTTTCGTATGTATTTGGATTTTTGGAAATATGTAATTATAAATACTAAAAATATTGCATTTTACAAAAATTAGATGCTAATTTTTATTAATTTGAAAGATTTGTTTATAAGTCGAAAAAATGTCTCAATTTTCTTACTTTCCCTGAAAAAAATTTTTTATTGACATTTCCTTGATTTTACTGAAAAAATTTTGTTTCCCTGACTATGGTGTTAATATAACAATATAATAATTAAAAAAATTAAGCGTTTAATTAAATTATAGTGTTTATTTATTATTTTAATCGTTAATCATGTTCGTAATTTTGTGCTTTGAAATATGTTTAAAATGAGCTTTATTACTTTTTAAAATGCAGGAGTAATATTAAAAAAAAATACATACTTTTCAAATGTGCATTGTCCACGTGGATAAGTGTAAAGGGGAGAGGGTTTGCCAAATGTTCATGATTGTCCACAACCAGAGGCGGGGGGGATCAGAAATTGGTGAAAAATGTCCATTTAGTATATGGAATACCGATAAAATTTATACCCCTCACTCTTACCTCGTTTTTGATCTCCCTCTATTTCACTCCTTAATCTATCTATGTGAGTGAGAAAAGAAAAATTATTAGCCAATAAGGAAATAAGACGCCCTTTTCGTATTTTGGCTTGAAAGTGAAATTCCCCACTTTTCCTTTCCCTCCCAATTTCTGTTCCTCTCTTTCTACCTAACACGGAAAATGGAGAAAACATTATCTTCTGTAAACCAAAGAAATAGGCGTTACTTTCTTAACTATTCGCCTCTCTCTCGCTCCTACTCTAAACTGAAAGAAGAGACGATACTTCCCTCTCTTACTCTGTATCGTGCTTTCTCTCTCATACTCTGACAGACAGAATGAATTTTGGAATACGAAGATTAATATAGTTAATTACTGAACAATTTATCAAGACCTTCAAAATTTTTCTTTATTTTATCAGAAAAAACCATTAGTAATAATTCAATAGACACTTTAACTATTTTTCTAAATTTTTTTCCATATCCTCATTTCCTGAAGAAATTTTGTAATCTTTCTTGAACAAAGATCTTCCGTGCAATCTTATGTCTTAGACTACACTGTTAAAAATGTTCTGAATATTCCGATAAAATTCAGACACAAATGTAACAAAATTTTCCAAATTTTTTTTTTTTTTTTTTTTTTTTTTTTTTTTAATGACTTCAGGCTTAGCCAACTGTCAGAACACACACTCTTATATACAAACTTGTTTTTGCGTTTCTACAGAACGACTTTGAGGTTAGGAGTACTCGCATTTGCCTGGACCACCCGTCTAATGGGTTTTCTCGCCAGTGGAGAGGGAAACTGTAGAAAACCTCTCCGAGTACAACCGGTTTATCGACAGTCGAATTCTAATGGTGTGTACCGGACAATAATCGACGGTGCACATCATTATACTTCGACGTCAAACCTCCCGCTCAGATTATCTCACGTGCCGGAAAAATCCCAGGCTAATGGGCGCGAACCAAGTACCCTTGGTCCGCCCACCGAGCCAGGCATCTATCCGACCGAGCTAATCTGTCGGTATAAAATTTTCCAAATGATGGTACTGAAAGCATTTATATGTTACATTTGCTTGAAATTTACTACACGTTTCTTATGATTTCTAAATGTTACTCAAAATTCAAAATTTTTAGTAAAAATCCTTATGAGTAACGGAATTCTAACTTCAGTCAAACTAAAATCAGTAACTAGTTAAGAAAATTTAATGAAATGTAACTGAAAATTTGGGAATAGTTTCAAAAAGTATAAAGAGTAACTGAAAATTACGAAACTGTAACAAAATTTTCAGTTACCACAGCTGAATTAAGATGCGCACAATTACTTTCGCGCCGCTTGGGTCTGTTGCAGGAAATACATAACTGAAAATGCCCTTCGAAAAAGTGGTTGTGCGTAGAAAATGTTTCATTGTATAAAGTTATTTAAAGAAGTAAAAAAGTGTTATAAATTATTTTTAAAGTTTCATAAGTGATCATTCTTGGGATTAAAAAGTTGAAGCATATTTCCACATATAAAAAGTATGTACAAAATCTATTTTTATTCATGCTCCATTACACGTATTAGATATTTTTGAAGAAAAATCGTCCTGCAAAATGGAATGTCCATGCTAGGAACCAGTACCGTAACTATGATGAGCTTATTGATATTTAGAGCAATCAAGGTTGTGATACTTTTGATACTTTATTAATAAATGAATGATTAATATTATTTGATTGAATAAATAGTTTTGTGCATAAAAAGTAAGAAATAAATATTATTTATATTATTTACCAGTTGTTTTTTGATCAAATTTATTTATAAACCATAAATAAATAATTTTTAAACAATAACATTATTATTAAATATTTTAAAGTTTAAATAATTTTTTACTGAAAATCTAGTGGGATAGAAAAAATTGTGAGACAAACTTAGAAATAATGAAGTTATACATATTAAATTGTACTTTGTATTTTAATGTAAATTATGTTCGCTATCACTGATGAGTGTCATTAAAATTTATTGTTTCAGTTTTGTTCAGTTCTGATTATTAAGCAATATGTAACATTTGAGTTACATATTATTGTTTAATAATCAAAACTGGAAAAAGCGGTAGCAAAATTTTTAGGAAAAATAAAAAATTTCAAGCTATGACATGTTATGAAATATTATGAAACTAAAAAAAAATTTCGGAAAGGAGCAACAGCAAGTTTAAGCTGTAACGTGATACAAAAATTTAATTATTTTTAAAAATTTATGCTGTAATGAAGGAAGCAGATTAAAATTCATTATTCCCGTTCTACACTGAAGGGCAGAGTCCCACGACTCATTCAAATAAATTTTTATAAAAAAATTCTACGAGAACTCAATTATTTAAATACAAAAATAAATATAATTTATTGAATTTTCATAAAATTTAATTATTATAAGGAACTTAATCAAAATTTATTAAAATTGAATTCTTTAGAAGAATTTTAATAAAATTTCCAAGAATTAATTGAATTTTTCGAATCTGTAACATATTTTTCAATAAGGTATGTAACGGAAGTATTATTGTATTGCGTGTTCCAGAAATTTACGAAATTGTAACATAATTTCCAAAATAAGCAACTGAAGTTTTCTGCAGTTACGTGTTTCAGAAATTTACGAAACTGTAACAAAATTTCCAAAATAAGCAACTGAAGTTTTATGCAGTTACGTGTTTCGTAAAATTACGAAACTGTAACAAAATTTTCAGTGACTTGTGATTAAAGATTTATGCAGTCACATGGTTCTGAAAATTATGAAATGTTTCCAAATTTTACGTAAAACGTAACTGCAGAAAACTTCAGTTGCTTTTTTCTGAAAATTCCAACAAAAATTTCTAACAGTGTAGTTTTTAGCTTCGAACTATTTTTGAGCCTTGAACGAATCTTAAGTTTTAGGCCAATCTCAAGTCTTAGACGAGATTTAGCTTCATGCACGTCTTGAGCTTTAAGTGAGCCTTGATTGAGCCTTAAGTGAGGCTTGAGGTAGTCTTAAGGGAGTTTTGAGGTAGCCAACCTTCTTTTACGCGAGTTCAAAGATTAATTCTAGAGATTAAAAATTGTTAACTTTTTTCTTTTTAATTTTTCTCTATTTCGTATTTATGAAGCGTTATTTTCGTTATGTTCAGAAAAACGCATAGCGACAGTGAACGAGTTAATCAAAATCATGAGAATTGAAACTGTTATAGTTTCTATTATTTCTTTTAACTATTAACTAGTTTGACCAGTGGATGAATTCATTGATATAATAAAACAAAAATTTGAAATGTTTGACTAAAGGAGAAAATGGGGAAAAAGAATATTCTATGAAAATAAGTCCGGGTCGAGCATGAAACGATTGAATAAATTCGACATACACGGGAGGCAAAGGGCGCATGATCATCTCACCAAAGAGGCAGATCTATGACATGTATATCCTCTCGCGCGGAGATTCAGTTTGGTTTCGCTTTGTAGAGGTCGTATTGTTCTAGACAAGCGAATGGATTGAAGACGAAGGCGAGAATGGTACATGAAAGGGAAGGGGGGAGGGAGATGACTTCCCCACCATGATTTCTCTCTCTCTTTACCACCCCCTCGTGGAAGGAGCAGTCGCGGCACAGAGGGAGTTGTCGGGTGAGATCCCGGAGAAGCGAGAAAGGGGTGAAGAGAGTTGGTTCAAGGAAGGGCGGAACAGGGTCCCGGGACTCGCGTAGGAACGAGAACAGATCGCCCACGGCTCCCGTGGGAGTGAGACGAAGAGTCGGAATCCGAGATGGGACGAGGTGAGACATATGAAACGGACATGAACTTTGAGCGTTGAAGAACAGAGAGAGAGAGAGAGAGAAGAGGAGACGGTGGTCGAGGGGAGGCGAGACGAGAGCACGGCTCCAGACCCGAGACCTAGGTCGATATCAGCCTCGAGCAAACCAGACATCTACCGACCATTCGCAAAACATTCACCTCAAGTGTCCCCGGCAATGCCACCCCTAGACCCGCTGTGCTCTCGATACGTTGTTGCTGTCATTGCTCCTACTGCTGCTGCTGCTGCAATGCGCGGAACTCCCCTCCCCCACTTTAACCCAGGGAATCCAATTTGAAACTCGAGCTCTGAATTACTTTTGTACCTAATTAAGGCGGTTAAGGTCGGATCAGAACTAACTTCAACTGTCCTCGCTCGATTAAATAAACGCCAAATCCCTGGGAAATTTTTCCCCCCTCGTGAAAAATATACATTCACAATATATGATAATGGTTCATTCATTTATCTATTATTTCAAATTTCGATTATTCTGTATTGAATTTTTAGTGTATTATTGATGATTTGAGAAAAAAATGCATATTCAATATCGTTCGAATACAAATACTGTTGGTTTAATAACATGTGCTATTGATTATTGCACTATAGTTTACAATAAATAATATTATTACAAAGGTTATAGTGTTAACTGAAAATGCTATAATATCAAGAAATGCATTTCGTAGGTATAGTTCAATCAATTCAATAGCATGTACACAGCTTTTTTGAAAGTATCAAATTGATACAAAAATTTGGATCAATTTTAGATTTTATTCACATTTTTGGCATCAATTCGTTGCAATTTGATACTTTTGAGTTATCAGTGTACTAGTGATTTCATTTCAATTTTATTTTCAATGTTACTATCAAATTTATAGCATTAGTTTCAATTATCAAAACTGTGGCTTTTCTAAAAAAAATGTTTTAAGGAGGTTGTTTACAGGTATGCAGACCTTTAGAACAAATATTGAATTGACATTAAAGAATTTTTTAATATTATTGTTATTTGCATCTTCTGGAAGAACAAATATCAATATTTAAGAAAAAAATTTGAAACTTACAAAAATTGTTTATTTAGTCATTTTGCATATCATCAAAGTTTTCTTCATATTAAAAGGTTAAACTTTTTCAAAACTGATTCGATTTAAGTCAATGATGGCTTATTTTCTTCAGAAAATGGTTTTCCATAACTTGACCGCTCAGATTTTTAAACAAATGCACCGTTTTGAAAATATGCTTATTTGTTTAAAAAAAAATTTATATTAAATCACTTTTTTTAAACAAATAAGTATAATTTCAAAACGGTGAATTTGTTTATAAATCTGCACTGCAAAAAGAGGTGTCTTGATTGGTGACATTTTTGGTGTCTTAGACACCAAAAGTGTCTTGGTTTGAGACGTTTTTCGTGTCTAAGACACCAAAAACGTCTCCACCCAAGACACCTCTTTTTGCAGTGTGAGCGGTCAAGTTATAGAGAACCATTTTTTGAAGAAAATAAGCCATCATTGACTTAAATCGAATCAGTTTTGAAAAAGTTTAACCTTTTAATATGAAGAAAACTTTGATCATATGCAAAAAAAATAAATAAACAATTTTTGTAAGTTTCAAATTTTTTTCTTGAAATTTGATATTTTTTCTTCCAGAAGATACGAATAACAATCTTATATTATATTAAAATGCTTCCTTCGTCAACCAAAAATTTTTCGTTCAACGTTTTCAGCAATATACGTATACTAAAAAAAAAAATATATATTATATATATAAATATATATATATATATATATATATATTATATATATTATATATATATATTATATATAATATACATATATAATATATATATTATGTATATATATTCAAATTTATGGTTAAAAATCCATTTTAAGACGATTTTAAGCGTTTTTTAGCGTTTCCAAGCTTCCATTAATATTAATATGTGACGCTCCACGAGAAAAGTAAATAAGATCCCTTTTCTCGTGGAGCGTCACATATATATATATAATATATTTTTGTCCTAAAAAATCGAAAAATTAGGTATAAATAGAAAAAAAAATGGCAAAAGTAGAGTTATCAATTGACCAAGATTTTATTTTTGGTAATGGCTCTTGGTGAGTCTCCTAACATACCTACACAATTCCAAAAAAAATCGCAGCCCGGAAACTCTCAATTTTTTGCCATAAAAAATCGAAAATGGTTTCTTTTTTGGTATGAAATCACCACGAATTCTAACACAAAACTTTAAAATTTTTCTATTTCCGACAGTAATATTTCTTTTTAAATAACTTCATTCTTAAAAAACAATCATACAATTATTGTTATTTATAAATTATTTATTGAATAATTTTATTTAATTATTTCAATATTAATTGCCATTTAAAAGAATTGAGTTTACAATTTTCAAAAATAGATGAACATCAAAAGGCTTTAATTTTAAATTTCATAAACTTTCAATTTTTAATGAATGTAATTAGAAACTTTAGAAAACTTAGATTTTTTCAAAATGTTAATAGTTCAAATTCTTCTTAAAATTAGTTAAATTTATCAATATATCGTCGGTTGGGTGCAGAAAGATGCAAAAATTTTTTCTTCAACACTTGCTCTGAAAGGAGTACTTTTCTTGGTAGAAAAGTGTGGCGAAAGTAGAACTTTTCTCAACTGCTCTGAAGAGCGTGGCGAAAGTAAAATTTGGCGTGGCGAAAGTAAATTCAGCGTGGCGAAAGTACTTTTTAGCGTGGCGAAAGTAAATTTGGCGTGGCGAAAGTAGATCATGAATTTATTCTTTTTTCTTGTTCTTTGACCGAGATTTATTTTGTATCTAACTTCTTCCCCACTCAAAACATTCGTCTTTTATTATATTAAACATAAGCATACGTTAAATTAAAATTATACGAAACTCACAAAGAAACCATTCCTCGCAAGGCGTTGGAGAAAACGTAGTGCACAACTCGTGGTAAAAGAATGATTTTTCGAGAGTGATTGCTGCTCTCGCTACGCTCGAGCCGCAAACTTCACTCGAGAAAAATCACACTTTCGCCACTCGTTGTACAATGTACTATTTTTTCACACAAATTTATGTTTATTTAAGTAATATATGTCGATTTTGGTAAAAATTATTTTGAATTTAACAATTACATCAGCAATAATCAAGTTTCTTTGACATTTGTAAACATTTTATGCATTTTTTAAACATAAAATGTTTATATACACGGAGAGAAATCTGTTGCTATTATTGCTTGCAGAATCTTTACAAATTTTATTAGTCACTGCTGAATAGAATTTTAGCTTGAGGTTATAATAGTTTATATACGAAATCATCTATTTAATGTAACGGAGAGTTCGATGCAATAAAAACAAAAAGCAGCTGCTAATTTTGCACGAAATCTTTATTATAAATATAAAGAGAACGTGCTATAAAAGTATTAGATTCTTTATATAAGAATCGCTCGAACTCCGACTGATTTTCAGGCGGACTTTATACAACACAATCTTACTTGCGTGTACGCACATATAACTCACACACACATATATTTCTCTGGATGGTTTCGAGGAACGGAACGCGTACAACGCGGTGACGTTTGCAATAACATAACCTAACAATTTTCACATGTTGCTTATACATTCAAACACGAATAAACATGCAATAATTTTTAACTAATATCCTTACTATTAAATAAATATTATCTTTTTATAACAGCAACAAGTATTAAATACTACATATAATATATAATGTTTTACAGGACAGAGAAATATCAAATATAGAGAGAGAGAGAAATATATGTGTGTGTGAGTTATATGTGCGTACACGCAAGTAAGATTGTGTTGTATAAAGTCCGCCTGAAAATCAGTCGGAGTTCGAGCGATTCTTATAAGAAGAATCTAATACTTTTATAGCACGTTCTCTTTGTATTTATAATAAAGATTTCGTGCAAAATTAGCTACTGTCTCTTATGCTTATTGCATTGAAAGTATTTTTACAATAAGTATATGAATCCATGCTAAAAATATAAGAGAAACGTTAAGCAATTTAAGTAATGTGCTCTTTCGAGTAATATTAGCAGCAGATTTCTCTCCGTGTAATATGTACATTCTTTCAAAAACTTTAAAAATTTAGTAGCACAAACAATTACATTTGTTATAAACAAATTATTTACTTTTTAAACAAATAAATGGCTTATTTCGGCAAAAAGAAAAATTATTTTTCTTATGTTAACGAATTTAAAGTCATGTAAAGCTCTACTTGATTATTGATAACTAGATTATTGTTCATGTAATTGTTAATAACAATGGTAATTGTTAAATTCAAAATAAATTTTACCAAAATCGACATATATTACTTAAGTTAACATCAATTTGTGTAAAAAAAAATTTTTTATAAAAAAAATTTCTATTTGTTAATTAACATTGTTTTCAACAATTTAAATAAATTGTATTATTCATTATTATTTGTCTGGTGGTCATGCTAGACTAATTTAAATTGATTCCAATCATCTGCAACGAAAAACTAAAAAAATTAACATGATTTTTTCTAAAAATATTATAAATTATTAACTTTGAATAACAAAAAAAAATATAAACATTTTAAAATTCAAAAATTGGTTTAGAGGAATCTCTTAGAAATTTTATTCCCTTCAATTTAAGACCAAACCCATGAAAATCCGATAAAATTTGTAGGTTCCAGACAATTTTAAACAGTAAATTGTAAAAAATGCCAATGTGCGCGGGGCGAGTTTAACGTCATATAAAGCTCTACAAAGCTGCAGTTTTTAATTAATAACATTTTTCTAATTGAGGCTTATTTTTTTTCGAAACGGTTTTACACTCGGAGACATTTAAGGAATAGAATAAAATTTTAATTTTTTGTTAGGACGTGAAGAACATATTTGTTTATTAACATTTTATAAACAAATTATATAAAAAATAAAAAAATTTAAAAAAAATAAATATATTCAAATAGTACAATCCAAGACGAAAATAACCTATATTTTAATTTTAAAATCCGTCAATTGGAACTCGAGAAAAAAATTTTTTAATTAAGCAGTACTAAAAAATTCAATTGTTAATAACTTTTACAAAAAATTATTTTTTGCCTTAATATTTTCAGGGATTCTTCTTAACGATATTAAGAGTAAAAAAAAAACTATTTTGGTACAAAAAAAAATTTTTTAGTTTTAGGTGATCCTATCCTAAGAAATAAAAATTATGCATAAAATGGATAAGGTAAAAGTCCCAATTATGGGACGCTGTTTAAGCTAAACTAAATTTCTATGATAAATTTCTTGGAATCAGGAGTGTTAATATGAATAATTGGGGTATAGATTGAAAGATTGATATGTTATGAATAATATTTAGACCCTAAAATGGTTATTTTTCATGAAATAAAAATAATATTAATTAAATTTTGAAACTCTGCACTGCACTAATTATTGGACGATGATTTCTTGTATGTACGAGTGTCCCAAAATGATTGTACCTATTATGAGACATTTATTTAATTCAATAAGTAATTAGAATTCCATTGACTTATCTCAATAATTTGAATATTAATTATAAAGAATAAAATACAATAAACAAATTCTGGTTTAATAAATAATTATAAAACTAATTTTTCTGGTAGAAAATTAATGCGAAAATATTGAAAATATTTGAGGTTATGTTTGCTGTATATTTCCTGTGTGTCTCGCATAATAGCAGGGACATGCAAATAATAAGTGTACCTAATGTCAGACGGTAGTCTGACGAAAAACCTGGCTTACCTTAATTTAAAAGGTGAAATGCAATTAAACATTTCTTATTAAATTAAATGCTATACACAAATAATCTTTCTTATAACGTATAAAATTTTTTGAAATAAGTAGAAATTTCGTATGACCAATTTTAATTGCATTTATTTTATTTTTTGTAATACTGTCTCATAATAGGGACGAAATTAAAAATTGTACCATAATTGGGACATTTACCTTATATTTCTTATTTCTTAATCATAATTCTTAACAATTAACAATTTTCTAATATTTTTTATAAATAAAAAGCATACAAATTTGTATAATTTAGATTAGTCAAACGAAGTTTCTTATAAAAAGCGTATATAAAAAACAAAATTTATTTGTTAATCATAACTTTTAAAAAAAATTTTCATTTTCCAATTTCAAATATTATTTTATTATAAATCATGAAAAATACCTGCATATTTTCTACTTGTCAAACAATATTTTCTAAAGAAAAAAAAACAAAACTATACGCAAAAGTCAAACTTCAGATGTGGACAAACAGAATGAATGAATTAAAAATGTTTAAAAAAAAATAAAAAAAAAATGTTTTTGAAAAAATGTTTTTGTTTTTTATAATTTTTTATATAATTTGTTTATAAAATGTTAATAAACAAATCGTTCACTCCAAGTGGAATGTACATATGTTTAAAGAACATTTTAGAAGTTACGTATCTTCCACGTTCAGTGAAGAAACTACGTATCTTTCTGTTCCGTGCAAAAACTACGTATCTCTGTCAATCACTTTAGAAGATCTACATTTTATTATTATTATTGTTATTTTGAAGTTAATATTTTGTTATGAAGTAATAATTTTTTCAAAAGTTGATGCAATAAAATGTATATTTTTAATAATAATTTAATTCTTTTTCTTAAAAATACTAGAATATTATTAGAAGTTTCTAAAGCGACTGACAGAGATACGAAGTTTTAGCACGGAACAGAAAGATACGTGGTTTCTTCACTGAACGTGGAAGATACATAACTTCTAAAATGTTCTTTAAACATACGTACATTCCACTTGGAGTAAACGATTTGTTTATTAACATTTTATAAACAAATTATATAAAAAATTATAAAAAACAAAAAATATATTCAAATAGTACAATCCAAGACGAAAAAAACCCATATTTTAATTTTAAAATCCGTCAACTGGAACTCGAGAAAAAAATTTGTTAATGAAGCAGTACTAAAAAATCCAATTGTTAATAACTTTTCCAAAAAATTATTTTTTGCCTTAATATTTTCAGGGATTCTTCTTAACGATATTAAAAGTAAAAAAAAACTATTTTGCACTGAAAGAATTTTTGGGAGGCTGCAGGCTTTACATGAGTGCCGCTAGAGCTCGCTGCCTCAAGCTCGCAGTTAACCTCAAAAAGGCGAGAATCTACTCCCAAAAGGTAAGCAGCAGCTCACCTTTCGGGAGTAGATGCTCGCTTTTTGAGGTAAGCTGCGAGCCCTGAGCAAGGGGCACTAATTTCAGACATTAAAAGTCAGCAGCCTCCCCAAAATTCTTTCAGTGTGGTTCAAAAAAAAATTTTTAGTTTCAGGTGATCCGTTTGAGAAATTCTGACCCATGGAGAAATAAAAATTATGCATAAAATGGATATATTTCTTATCTCTTAATCATAATTCTTAACAATTAACAATTTTCTAATATTTTTTATAAATAAAAAACATACAAATTTGTATAATTTAGATCAGTCAAACGAAGTTTCTTATAAAAAGCGTAAAAAAACAAAATTTATTTGTTAATCATAACTTTAAAAAAAAAAATTTAATTTTCCAATTTCAAATATTATTTTATTATAAATCATGAAAAATACCTGCATATTTTCTATTTGTCAAACAATATTTTCTAAAGAAAAAAACAAAACCATACGCAAAAGTCAAACTTCAGATGTGGACAAACAGAATGAATGAATTATTGTTTATTATATTTAATAATAAGTAATATTATATTTAATTATTGCATATTTTTACTTAAGTAATTCATATTTGGTACAAATAACTATTTATTTGATGCTATAAAATAAAATATTTATGTTCAGTAAACATTAACTTATCTCAAATAAATAAAAACAAATAATTATAAATATAACCGAGCGAGCGTTAGCGAGTGAGGATATGTCGCTAGTAATATTAAAAAATTCTTTAATGTCAATTCAATATTTTTTCTGAAGGCGTGCATACCTGTAAACAACCTCCTCCCAACGGGAAGTTGCCAATGGTAACGATTGGTTCAATAATGGGCCATGCTTGGTGCCCAATGGTTTTTTCTTGGCAAAACAATTGTCAACCATCATTGGACCACCAATAATTTAAACTTGGGATGATCACGCTACTGCCAATGATCGGTAGCTAAGCATCGGGCCAATATTAGTTGCCAAGGAATTGCCAAGGAAACAAAATCGATTTTCAAAAGCTTAATTTTTTATTGGCAGCCAACAAAAAAACAAGGTTTTGAAAATTTATTTTTTTTAATTATTAATTAAAATTTATTTTTAAAAAATATATTTTTCAAAAATTTATTTTAAAAAAATATATTTTTCAATAATATATATTTTTTTAAATTAATAGAACATATTAATTTAATTTTTCACCTCTGGTAAAACAAAGGTGAAAGACTGATCAAAATTCCCTCACCGTATCTCACAGTGGAGGGATAACTGTGAATGTCTTTACGAGAGAGGAGTAGGTCTATTGCTATATTTCTCATTACAAATGACTGTTGTAAAGTAAAAAAAGAAAATTTTGAACTAAAATAATTTTTTTTTGTAATTCATGACTTCTAATCATATATTGCACATTAATTTCACTGTTCTAAGACTCTCTACTTCAAGATTAATTATATTATTAAACTAGACAATTTTACTAAACCCTAAGTACATAAATCTAACATAAATACTAAACGCATAACATAATAACGATCGCTATTTACACATATTTATACATGACTTAAACTTCCTTATAGACTAACTGCTATGAAAGTTCACCGCTTGCGAGAAAGACTTGTACACTTTAAATGTAAAAAAATCACTTCGTTCTCAATAATTAATACAATTATTGTTCATTGTTAGTCTTTAATATTGTAAGGTCTATTTTTTATTACATTTCCATAGTGAAAAAATTTTTTCTAACACACTCACCGAAGGTACAAGATTTCTTGCCTGTATAAATTGTTATATAATTTACACAACTTGCGTAAGTTACGTAAATAAAAAAGTAAGTTACATAAATAAGTTAAGTTACGTAAATTACGTAAAATATAAGTTACGTAAATAATGTATGATACGTAAAAATATAAGTTACGTAAATAATGTAAGTTAAGTAAATAACGTAAGTTGCACTTACGTAAATAACTTAGGTTACGTAATGGACGAATTATTGTAAATTGCACTAATTAGGTAACTTACGTACTTTACGCAAGTCATAAATTACAAAAAAAAATTATTTTAGTTGAAAATTTTCTTTTATAACTTTACAACAGTCATTTGCAATCAGAAATATAGCAATACTGCCGTCCTTTTTAAAAAAGACACTATCTACATTTTAGCTCAATCGGAGATATTGAAGGAAACGCATTTGCATGTGGATCTCTTAATAAAATTAAAAATTTTATAAACAAACTTATGTTCTTGACTAATTCGGACACGCTCTTTTCATTGGTGCAAAAAAAATTATTAATTTTAATTATTTATTAATAAAACTGTAGATAGTGCACATTTTTTATCCAAAAATTATGGAGAATACATGAAAAGTGCACTATGTGGTAGATAGTACGTTTAAAATTGCTTTGTCGGTCCACTTTCCTGTCTAAAGCGTCACTATCTACATTATTTTACAACACGATCCTTTATTTCTGTTATATTTTTATTATTATTTTATATTTTATTTTATTTATAATTATATTATATTTTTTAATTTTGAAAATACCGAACGAAAAATGACGAAAAATAGAGGGGCTGATAGTAAAAATGGTTTATAATAATAATAATGGAAGCAAAAGTAGAATAAGTGACTTGAGAGCAAAAACGGGTGAAAATGATTATGTAATTTCTTGATAAATTAATTATATTAATGCTAAAAAAATATTGTCAATAATAAAAAAACTTATTTTATTTGAATTAATATTTTGTAATTATTATAATTAATTTATCAAGAAATTACACAATCATTTTAATCTGTTTTTGCTTCTAAGTCACTTATTCTACTTTTGCTCCCGTTATTATTTTAAACCATTTTTACTATCAGCCCCTCAATACATAAATTTTATTTACCATTATAAGTTATAACTTTATTTTATTTGATTATTATGTTCTGCATGAAATTTTTATTAAATTAAATGTTAACTTTACAAAACAAATAATTAAAATTGTTTTTTAATTTGCATTAAATATATGTGTTAATACAAAATAAAAGCTTTATTTGCAAATTATTGTATTATTTTTATTTTATTTGCATAATTAAACTTGTAGATAGTGCTCTCTCTCGCGGAAAGTTAACCAAAGTTCGAGAAAAATATGTACGAAAAACGTCACTATGTACATAGTTCTCTACTTTTGTGACTTTTGAGACCAGTTGACTGACTAACCTATGTACATAGTGCTCGTGAATCAGGATTTCAGGGGTCAAGTGGGTTGAAAATCCTGAAAATTTTGTAGATAGGTCGTCTCCTTCTGCAGATAGTGACATTTTCAAAAATATTTCTCAAAAATCTCTGTAGATAGTTTAATTGACCGCTAATTATCTTCTAATCTAATTAAAATTTTCAATTACGAATACGACTATTAGATTCGTCTTTTCAATACGAATCCAACGGTATAAAAAAACTCATTTTTCATAAAATATGTAGATAGTGCCTTTTTTAAACTGGACGGCAGAATAGTAGTCTTTACAAAGAACTATAGTAAAATATGAAGGCAAGGCAGCCGCGGTCACCTTATTTTACAATAGTCCTGTTGTAAAGGTTACTACAGTCTGTATCACTGATTCCCTTAGACCGCTGCAAATGTGAACAGAATCCAAGATTTGCTTTTAACGTAGACTATTGTAATTATAACAAGTCTCTGCGTGAATGCCTACAGTACCCTTTCTGAACCTGTACATCTAAACTATTAATGATTCCAAAAAATAAATTTCAACACGATTAATACAGTGTTTGGATTCATTAAAGTAACTATAGTAATTGCTCCTACTAAATTCTTAATAAATTACATAGTTTTCGTAATCATTACAAAAAGTGGTCACATATCCGAGCTGTAATATAGACTATTGTAATCATTACGAAAGAAATTTTCTCCGTGTAATTAAATATTGAACACTTAATTTTAAAGTAACGAAAAATGAAATAATATATTTTCATAAAAACAATCTCAAAATTTACATTGTGTAAAAAGTGCATTTGGCCATCTCTCCCGGAATGTCCGGGTGAGATGGCTAATGCTTATAATTTTTTACCTTTAGCTTAACCCATTAACGCCCAAATGTACAATTTTTTGGACCAAATTTTGACACTATATTTTAACAAAAAAAACTTAACAGAAAAAATTCCGCAATAGTAGTTTCTTATTGGCCAAAAACCACTCTTTCGAATGGCGTTCCAGAAAATTTTATAAATTTATAAATAAACAAATTACATATGTTTTTTAAAAAAAACATGAAATTTTTAGGTTTTGTTTTTAATTTTTCGAATTTTAGTACAGGTATTCGTATTGGAACACATCTAAAAGTCCAAAATAACGGGTCAAAATATATTCCTTATCAGATATAGGTATTCCGAAAAAAAAATTTTAAAATGGCGGACACAAAATGGCGTCTAAAGTGAATTTTTATTTACAATATCGTAGCCATGTGAACAAAATCGGAAAACTTGATAGATTTCTTTAAAATTTGGCAGCTAGTGTTTTTGATGTCCCTGATCACTAAAACAAAGTCAGAGTTTAAAAATTCAAAATGGCGGATCCAACATGGCGGACAAAATTTTTTGAAAATCTGCGGATTCGCTTGAAATTTGTTACTCGGGGGTTTTCAGGGTCGCTGATTACAAATCCATAGTCAGATTTTGAAAATTCAAAATAACGGATCCAATATGGTAGATAAAATTCAAAACGGCGAATAAAATTGTTAAAAACTAATTGGATTCACTTGAAAATTGGTACTCGGGGGTTTTCATGATTGCTGATTACGAATTCAAAGTCAGATTTAGAAAATTCAAAATGGCGGATCCAATATGGCAGATGACTTAATTAACAATTGATTAGATTTGACTGAAAATTATTACTTGGAGGTTTTCAGGGTCCCTGATTAGGAATCCAAAATCAAATTTTCAAAATTCAAAATGGCGGATCCAATATGGCGGATAAAATTCAATAGGCCGAATAAAATTGTTAAAAACTAATTGGATTGACTTGAAAATTGTTACTCGGGGGTTTACAGGGTCGCTGATCAGAAACAACGTTTCGGATTGGCTGTTAAATGAATTTTAGTAATATTTTACTAATGTTTTAGTAAAATTCCACTAATTGAAAGTAACTTTTTTACTAAATGAATCAGTGAAACTGTTTTATCGACTATTAATAAGACAGTTCTTCTAATTGTTAGTAGAATTCTACTAATCAATTAGTAACATCAACTAATAATTAGTAAAATTTCACTATTTGTTAGTAAAATTATTACGAAATCATTTGGTGGTAGACTTTTCGTCATTTCATTAGTAACTTTCTACTAATACAGATTTAGAGAGAAAATTTCAAATTAAAAAGTCCGCTAAAAAATAACAATATAGCAATAAGAAATCTGAAATTCTCAAATTATTTTGGATCCATGCAAAAAAATGTAGAAGGATTGCGCTTACATTTTCATTATTTTTTAACAAATTTGTTGTTTACATTTATTAGTAGTCACAAAAGGTTGAAGAATAACCCATAATAATAAGTAATGTTTATTAACAAATTCTGTAAAATATTTCAACTGGCCATCTTTCCCGTATAGCCATCTCCCCCCGGACTTACACTGAGAAAAATAGAGTTTGAAAAAACTGGGAGTCAATATTGAAAAAACTGGACTCAGTCCAGTAAAAGTACATTAATTCATTTCCATCAAGCATCTTAGGGTGTTGCGTATAGTGTATAGAGGGCCTTAGTTCCAAATGTCACTGTAAAGAGCATTGAAACACAGGCGAAGATTATAAGGCGCGCTGCAGTGTGCATAGTAGAGAAACTGGACTCAGTCCCCTACTTCGAAATTTTCACAATGAGGGAACGCAGGCGCGGAACCTGTCAAAATAAATGGCCGACGCGACGCGAAACGAGTGTTTCCTTGTATTCACTTCTTTAATTTTATATAAAAAAACAATAACCAATCATTAAAAAAAAGAAAAATGTGTTAAATGCACTCTTTATATATTCATATTCCTTAATTCACAAGTTTTATTCTTCCCACATCTTCATACTTACAATTAACAACTAAATGCATCGGAAAATCTTACAATCATACGGGATTGAACATCTACCTAACCATACAACTAAATATAAGCATAATTATAAATCGCACGCTTTTACATTAAGCCTCTCGGCTACGCAATCGATGGGGGAAATTTCCTATTTAAGAAACATCCTTTACCAATGAAATAAATTAGATTATGCGTGGATTTTACTTTGTAATTAATGTAAGTATGGATGTCAACAATATTCATAATATTGAATAAATAATATTGTCAACTAGTTTAAATTTGATACGGTTATTAGAATTTAATAATAAATAAATAAAAAACATTAATTTTTTATTAACCTTTTTTTTCGTGTACAAAATAGTGAATTGACCTTGAATGAAATGTATAATTAATTATTCTCACAGCAATATTTAATAATTTAATGAACTTAACTGCACTGCATAATAGTTGAGAGTAGTAAGAGTAAGTGAAACGGTAAGATAAGTGAACGACCATTAGTGTGAGAGAGAGAGAATAACTTGTGGTTTTCGAGTAGGTATCTACTTTATGTGCACGGCGTTCATTTTTCGAAAGAACTGGACTGAGTACTATTTGTTCAATATTCGCTTCTATTATTGACTTGTGTTTTGTACACTGCCGCGTTCTTTTAACAATTACATGAGAAAGTAATTTCTCATTCCAATTTTTTATACTCTTATTCCCTCTTAGACTATATAAACAGTCTTGTTTAAGCTGATGAATGGGATAACTTGTGTTGAGTCCCAAAGTGTTCAGATATGAAACTTCTAATACTATAGTGTGTGCCTGTCACATATTATTCTATAAAGGAGTACTACACTGACTGCATAAATCATTTTTCCATTTTTCTCCGTGTACCCTATTAAAAATGACTGTTTGTACAAAAACTCAATAAAAACGGGTGCACAGAATTTTGTGATTAATATAGAAGTAGGAATTCAGCAAAATTTTTTCATCTTTTTCAAACAGGAACTCATAATTTTGTGAACAGAATAAATTGTGATTGAGAAACAGAAAATGTGCAAAATATTTTATTAATATTTTATTATTTTACAATGAAAAAATGTATGATTTTGATTTGTAAAAAAATTGATTTTCTCAAGTAACTTTTTCAAAAATTATTAAAAATAATTGATTTAGAGAAAAAGACTCATTTTGAGTTGCAAAAAAAGTAAGGCTAAGTTTTTTTTTTGGAATTATTATTTAATATAGAGATTTTGAAATGCAACAAAAATGAGTCCAAGTTTTTTGGTATATATTGAAAAACTAATAGTCAAATCTTTTTCTATATATGGGTGATTCTCCAAAAACCGGTCACTTTTAAGTTGATAAAATTTTTTTTTTAATGTTTAAAAATTGAACTTTCTTTTATTAATTACTGTTCATTGGTATTTAAATAAACTATATTTGAAGTAGGTACGCTTCAAAACTATTTAAAGTTTAAAAATATTAAAATTATTTAAATTTCACCAGGATCATTTTGAATTTTTTCACGTCGCTCTTTTTCGATATTTGCTTTTTTCTGTTTGTTTAATTATTCTTTTATGTTAGACAATCCATATCAACTATATTTATTTTAAATTACATTTATTAATAAACATTAGTTTTCGTATAATTAGCACTTTTCGCGTAATTGAAATGAGATGTGAAAAGTAAACATGAAAACTAACCTCATCAGAGGCGTATCATCGAGGGGCACTGAAATTCATATTTCTTCTATATAGGTATTATTAATTGAATGAAATGACTTATTTTTATTATTTTTAAAATTATATTTAAAAATATATGAAAAGATTAGAAAAATTTCAACTTTATTACCTATTTTAAAAAAAGTTTTAGGCACGGGCACACTTTTTACTTGTTTCGCACCTACCACGTGCAAATGTTTTGACACGACAAAGGACTCCACGACAATGGAAATTTGTACAAAATCCATTAATACATATTTTAAACAAAAGTAAATAAAAAAATGGCTAGGTATACACTTTTGTCCTACCAAACTGTAAGTTTTCATCCGTTTTTTATTGATATTTATATTAAAATATTAAAGTTATGACAGCGCACGACAAAGGAATGAATAAAAATACGCAGTGTTTTTCTAGTGTTTTTTCTTAAACATATGAAAAATATAATTTATTTTCCAATTTCTCTTGGAGATTTGAAAAGTGACATGTTTTTTCTTTAATTTCCAATTGATTTTGATATAAAAAGTGCACGTCTTATAGTTCATTTATACACGTTTATCCTTTGTCGTGCCAGCATGGAAATTTTTAAAGACACTTATATTTTAATAATTATCAATAACTATATTGATGTATTAAAAAATTTCATCGATAAAAATTGAAGCTTTTGAGTTAATCTTTCATAATATTTATTGAATAATTGAAGATAGTTATTTTTTTATAAGTAATAGTACTTTAAAGTTTGGTACTCAGAGGTAAAGACATATTGAATTGCTGTTTTACAGCTGTTAAATGTTGTTTTCCACTAAATTTGTGTTAAAAAATTATCGTTTTTTATAAAGGGTATAATAAGTGATGTTTAAATAATATGTTTGTCCAATGTTAATATTTAAATGTTAAGTTGTTTAGAAGATATAAGTCAAAGACATGAAATTGCCCACTTTCAGGAGAATCACCCATATAGGAAAAGATTTGACAATACCTATAGTTATTTTTTCCTGAATGAAAATCGAACTAAGTCACATTTTATACTAAAGAAAAAAAGAGTTTCAACTTTGTTGCAATATGTGGAAGAAAAGTGTATATATAAAAAGTCTCATTTTTTAAAAACATTCGAGGAAAGTCGAAAAAGTAATAAACTATCGGAGGCCTGTTTGATGGAAAATAAATGGAGAATATTGCAACGAAATGGCAAACATCGGAAGTTGCTCGCTATAAATATTCGTAGAATTGAGTCCATTAGCTTGAAAACTTACGTATACGTAGAGTACGATCGCATTAACGCTTACAAACATCGAACAGACTCGGGGCTATACTTCATCTTTAATGAGCATAATAAATTTATAGGGTGCGCCGCAGATCGGTTGGGAGAGACGGAATAAGAGAGGAAGAGAGAGAAAGAGAACGACAAGAACGATATCGTTTTTATTAATAGGAATTCAATTTCCGCGGAGCAGCCTCCCGCAATTCGAAGGAAATCAAATTATCCTCGGAATTATCGGATATGCCTGTGCGTTCGGCATAGAAACGGGACCCGAAGCGGAACTTCCAGATCGTTTACGTCATTCATATCAAGTGAAATCTATTTTTCCTCGCAGAAAAAAGAATATATATATATATATATATATATGACAGAAGCAGCATCAACTCAAATATGATGACAAAAGAATAGAATGAAAATATATATTATGACAAAAGCAGAGAGGTAATCTAAAGTATAAATCCAGAAAATTTTGCTCACACAAAGAAGCTTTTGACACAATGCTTCAATCCTTTTATTATATTTTTCTAAATATAATTTTCAAACCATTCCTAAAACATTCAATTTAGATGGGCCCATGCAGAAATTGAGATTGGAATTTTATGGGGTTCTAGCCAGAATTCCCTATCTGTAGTGGGGAACTGATTAGAGAAAATCGTTAGAACCCAACTACTTTCATAACGGTCGGCAGATAGGGTACAGACTAGAATATCTAGTCGGGAACTAGTTAGTAAAACTAGCTGTGTGTTGATAGGGACCCGACTAGAATCTTCTGGTTGACTTTTAAAAATTATTATTTTTCAACTTAACCTATTTATAATTAAATTCTTCATTCATATTAACATTATTAATGAATGTTGTACACGAAAAACCTGAAACTTGAGTTGAAAAATCTCGTGCCCATGGGGGATCGAACCTTGGACCTTGGGGACTCCAGTCGGATACACATACCTCCCGGCCGTGATAGCTTGGAAGCACCTCCGCTTAAATTACATCCCGTACAGCAATTCACCATTTGCCCCTATATCTATAGTAGGGCTCTCGCTAGATTCTAACTAGAATCTCTAGTCTAGAAAAACTAGTCGGGTTCCAATCAAATTCTAATTAGATAATTCTTACCAGTATTATTTTTCAAAAAATTTTGCATATTATTTAATTATTTCATTTTTTAACATATTTGAAACACAATTTTTAATATTGTAGAACATTCTTACATAAAATTCCAATAAAACAATTTTATTAAATAAAAATCTTTTATTTAATAAGTAAATTAAAAGAATAAGACACAAATAAATATTAATTATGTGAGTATAATTAATTTTTATTACCTAAATATTGTAATATTATCCGTAAAAATAATTATTTAAAAATATATGTAAGTGCAATTATACTTTAAAATGTTTTTGACAATTCATAAAAATATTTATTTATAGAAAGACAATTTATGTATATTACTTGTACACTAGTTTGTCTGGTTGGAAATCAATAAGGTCCTAGTGAGTTTTTCTAGTCTGAATTATCTAATAATTTCAATTAATAATAATTCTTTATAATCTAATAATAATTTAAATTATAAAATTATTTAAATTATTAAAATAATAAATAATAATATCAATTAATAATAATTCTTTATAATACAAAATTAGTAATAATAATTCTTTAACTAGAATTTGATTGGAAACCGATTAGTTTTTGTAGACTAGAGATTCAGAATCTAGCGAGAGCCCTACTAGAGATAGGGACAAATGGGGAAATTCGTTGACTTGGTTTTGATTTGAAGTAAAATGTTATTCATAGTCAAAAATAACACCAAAATGGATTATTTTGTTATACAAACATTTTAACAATATTTGCGTCTTTTTAGACATTATTCTTATATTTAGAAAAATAACATAATCAAAAACACTAAAAAATAGTCTAAGTCCGACTCCGGGCATCTTTGATCAGAATTTAGCAAGGGTCTAACCAGTGATTTCTAATCTGAATTATCTATCTAGATTTTATGCGGAATCTAGCTAGACATTTCTAGTCCGAATTTCCTCACGAGAATCTAAACAGGTTCTAGACAGATTTTTCTAGACTAGATTTTCTAGGATGGTTCTAATCAGAATCCAACATTTGGTAGGGACAAGTAGGGAAATTTCTACATGGGATATGCGAAATTTAAATCGTTTTCAAAAGATGATATTTCTGGAAGTCTACTGCGAATAACGGTAAATAAAATATTAAGAGTTGAAAGTTGTGATCAAAAAGTTTCTTCGACAGCTTATTTTATTAAAACGAAAAAATCCTTTTTTAATAATTGCTCCGACACCAGAATTGAGGAATATCAAAATACTTATTTTTAACTCTACACAGTAAAAAGAAAGTCTTAATTTAAGGCATAAAGAGTACCTTAATTTAAGATGCAACATTTTTAAGGCAGCCTGTGTTTAATTTCAAATCATATTTTTTGGCTGAAATTCAAGAGCAAGCATGCTGGTTTTCAGCACGTTGAATGTGCTGAATTTAAGACAATCATATTGAAAACTCAGCAGTTATATACTTACGATAAAATAGTTTGAAAACCTAGCATTATTTTCACTTAATATATATTATACTCATAATTGTTTCTTATTATTTCAATATTTGACACTTTCAGGTTATGTATTTTGTTTTTTATCGTCGCAGCGCTCGGAATATATTTGACACTTTCAGTCCTTTTAGGTTACATATTTTGATTTTGATTGTCAGCGCTCGGAATATATGTGGTCAGTTTCGAAATTACTTTCTATTACGATTTTAGTCGATAAAAACGTCATTATAACTTATTTTTATCGGTAACGTTAAAAAATAACCTAAAAGTAAATAGTGATTCAATATTTTTAAATATTTTTTAACAGGAAATGAATGATTTTTATGATTTTTCCATAATCTGTCATATTATGGATAATTATGGATAATCAATATTGTTTATTCAAATAATATAAGTAGTACTATTTACTCATATAATTTTTTTTTATTTAATGATAAAATTTTTATTTTGCTTGTTATGTACTTTCGGTAAAAAAATTCAATATTTAGACGTTTCTGAAACTGACCACATGAGGACTTGTGTATATTTTAAAAACAATGTAAAAACCTAACCTGAAGCTGTCAATTTGTTTGACGTTTAAAAATGTGATTAATATTGGAAAAAATTCAAGAATATTAACTATTATATGCAGTGATCATTTAGAAATTCACTACAGTACTGACAATTATAAGTTCAGAATGCCTGTTCTTATTTTCACGCAAGCGCAGCTGAAATTAAGACTTCCATTATTTTCACGACTTGTTTAATTTCAGACAGCGCTTAAAGTAAGATTTACTTTTTACTGTGTAATTTAATACTTATTTTTAAATTTTTATTTTCTTTCACTTGGACTGTAATTCATATTTAACGAGTATAAAATTCACATATGACAGAATTAAATTTTTTTTAGATGGAATTTACTTAAAATAAATATCACTTGGCAATAAATAACACTTGACATAAACTAGGCATAGCTAGTCACACTGAAAAAAATTAGGCTGACAAATTCAACTACCTTTGGGTAGTTAAGTGAAAAGTAGTAAAAACGACTACTTTTTTAGTTAGTCTAACCCGGTTTGCGTAGTTAATTTAACTATTTTTATGTAGTTGATAAATAGTAGTTGATTCTACTAATATATGTAGTTAAATTTTAACAACAGGTAAGTTGTAGAATTGACTACAGTGCTGAAGTAAGAACAACTAAGATAATAGTTTACTCAACATTTCATAAGTAGTAAATTTAACAATTTTATAGTAATAAATAGAAAGTAGTAAAAGGGACTACTTTTGTAAGTAACGTAACACTTTCTTAACTAGTAAATTTTACTACTTTAATATAGTTAACACCAAATTGTTGAATTAAAGAATTTATACGGTTGAATTTGAAACAACACGTGACTTGCACAACTGACTATCGTAAAGTAGTAGAGGGAACTAATTTTTTTATTAGTCAAACCTTTTTCGTGTAATAGACTTTACAACTTTTATGTAGTTATAGTAGTTGATTTGACTACAACATTAGAGTAATAACAATAAATGAATAATATTGTTGAAGCCTATCGAACCACTCTAAGTAGCAAAATCTACTACACAATGCAGTAGTTTTGGTGAGAAAATAATAGATAATTTTAACTTTTTGAACTTAAGTTTTACTACATTGAGTAGTAGATTGTACTACTTAAAGTAATTAGAAAGGATTGAACAGCATTTTTAAATAAAGCAAAGTTCAGAAATAAGAATTTAAAGAAGATAAAAGAACTAGTAAAAGTAGTAAATACTACTACATTACATTGTAAAATGAACTACAGTTGTCGGTTGATCTATGTCAAGAATGTCATCAGGTTTCATGCAGACCATCGTAGCGTGCGAGCGTGGTTAGGTGGTTAGGTTATCGGTTTGCGAATGTTAGGGTCGTGCGTTCAATCCCCGGCGTTTGAGGATTTTTCTCCATTATGTACATAAGTGTTGAAAATTATAAAGTATATGTGACCAATAGGAATGCTAGAGGAGATGAAAAAATGAATTTCAGTAATAATAATAATTAATAAATAATAATAAATAATTCTACTACTTTTAAGTAGTTGCTGACAAAAACAAAAAGATGTTAATTTTTACTTTATGAAACAGATCATTAACTACTTTTAATAGTTAATTCTACAACAGAAATGTCGTTAAAGCCTATCGAATTACTTTAGGTAGTAAAAATCTACTACTTAAAGTAGTAGATTTAAAAACAAAATAATAGTTAATTCTACAACAAAAATGTCGTTAAAGCCTATCGAATTACTTTAGGTAGTAAAACCTACTACTTAAAGTAGTAGATTTAAAAACAAAATAATAGTTAATTCTACAACAAAAATGTCGTTAAAGCCTATCGAATTACTTTAAGTAGTAAAATCTACTACCAAAATCTTAGTTGTTATAATTTACTTTAAAGTTAGTCAAATAAACTACTAAATCACATTCAACCAACTACATTCTTAGTTGTCTTAACTGCTTTTATGATAGTTAGTACAACTATTTGAATTCAGTTGAGGACCTATTGAATTACGTAGAGTAGTTAAAAAGTAGTCAAATCTACTAGTTTTTTTTTTCAGTGCATAACTTGTGATAAACTTTGGTTGCCATTATTATCACTTGAAAGAGGAATAACACTAGACATAATACGTTATCAGTCAATGTCACAAATTTGTCACAATTAATTACATTTCAACGAAGTTAATGCAACATAAATTATACACAAAGTGATTTTTAAGTGAATTTTAATCACTTGAAATGATTATTTCATGTCAGTTGTACTAAGTGACTATTATACCAATTGAATATTATGTCAACTGTTAAGTTAATATTCTACCAAGAACATTATACTAAGTGAGTATTATGACAACTGTTAAGTGAATATTCTACCAAGTGACTACTTTTTCAAGTGAATATTATTTCAAGTATGTCAAATGAATATTGTACCAAAAGACTATTATGTCAAGTGAATATTGTACCAAGTGAATATTATATCAAGTTACTATGTCAAGTAAGTATTGTACCAAGGGATAATTATATCAGAAGACTATTGCATTAGTGAATATTATACAAAATGAATAATACGTTAAGTGAATATTATACAACGTAAGTATTATGTAAACTTTGAAAAATAGTCACTTGATATAATAGTCACTTGGTAAAATATGGATTGGATGGTTTATATTATACTCACGTTGTATATTATTCACTTGACATACTATTCATTTGGTACAATATTCACTTAGCACAATATTCACTTTATATAATAGTCACTTTGTAAAATATTATATCAAGTGACTATTTTTAATAGTGAATATTATTTCAAAGAATAATTCAAATAAATATTATACCAAGTGACTATTATGTTAAGGGATTATTCCAAGAGAATATTATACAATGTGAGTATTATATCAAGTGAATATTAGCATTATATGAGTATTATGTCAAGTAAATGTTGTAATTAGTGATTAATATAACGTAAATATTATATGAAGTGAATATTGTACCCAGTAACTTTCATATCAAGTGCTCTCTAAATCTGAATAAGTGCATATTCACTTATTTATGCTTCAAAAGTCTTCCATGTAAAAAATAAGTGCATATACACTTAAAATACTCTTATGAAACTAAAAATTGTACCAAGTGACTATTATATGAAGTGAATAAAAATCCAAATGAAAATTGTACAAAGTGACTATTATACCAAGTGAATATTATGTTAAGTAAATATTATGTCAAATAAATATTGTACTAAGTGACTATTATGTCAAGTACATATTGTACCAAGTGAATATTATTTCAATTGAATAATGTGTCAAGTGAACAATATGTCAAGAGAATATTGTGCAAACTAACTATAATATCAAGTGAATACTATAGGAGAAATACGATATACTCGAAGTAAATATTGTTGTAAAGCGAGTATTATCTCAAGTAGTACTTGAAATAGACTCTAGTTAACATAAATTTCACTTTGGATTAAAGTGACACATTAGTTGGAACTTTGCATTATAATTCTTAAATTTTGGTAATAATTCAATTAAAATTGAAAATTAGAAATAATACTGAATATTTAACTTCAAATTAGAGTATCACAGTCTAATAATTGCTTTTCGACTATAGAAATTTCTTTTCAATTCCATTGTGTTATCTTAAATTAAAGGGGATAAAATTCTAAGTGATCCCTCTAAACCAATTTTTGAATTTTAAATTGTTTATATTTTTTCTTGTTACTTAAAGTTAACAATTTACAATATTGTTAGAAAAAATAATGTTTATTACTTTTCTCATAGAGGAAGTATTGTAATACCAAAATTTTTCGAGTTCGATTTTTTGACATATCTTTATGTTATTTGACCTCAGGAGTTCAAAAATGACATTTTTAAAAAATGTCATTCCGTATGTGTGTGTGTCCAAAAAATGTGTTTTAATAATTTGATAATTTCTGACCAAATCAGGTTCAAAAGTAGGTCAACCGAAGCGTTTTTTAATGCTCTATAAGTTGGTAATGATACTTTTAAAATTTCTTTTACATTTTTCAACAAAATTTTCAAAAAAGTATTATTTTCGAAAAATTTAGATTTTTAAAACTTTAATATCCTTGGCTAATATGGATGAAAAATCTTCAGAGAGAGCTCAAAAGATGCGTCTGAAAAAACTCTACAAAACTAAAGACAAACATTTATGGGTGTCCTAACATTTTTTTAAGTTATGGACAAAAAACGTTTCTTTAAAAAATGAAAAATGCAAAAAAAATATAGTTAAACTTTATGAATCGGGCTAAAAATACTCTCATCTTATGTCCCCCGGGGAGACCTACAATTAAAAAAAATTGAAGCCTTTAGCTCTCTCTCGTTCTGAGATATTGAGGCAAATGTAATGTTAGTACACACACACACACATCTGGACATTTATATAAAATCCGTTTTTTTGGACTTCTCAGGTCAAAATACATCGAAATTTTTATTTATTTATTAATAATATTTATAGGGTCAGTGCTCATTCGTTCATAAAGTACTAAAAGATTAGGTTTAATGAAAATAAGTTTATAAATATGTCAAAAAATCACCTTTGAAAATTTTGCTAATACAATCCTTCCTCTATGAGGAAGCAAAACATGATTTTTTCTAAAAATATTGTAAATTGTTAACTTTGAGTAACAAGAAAAAATATAAACAATTTAAAATATAAAAATTTGTTTAGAGGGATCTCTTAGAAATTTTTTTCCCTTTAATTTAAGACCAAGCCCATCAAAATCCGATAAAATTTGTAGGCTCCAGACAATTTTGAACAGTAAATTGTAAAAAATGCCAATGTGCGCGGGGCGAGTTTAACGTCATGTAAAGCTCTACACAGCTGCAGTTTTTAATTAATAACTTTTTTTTCTAATCGAGGCTCAATTTTTTTCAAAACGGTTTTACACTCGGAGACGTTTAAGGAATATAATGAAATTTTAATTCTTTTTTTAGGACGTGAAGAACATATTTGTTTATTAACATTTTATAAACAAATAATATAAAAAATTATAAAAAATAAAAAAATTTAAAAACAAAAAATATATTCAAATAGTGCAATTTAAAACAAAAAAACTCATATTTTAATAACTTTTACAAAAAAATTTTTTTGGCTCAATATTTTCAGTGATTCTTCTTAATCATATTAAGAGTCAAAAAAAAATATTTTGGTTCAAAAAGAAAATTTTTTAGTTTTAGGTGAACCGTTTGAGAATTTCTGACCCAGCAGTTAATTAAAAGAAAAATATTTTTAATTACAATTTTTTTGTCTCTTCGTTTATATTTTTTTTTGTTAATAAACGAAGGGTGAAAAAATATAATTCCAAAATATTAATCAATTATGCATTTGTCGCTTATATATACTAACAAGTCAAACTTATAAAGAATCTTTTCTTTACAAGTTCAGCTTGTAAAGAAGAAAGGAAAATTTTTACTCGAATAAATATTTCCTTTTTTTTCTTTACTCTGCACACTGAAAATATTCTGCAGCTTAGAAATAGCTGTTTATAAAAATGACACCCTTCAAATGTAATTCAATGAAAGATATTGCTGAAGGATATTTAAATTTTTTTTCCTTTGGCAAGAAGGGTGAATAGATTTATTTCCATAGTCTTTTTTTTCTTTAATAAAATGTCGCGCGTATTTCATAATCCAAGACCGCTCCAAGTTTGAAAACTCTAGAAGGTATATAGCAGTTCACAAGTTCGCAAAATAAGAGAGAGTGTGGGGAGCGAAAGAGTTTCTGACAGCGGATCCTCTTTGTATTTGCTTAAAGGCACGAGGGGTGGGGGTGTCTCCCTAAAATGGAACTAAAATCCAAAGAGAGAGAGAGAGAGAGAGGGGAAAACTTGGAGAGTATCCCACAAACGCAAGGGATTTGAAATCCAAGTATATTCCTTTAGCGTTCCCCTCTCAGCCCCCCACCCCCTATTTCTAGAAAACCCATGTTCTCGACTTCTTCTTTTCTGGCGCTTTACGCAATCAAATAGAAAGTAATACCACGATGGCCAACCAGAACGGATGAAATAGCAATAAAACTGCTCAGAAGCAATTTCCTTTGGGCGTGAGAGAGGAGACATTTTCTTGCGCCGATTGGTACATGAGCTGTATAGATAAATTCTTGAATTAAATGCTTCCTGAGATATTTATAGAATAAAGTTATTCTTGTATCAATGCAATAAAATTTATTCTTAAAATTGCAAGGAAAGAAATACATGGAAGTGATAAAAATTTTTTATATAATTCTCTTTTTGAGTGTGATTCTAGAGTAAAGAATTAATAACTGCGTGAGGGATTTAAATATTCGCCGATAAATTCCGCTTGACATGTGAACTTGGCATAAAAGTCACTTTATGTTACAGTCACTTGACATAATAATTTAACGAAAGGAAAACTGACTGAGTTTTCATTTCGTTTCATTTGGCAAAAGACTCACTTGAATTAATTCCAATTTGTCATAAAATCGCTTAAGAGCGTTCGATGGTCTCTGAAATTTGTAGGTTATGAGCGACCTACACTTTTCGCCCTACAAAAACGGTACTGCCTGGTTTAAATGACGTGAAATTGGTAAACAATCATTTTCGAACGAGTTTTTCTCTGCACACAAGCACTTTTTGCAAAATCTGAATCCGAATCAATGACACAAATCTTCTTAATTACCTAAATCCAAAATATTTTTTTAATCCATGAAGAAACGCGGTTGCAAAATGGTAAATGCAAAAGCAACAACCCACACAGCACATGATATTTCCTGAATACTTCCTGAATATTTCACTGAAAGATTGAAATATTTCATTGCAAGATTCAGGAAATATTTCTGCAAACAGGAAAATGTCCGCTTATGTAGGAATATTGACGCGAAAATTGAGAAAATATTTCATTGAAATATTCCTGCAATATTACACATAAAGATTCTGCTATATTGTGAAAATATTTCAAAAAATGGAAAAATTTGTTAAACACCTCAAATCAATAGGAATTTTCTGAAATATTTTAAAACCCATAGGATATAGTAAGCCAAAAACTACTGCGCAACTCTACAGGCCATAGAAACTGAGTTCGACCAGTGCGCATCATTTCAGTTGAATATTTCCAAAATATTTCAATGAAATATTTTCTCAACTTTCGCGTCAATATTCCCACATAAGCGGACATTTTCCTGTTTGCAGAAATATTTCCTGAATCTTGCAATGAAATATTTCAATCTTTCAGTGAAATATTCAGGAAGTATTCAGGAAATATCATGTGCTGTGTGGGAAAAGTAATGTAATGACAGGCGGCAAGACGTTTGTTCCAACCATTTGCCATTAGAGGGCAGAATCATGCAGGGAGCGTAAAGGCTCAGCTGTCAAAATGATTCGCATTACATTACTCTGGCCTTTCCCATTTTGCAACCGCGTTTTTTCAAGGATTAAAAAAATATTTTGGATTTAGGTAATTAAGAAGATTTGTGTCAATGGTTCGGATTCAGATTTTGCAAAAAGTGCTTGTGTGCAGAGAAAAACTCGTTCGAAAATGATTGTTTACGAATTTCACGTCATTTAAACCAGGCAGTGCCGTATTTGTTAGGTGATAGCGGTTTGTCGAATGTAATCTAGAAATTTCAGAGACCGCGGAACACCGTTAATGCAAATATAATTCAAGAAATAACTCACTTTTCACAAATTCCACTAGGCATAAGTGAATGAGACACAATTTTCCTCTTACATAATTATTTCTTACTGTTCTCAATTGAAATAATTACTCTTTAAATTGGAATAAGTAAATATTCACTTTTTGAAGAGTGTCATATTATTTAAAAAGTGTCAAAAATAAAAAAGTGTCATTTTATGCCAAGTGTATTCACTTGCCAATATTCACTTTGTAAAATTGTTACTAGGTTCAATGTTCACTTAACAATATTATTCACTTGACATAATAATCACTTAACATTTATATGCGCACTCGATATTATAATCATTTTGTACAATATTCTCTTGACATATGAGGAGCTGTATCGAAGAACTCGCTCGACGCTCGAAAAAAGGGGATAATACTAGTCAGGTAGCAGTGAGGGCCTCTGGGTCGTTCACTGCTACCTGACTGGTATTATCCCTTTTGTTCGAGCGTCGAGCAAGTTCTTCGATACAGCTCCTCATATATAATATTCACTTAGAAGTATTCTCTTGTTGCCTAAAACTCACATAAAATTAAATTCACTTGTCATAATACGCACTTCACTATATTCACTTGACATAATTTACATTGATGCATAAGTCACTTCATACGATTATCCGATTCACTCTCATTTTCAATTTTACTTTGAAGGATTTTTATTTTTACTTTCACCGTAACTTTGATACCTGTAATAAGAAAATATAAATCTGTCAAAGTGAAAATAAAAATCTGTCATATCCAAGTAAAAATGAAAGTGAAAATGAAAATCTATCATAGTAACAGTGAAAATAACTGTCAAAGTCAGAGTGAAAGTGAAAGTAGAAATTCTATTCCCAGACTGCGAATAGGTTAATTTTATTTTTAATTTTAATTAACTTTTTATTAAATTAATCAATTTTAGAACCTTTTTTGGTTCGTTTTATATACCCAAAGACGATTTTTTTAAATTAATTAATTTGAAATAAATAAAGAAAATATATTATACAAAATAAATAGAAAAAATGAATTCCGTAATTACTTGAAGTATTAAAATATCAATGATCTTGTAAATGTTTCACTAAATACATAATTTTTCTCCCCGCAAAACATGGTAGAATTAAATAATCCGACCATGTTTGCGTGTGCACATCTCTCTGCGTGTGTAAAAAGCACAAAATAAATGCATGTAATTTTTTTTCTAATTCAGATGTAATTGAGCAGATATTGCGGCGACGTAACAATGTCTCGATTTTCGTCCATTGTCGCGTGTGTGTGGGACTCTTGAATAAGCGATCTTTGCTCTCTCATCACCCACAGTCCGGCATTGTGTTTATACGTATAGCCTCCTGAAAGGTACTTGCGTCGCATTATTCCACTTGTATGTGAAGGCAGCACCAAACACACCAGCAACATGTAATTATCCGTGCACCTGCTCTCACCTTCTATCACCCTTCCGCCTGGCAATTAGAATTATCACGATCCCGTTCAGACTGACTGACAGACAGACATACAAACAGACAAGGGTTCTAAAAACAGTGTATCGTAACACATGTCTTTTGCGAGTTAGTTTATAACTCGCAAACAACTAAAGGAACACTTTCTTCAAAGTGCCAATTTATTTTTATAATCGGAGTTCAATAATGCAAAATTACAAAAATTCTTTTTTTATTCCCAATGGAAATTCATAACGAAAGATGATAATTAAATTAAGGAAATTTCAATTATACACTTTAGATAAGTGAATACACACTTTTAATAAGTGCAAATAAAAAACCACTTTCTAATAAGCCAATAGAGATACTCACTGTAAATCAAGAGGTGTTAAAATATACTGAGAAAAATGGATATTAAGCTTTATTATCTAGATATTAATGGTCAATATCTGTGACAGTGAAATATGTAAACATCTTAGATGTTCAAATTTAATATCTACAGATATTGGAAAGAGACTTGTTCAAACATAACCTCACATTTACAGATTATACTTTTTAACATCTGAGATATTAAACCATAACATCTAGATGATATGCATTAGCATTTTTTCTTAATATCCACTTTTCTCAGTGTAACACCAGAATGCATTAAAAAAAATTCTGCAACAGTTTAATCCCTCTAGAATTAAATTAACACCAGAAAGGATTAAAATAATCCATTTTGGTGTTATTTTTTACTATGAATGAAATTTTACTTTAAATAAAATACCAAAGTCAACGATTTGTAAAAATTCAACGAATTTAGCTTCATCAACGACACTAGTTAGTTAGTAACTAACTTACAAACTTAATTACTAATTAACTAACTAACTAAACTAACTTACAGTGCCGCTCAATAAATTTTGCCCACCCAACAGCAATTACAAAAAAGATTTTACAAAAAGATTTGTATTTTATTTATTATTCAAGTTAAAAAGCTCAGAAAGGTCTCATTTAAAAGCTCATATCTCCAGCTTTATCACTATATATAAAACAGAAATTGAAAAAAGGATTTTGTTAATGTTTAATTGAGCCCCTGGATTCTATAACTGGATTCCCCTGGATTCAGGTAGCAGTGAACGGCCCAGAGAGCGCACTGCTACCTGACTGGTACTATCCCTTCCAAACCGCGTTTAAATACATGGAAAAGTTGTTGAAGGGAAATTAAAATTACTTCGAGTCATAGAGCCCAGGTAGAAATTTCAACTCTATAATGACCAGACACTCGGAAGTTGTTCTAGATTCTGGCCAGTGATTGACCAGCAAATCTGGCAAGTGATTGATTGGAAATGTAACGCGCTACTTTAGCAGTTACTAGTTAGATTATCTGGCAAGTAACTGACCAGTAACTGTACAGTTTTCTGCTCAAAATCTAGAATAAAATATAATTTTTCACGGCTCTTTTTATCAATATTGAAAAAAACAGGACTCAGTCCAGTAAAAGTACATTAATTCATTTCCATCAAGCATCTAAGGGTATTGCGTATAGTGTATAGAGGGCCTTAGTTCCAAATTTCACTGTAAAGAGCATTGAAACACAGGCGAAGATTATAAAGCGCTGCAGTGTGCATAGTAGAGAAACTGGACTCAGTCCCCTACTTCGAAATTTTCACAATAAGGGAACGCAGGCGCGGAACATGTCAAAATAAATGGCCGACGCGACGCGAAACGAGTGTTTTCTTGTATTCACTTCGTCAATTTTATATCAAAAAGACAAAAAACCAATCATTAAAAAAAAGAAAAATATGTTAAATGCACTCTTTATATATTCATATTCCTTAATTCACAAGTTTTATTCTTTCCACATCTTCATACTTACAATTAACAACTAAATGCATCGGAAAATCTTACAATCATACGGGATTGAACACCTACCTAACCATAAAACTAAATATACGCACACTGAGAGACCTTTGGGACTGTAGCGGAACAACGTATGTGACAGCAGCTCCACTATGGTTTTGGTGCGCTGCGGTAAAATCTTGGGCGCATGACAGTCCCAAATGTTGGTGAGCAGCTCACCGAAGTAGTGGGAATGCCGCCTTTGGTTTGCAGCTGAACAACTTTAGGACTGTCACGCGCCCAAGATTTTACCGCAGCAACCCAAAAGTATAGTCCTGTAGCGTTCCTCCAAAATGGTCAGTAGCAGCCTATCGAAAGTCTGCTGCTGACCCAAAGGTCTCTCAGTGCATAATTATAAATCGCACGCTTTTACATTAAGCCTCTCGGCTACGCAATCGATGGGGGAAATTTCCTATTTAAGAAACATCCCTTACTAATGAAATAAATTAGATATATATAATATTAAATAAATAATATTGTCAACTAGTTTAAATTTGATACGGTTATTAGAATTTAATAATAAATAAATAAAAAAACATTAATTTTTTATTAACCTTTTTTTTCGTGTACAAAATAGTGAATTGACCTTGAATGAAATGTATAATTAATTATTCTCACAGCAATATTTAATAATTTAATGAACTTAACTGCACTGCATAATAGTTGAGAGTAGTAAGAGTAAGTGAAACGGTAAGATAAGTGAACGACCATTAGTGTGAGAGAGAGAGAGAATAACTTGTGGTTTTCGAGTAGGTATCTACTTTATGTGCACGGCGTTCATTTTTCGAAAGAACTGGACTGAGTACTATTTGTTCAATATTCGCTTCTATTATTGACTTGTGTTTTGTACACTGCCGCGTTCTTTTAACAATTACATGAGAAAGTAATTTTCTCATTCCAATTTTTTATACTCTTATTCCCTCTTAGACTATATAAACAGTCTTGTTTAAGCTGATGAATGGGATAACTTGTGTTGAGTCCCAAAGTGTTCAGATATGAAACTTCTAATACTATAGTGTGTGCCTGTCACATATTATTCTATAAAGGAGTACTACACTGACTGCATAAATCATTTTTCCATTTTTCTCCGTGTAGTACAGTACCAGCCATGTACCTTCGCACTGTACTAGGTACTGTACTGGTATATCGTACTGATAATGGCGGAGAAGCATTGGCAATTTATAACCTAAAATCCTAATTATTACGTCGAACTGGTATTGTACCTAGTATTATACTAGTACGGAAAACTTTGTCAATTTTAAAATTTTAATCGTACGACATACCATATTTATACTAGTATCGTACTTGTATGTACATACTTTATTATTTCGTACTAGTACAATATGAGTACGATACTAATACGCTGTACTAAAAAATACTGATTAGTACGCTTGGCTATCTGGGTAATTATAAATGACTAGCGACATATACCTCACTCGCTAACGCTCGTTCGGTTGTATTTAAACTTATTTGTTTTTTACTTATTTATTTTTATTTATTTGAACTAAGTAAATATTTAATGGACATAAATATTTTAATTTATGGTATCAAATAAATAGTTATTTGAACCAAATACAAATTACTTAAGTCAATTAAATAGAATAATTTGATCTAATAAATATTGCTTTAAATCAATTATGAAAATCACTTGATTCAAAAATGCATAGTTTTTAATTAAAATAAATATTTATTTGCATCAATAAAATAATTTTTTGAAATAACTAAACTTAGAAGGTTAGGTTTTAAATGTTAGCCTGATTCTTTGGATAATTAGTAAGAAAAGGGCGAAGATACGTCTGTCCTTTTCTTACTAATAGGATTTTCTGTAATGATGGGACATCGACATCGGAAACATCGATGTTTATAACCTCGATGTTTTAATTTCGATATTTTTGATGTATCGAGGTTTTTTTCCGATGTTTGATATTTATGTGAATTAAGTGGGGAAAAAAGGATTTTTTTAAATATTTCCTTTTTTGCCTCTAACAGTTTGTGCTTTCTTATCTTTTAAACAATTGCTCTTATCGCATTGAAAATCTTTAAACACAAATTGTTATAGGAGAGCGTGGGGAATTGGAGCCCCTTAAGGAAAATTATTAAAAAACCAACTTATCTTTATAATAACACAGCCACACAAAAAAAAAAAAAAGTTCTGATCTGGGGGTCTCACTATGTAGACTTTATGTTTTTTGGGTCGCTGAATCCGAATCCGAGGTCCATTTAACCCCATCAGATCAGGATTTTGACATAACCTCAAAAAACCAATATGGCGGACACATTTTTGAAAAGTTCATCGGATTCGCTTGAAATTCGTTACTCGGGGGTTTTTGGGGTCGCTGATTACGAATTTGAAGTCTGATTTCAAAAATTCAAAATGGCGGATCCAATATGGCGGACAAGTTTTTGAAAAATTCATCGGATTCGCTTGAAATTCGTTACTCTGGGGTTTTTGGGGTCGCTGATTACGAAACTGATGTCGGTTTTTCAAAATTCAAATTTTTTTTTTTTCAAAATTTTTTCAAATTCAAAATTTTGAAAAACCGACATCAGTTTCGTAATCAGCGACCCCAAAAACCCCAGAGTAACGAATTTCAAGCGAATCCGATGAATTTTTCAAAAACTTGTCCGCCATATTGGATCCGCCATTTTGAATTTTTGAAATCAGACTTCAAATTCGTAATCAGCGACCCCAAAAACCCCCGAGTAACGAATTTCAAGCGAATCCGATGAACTTTTCAAAAATGTGTCCGCCATATTGGTTTTTTGAGGTTATGTCAAAATCCTGATCTGATGGGGTTAAATGGACCTCGGATTCGGATTCAGCGACCCAAAAAACATAAAGTCTACATAGTGAGACCCCCAGATCAGAACTTTTTTTTTTTTTGTGTGGCTGTGTAATACATTGTTTTCGTCATTTTCTGCTCATTTCGTAATTTATCTTTAATTATGTTTAATTAGAAACTTAAAAAGAGAAAGTAAATTGTAAAAAAAAAATTTAAAAAAAAAAACATTTTTGCCATCACCCAATTTGTGGGTTATTGGGAGTTTTCACTTGAAATTTAAAAAATTTCTATTTTTTAGGAATATTTTTTGTTTTACAATAGAAAAAGTGTTAATACTTACAATGAAGCTCAAACTTTAGACTTAGAATAAACTTTTTCCTAAATTTTAATTGAATAAAAAATTTTTGAAAAAAATTTTATTTTTTATTTTTTCCACGAAAAATTATTTTTTAATTAAAAGTTTTTTCATAAGGTGATATTTTTTACAATTTTGAAAGAAATAATGAAAGCCGTAACATAGTAACGAAGATTCTTTGGGCTGACACTAATTCTCCCATTACCCCACAGAATTCTTACAGGATAAAATTTGAATAAAAAAATAAAAATATAAACAAATTTTATTATTATCTCGATTTTTTACAAGTATATATATCTACACATATTCACCTATAATATAATGAAAAAGCATAACTAAATAATACGATTTTAACAACTTATGGTGATGTTTAGAAATATTTTGCATTTTACAACGAAAACTCAAGAAATACATATCCCTTGTCTTTACTAAAAATTTGTCAAGAATGTGATCGTTTGTTTTGGAATCATATAAACAAAGGTTGTAGAAGATTTTCTAGACATTGCAGCGAATTTTAAGGCTTTTAAGTACGTGAAATTTAAAAGCTCCCATTACCCCACGCTCGCCTACATAAAAAATAAAAAAGATATTTCAAAAATAATATTTGCCCATCTTTTAGTACTTTTGACCCATTTCCCCCTAAATTCTTTATTAAAACCAGCCAATATCGTAGGTTTTAACTTGTCCAAAATGTGAATCATCTTAAAAAGCTATATGGGGCGTTCCATGGCTCTATGAACCGACGAAATTTTGGTTTTGCTTATACCCAAGCAGCACGGAATATAACCTTAAAATGAAGGGAATATTACATTTCATATTCGGAATATTCTAGGGATCTTAAAGTAATATTAAAATGTCCGCCCCACAGAAATATTCCAAAAATAACATTGAGGGAATGTTCCACGGTAATTTCGAAGTAATATTCCAGGATGATGTTGAGGCAATGTTCCAACAAATATTAATATTAATATTAATAATAATATAAAATATTAATATTAATGGAATATTCCAAGGTAATGTTGAATGAATATTAAGGGAATATTCCCTGGAAATATTCCAAAATTTCATACTTTGAAATTTGACTTTTTTTTCTCTTTATCTTCTATCTTTAGTAAAAACGATTTTCAATAATGGTATTTTCAACATATTTAATATTACCTGGGAACATTTCCTCAACATCACCCTGGAATGTAGGTCTATTAAGTTGGCACCACTACTTTTATATTTTGAGTTATCAACTATGTCACAATTTAGGGCTCAAATAGGGCTCTTCAACGCTCAAAAATAAAAATTTGTCGCCCCTCATTTTTTTAAAAAAACTTTGATTCTGCTAGCTTAACGTTAAGTTGGCACAAATTACTCTATAACTTCAATAAATAATTACAAATCAAAAAAATTTTAACGCTATAATTTAGGGCTCATTTAGGGCTCTCCGATGGACAAAGAACAAACTTCTTAAAAATACTCTTTCTCTAAAAAATTGCCCATTAACATTTTTTTTAATAAAACCTTGTTTTTGCTAACTTAACGTTAAGCTAGCACAAATTACTTTATAACATCAATAAATAATTACAAATCAAAAAAATTTTAACACTATAATTTAAGGCTCATTTAGGGCTCTCCAAAGGCAAATGAACGAACTTCCCAAAAACTACCCTTAAATTAAAAAAATTACCTTAACTACTTTTTTATATTTGAAAAATTTTTAAAACGTTACCTTTTTTATCTAATTCATTTTTCCAGCCTTACAAATTTATTAAATACTATTTTTATTTATAGTTAGAAATACTAATATTTTTCAGTATTTAGTATTATAAATTAGTACTTAAACCAACAAGTAATATGAAATTTTATAAAAAATTTTAATATTCGAAACAGAAAAAATGACGTTTTTTTCTTTTGAAGTTATTAATTAATTAGTAAAAATTAATAAAAATTAAAATATTTTACAACAATATATTATAAAATCCAAGGTGCCTGAAGTTGCCATCGATGCTCAGCATCGAAATTTTTTTTTCATCAGACCATAAATTTTTTTGCATTTTCCTACTCAAGTAGGTAGCCAATAAATACCTACTAAGTTTCATTCCATTACCGATAGGGGAAAGTTGTCAAATCAACCCCTAAATTTAAAAAAAATTTTAAAAAATAGGAAAAAATTGTTATTTATAAACCAATAACGAGACTATAAATTTTATTGCATAAAATTCATTCACTCGATGCCCAATGAATACAAAAAAATTTTGACCCCTATATCGATAGGGGAAAGTTGTCATTTTCAACCCTTAAAATTAAAAAAATCGAAAAAAATTAGAAAAAAATTTATTAAAATTGCAGTTATCCTTTTACCAGCAATTTTCTTTTTGTTTATTGTTTCTACATATTCCACTAATAAGTAAAAATAATTTCAAAAAAATCGCCACCCGGAAAACTTGATTTTTTTGCCCGTAAATATTATTATTTTTCAAATAATTTGAATTATTTGAATCAAATAAATTTTTTTCAGTGTAAGATTTAATAAACAATTTTGACAAATAAGTATACAATAAAAAAAATATAATAATACATTTAAAAAAAAACGCAGTGACTTTTCAAAAAATGAAAGGTTAAACCACTCATACGTAGAAAAAGTTAGCTATCGCAGCTATCATAAGGTTTATTATAATAGGCATAGCTAAAAATAAAAAATCTTAATTGTGATAGCTACACTCAATCATTTTTACTAATGTTGGTTGTAACAGCAACAAGTTCACTAAAAGCTGCTTAGATATCGTAGCCAACTTTTAGAGATTTTACAAAACAATATTATTTAATAAATATGTAACTATTTATTGAAGTTATAGAGTAATTTGTGCTAGCTTAACGTTAAGTTAGCAAAAATAAGGTTTTCTTAAAAAAAAATGTTAATGAGCAATTTTTTAGAGAAAGAGTATTTTTAAGAAGATTGTTCTTTGTCCATCGAAGAGCCCTAAATTAGCTCTAATTAATAGCGTTAAAATTGGTTTGATTTGTAATTTTTTATTAAAGTAACAGAATAATTTGTGTCAACTTAAAGTTGAGCTAGCAAAAACGAGGTATTTTTTCAAAAAATGAGGGTGCGAAGATTTTTTAGGCAAAGGGTATTTTTAGGAAATTGTTTTTTAATTAATTGGAGAGTTCTAAATGTGCCTAAAATTATAGTGTTAAAAAATGTTTGATTATTATTTTGATATAATTTAAGAGCGTATATGGCCCCAGAAAAATGATGAAGTTACATTAACATCCTTTATTTTAAATAAATGATTTGAGAGATTTTTAGGATTTAGAGTTTCTAACTATAAATAAAAATAGTATTTAATAAATTTGTAAGGCTGGAAAAATGAATTAGATAAAAAAGGTAACGTTTTAAAAATTTTTCAAATATAAAAAAGTAGTTAAGGTAATTTTTTTAATTTAAGGGTAGTTTTTGGGAAGTTCGTTCATTTGCCTTTGGAGAGCCCTAAATGAGCCTTAAATTATAGTGTTAAAATTTTTTTGATTTGTAATTATTTATTGATGTTATAAAGTAATTTGTGCTAGCTTAACGTTAAGTTAGCAAAAACAAGGTTTTATTAAAAAAAATGTTAATGGGCAATTTTTTAGAGAAAGAGTATTTTTAAGAAGTTTGTTCTTTGTCCATCGGAGAGCCCTAAATGAGCCCTAAATTATAGCGTTAAAATTTTTTTGATTTGTAATTATTTATTGAAGTTATAGAGTAATTTGTGCCAACTTAACGTTAAGCTAGCAGAATCAAAGTTTTTTTTAAAAAAATGAGAGGCGACAAATTTTTATTTTTGAGCGTTGAAGAGCCCTATTTGAGCCCTAAATTGTGACATAGTTGATAACTCAAAATATAAAAGTAGTGGTGCCAACTTAATAGACCTCTGGAATGTTCCATTAATATTACGGTAGAACATTCCTTCAACATCATCCTGGAATATTACTTCGATATAACCGTGGAACATTCCCTAAATGTTATCTTGGAATATTCCTGTGCGCAGCGGACATTTTAATATTACTTTAAGATCTCTGGAACATTCCACTGGAATATTCCGAATATGAAATGCAACATTCCCTTCAATTTAAGGTTATATTCCGTGATACTTGGGTACTTTGTAATTTGATAGTGTTTAGGGTCCTAAATAAGTGTGCCAAAAAGTTTTACAAAATTTTTAATATTTTGCAAGATATTTGCAAGGGAGCGTTCATAAATGGTGTCACGTTTTTTGGGGGAGGGTGGAGGGTCTCTACTAAACGTGACACAATGTATTTTTACATGTGAAATTGCATGAAATTTGTTTGACAGGTGGAGGGGGGGGGGGATAAAATCCCGAAAAATTTCGTGACATCATTTGTGAACGCTCTTCAATCAAATAATTTCAACACTTTTTTCAGGAATTTTTATCTTGTAAACTCTTTAAAAATGCTGTTTTATTAATTTTTTTGAGAAATGTTTTTTTGAAATTTTTACTGCACTATTCTTACGCACGTCACCGTCACCAATATTGTTACAATATATATTATAACAATATTGTAACGACAAATTTGTCTAGACTTTGGGTTTTTGCAAGTCTAGACAATATAGTTGTATAATAATATAAATTTTTCTTTCTAAACCAGAGTTTAAACATTTACAAAATTAAAACCTTATAGTGGTTAGAAAATGTAAAAAATTATTAATATTTATAAAAATATAAATTATTTTATTTAAAATCATTGTGTAATAAGACAAAAATTATGAAGTGACATTTTAAAAAATTGTCATTGTACATTATACGAAATGTTATTTTTACGTATTCTCTTACTAAATCTTTCATTTTCGTCCGCTATCCTGGATTCGCCATTTTGTATTTTTAAAAAGTGACTTTGGATTCATAATCAGTGGAATTTTACTGTAAATCAGTTGAAAAGTACTAAAATATCAGTCATTCTTCACTGATTGTTATTTTATTGTGATTTATTTATTATTGTAAATTTCTGTCAAACAAATAATTTTACTAAAAGTCAGTTGAAAATTACACTTACAGATATATGTCATTTTTCACTGATTATCCATCTAAAAAATTATTGTTGATTTCTGTCAAACAAATTTAATAAATAAGTAAATACACAAGTAAATAAATAAGTTCCCTTACAACACAGACAGCGCAGCATTAGCGGGTGAGGTATTTACGTATATTTAAAAAAATTTCAATAGACACTACGTGCATCAACGAACCTTAAAAAATTCAACAATTTATATTATCAATCGTTTATTAAATCTATATATGTGATTTGTGTATATGTAGGAGTTTATAACTTTATATCTGCATATGAGTCAGTATACATGTGTATGTAATTAGTGATTAGTGTGTATGTGTGAGTATACATGTGTGGGTGTTTTGAGCGCATGCTCGATATTCATATAACACTACTGCGCATGCGTAACATTGATAGAACACTACTGCGCATGTGTAACATTGATAGAACACTACTGTGCATGCGTGACATTCATGGAATACTACTGCGCATGCGTGACATGACATGTATGTGTTTAGCGTATACACTGTAAAAAAGGGAGTTATATTTTAACTCCCCCGGGGGGTCTATAAAAGTCGCACCCATTGGGGAGTTAATGCCAGGGGAGTTAAATAAAGAGAGTTAAAATTTCACACCCAAATGCTAACTCCCTAAGGAAAAAATAACTCGCGCGGGTGTTGAATGAAGGGAGTTAGAAATTAACTCTCTTTTGGAGTTGATTTTTAACTCGAAAAATTTAACTCCCAACTCCCGAGTCCGTTAACTCCCTAAATTTTTTACAGTGTATGTGTACATACATGGGTAAATGTTTTTTGGACATGTGTGTGAGTGAAGTATTCTAATAGATGTTAGACAGATAGAAAGAGGTGTGAGTCGGACGGTCGTTCTCTAACTTAATATAATAGAGTGGATTGACTAAGAGTGTATTTTTATGGGACTGGTGCTTTGTTTTTTCCTTAGTAACTGGTCAGTTTCTGTGTCCGCAGTTTCTTTTTTTTATAGTGTCAAGATTTTCTGGCTAGAGATTTGGAAAAATCTAGAATAATTCTTTTAATAGGATTCGGCAAGTTTTTCGGATCAGTGGTGGAATAGTTTCTCTAGGTGGAATCTTCAATAATTCTTCAAATCAGTCACTGGCCAGTGTCTGGAAAGAAATTCTTAACACGATTATGATCAGATTTTCTGGTCAGTGACTTGACAAAAGTACTGTTCACAAAGGGGAATTGTTTTATCCAGTGAAACTGGCCAGTCACTTATTCAGGACTGGCCAGATTGTCTTGGCAAGTAAAACTCGCGCTCTCGACTTTACAGCTACTGCAAGAAAACAAGTAATACTTGACAAATTTCTACCTGGGAGGTTGCAAAGTTCGAGTTACAGAGATTTTTGGGCTTGTAGGGAAGGGAATGGACATTTTCTTCGACTTATAGAGGTTTTCGACTTATCGAGGTTCTACTGTATTTATTGAAATCTATAGTGCAATAATCAATAGCACATGTTATTAAACCAACTAAACAGTATTTGTATTGGAACGATATTGAATATGCTGTTTATTGCGACAAAAACACAAATATAATTGATTCGGTAGCATTTTGTTCTCAATGTAATAATTGAAACAAAACAAAAATGAACAAAATAGTGACTTCTCATGTTTTGCAAATCATTTCCTTAGAGAAATATAAGATTCCCAAAAGTGTCAGTTGTACGAAGGAAGGCAAAGTGTTAATTATGTAAATTTTCGGTCAAAACACATTGTATCCCACGCAGTGGAGAATTTTTTTTGGGATAGTCTCACCTAAATCATGCAAGTGTATCGGTGCATAGGAACTTTGATAATGAGTACATCACCATTAAGCAGGCAGCAGAACTATCTTGCTTGATCTTATAAGATATATAGAAATTCAACGTTTACACTGAGAGAGAGAGAGAGAGAGAGAGAGACAAATGACGTCTTTCGGAGAGAAGGCCCCCTTTTTAATTCAGTGGCGGAACCGGCTCTTCCGTTTCAATATTATGCACCCCTAAAAATTGACCTCTTTCTTTTTACCTCAAATTAATGCCGCTCTTTAAACACTTTCCTTTAGGAATATCTTTTATGTTTCGTTTTCTCAAAAACGAATCAAGAAGAAGCCCCTTGTGCGAATAAGCAGTTTTTATACCATTTTGTATCAGTGGAACGTTTTCCAAGTAAAAATTTACAAATTTACTGGTCGAATATTGATTTTAGTACTGTTGAGATATGCTGAACTAGTTTTGTAATAATTAAAGATAACCGAGTGATAAAATTATTATTCTTATAATTATTATAAGAATATTGTTACTGTAACTTCTTCAAAATTATTTTCATCATTTCAATTCAATTATTATTTTCTAGAATTTTCAGCTAAAATTCTTCTTTAAATCAATTATTTTTAATAATTTTTTAAAAAGTTCTTTGAAAATTTCCCAATCCATTTCTTTACAATTTAATTTTACTGGAAATTTCGATTATTCCCTGACTTTATTCTGGTTTAGTACTGGCTCAATACTGGTTCAGTGTTGGCTTCATACTATCAAAATACCATCTTATTACTGTTTCAAAATTTCTTTAGTATTGGCTTAATGATGGCTAAATTTTTGTGCTTTATATTAGCATAGTACTGGTTGAGTACTGGCTTAGTATTAAAAGTCAGCTCTGGCGTGGTTCAGAATTATTTTTAAAACCAGTAGTTCGCTAGTGCTGGCCTGCCAACTACCATAGTCAGTATTGATGACAAAATTCTCTGCTTGGGTGATAAAAAATAAAACCATTATTACCCTAGACAGTAAATACAGTTAAAAACTATTAATAGTAAATAAATGATCGACCTTAAAGAAATAATATCAGAATTGAAACAGCAACAACAACAACAAGACTATACAAAAGGCCAGTAAATATAAACGTCACTTTGCGCAAATGCATATGCAGAGTGGAAACAACACTGCAAGCGCGAATACTTTAGGTTGCCAGGTGGAAAATGCTTTCAGTAAATAGAGTTAAAAACTATTAATAGTAAATAAATGATCGACCTTGAAGAAATAATATCAGAATTGAAACAGCAACAACAACAACAAGACTATACAAAAGGCCAGTAAATATAAACGTCACTTTGCGCAAATGCATATGCAGAGTGGAAACAACACTGCGAGCGCGAATACTTTAGGTTGCCAGGTGGAAAATGCTTTCTCGTTTTCGTCGTCAGTTATCCTCAACAAGAGTTATTTTAGTTCATTAGCATCCTCATATGAGCCTGGATGACATGGACAAATGCATTAGCGAGAGCTTATAAGTAGTGTTTCTGACATTGCGCGCGGCTGAAAGTTAACGAAACAAATATCTACATCGTTACATTAGAATTATCTCGCTTTGCTTTGCAACTCATTCATAAAACTCGTGTTGCTTCTCTCTGCTTTTTATTTCATTTTTCTTTTTATTTTCAGCTTTATTGAACACTGTAAAAATTTAATATTGCATGAAGGTGAGAATTGTGTCAAGTTAATATTATGTCAAGTGACCATTATACCGAGTGAATGATATGTCAAGTGAATATTGTACCAATAAGTGACTATTATGCCAAGTAAATATTATACCAAGTGAATATTGTACCAAGTTACTATTATACAAAGTAAACATTATATACCTAGTAAACATTGTACCAAATGAATGAATAATATTCCAAGTGAGTATTATGTTAAATGAATATTATTTCAAGTGAATATTCATGTTAATTGAGTAATATAAATAAATAAATTCTAATTATAATTATGTCATGTGAATGTTTGTACCAAGCGATTATTATTCCAAGTGAATATTATGTCAAGTTAGTATTGTACTTAATGAATATTATACCAAGTGAATATTATGTCAAGTGGCTACTATGCCAAGTCCACATTCAGGGTTGCCACAATCATTTAACTTTCTTTTCCCTGATTTCAAGACAAAATTTTGACTTTTTCCCTGACCCTAAAGAATATTTATTCTGATTCACTCTAAAAATTATTAGATTGTACTCATAAAAATGTTCTATTACACTGTAAAAAATTAAGGGAGTTAATGGACTCGGGAGTTGGGAGTTAAATTTTTCGAGTTAAAAATCAACTCCAAAAGAGAGTTAATTTCTAACTCCCTTCATTCAACACCCGCGCGAGTTGTTTTTTCCTTGGGGAGTTAGCATTTGGGTGTGAAGTTTTAACTCTCTTTATTTAACTCCCCTGGCATTAACTCCCCAATGGGGGCGACTTTTATAGAATCCCCTGGGGAGTTAAAATTTAACTTCCTTTTTTTACAGTGTAGCATTAAGTATGTCATCAGTAATTTTAAGTAAAAGAGTTTGAGTATTTAATCCTTTTCTATAGCCAGATTGAAAAGGATCGAGAATATTATTAGACTCAACATATTTAATCAACTGATTACACACACACTTCTCAAAAACCTTTGACAGGCCACACAAAATGGCAACCGGTCTATGATCCCCAGGATGTTGTGGAATTTTAACTTTATTAACTGGTTTAATTAGAACATTTCTTATTAATACAGTACTAAGTGATTATTATACCAAATGAATAATATGCTATAAGTATTTAGACTATGAGTCTAATAAACGTTTCTTAGATTCTAAAAAATCATTCATTACCATCAATACTTTTATTAACTTGTCAAAAATCTTTTTTCACCTATACATGAAAAAAATCTAAAACTTGAAAAGAAATGAATTTTTTTTTTTATCTCGACAGAAATTAAATTTAGGGTATGAATAACACTTATGAGTTTGTAAATTAATATAATCAACTTGAATGAAACTCAGAATGAAGTTTTCCCTCCTTTGAGTTTGTAGTCGCTATAGATATTAGCTCAAGAAGTTGTCAGAAATAATTTTCATGAGCCGTGCCAGAAAGTTGCGAGAGAATAATTTAATTGCAGTGTCAAAGTTCTTATTGGAACGTACCTTGGGGTCAAAGTTGAAGACCTGTTCAGGCCTTAACGGACACTCAAGACCGCATTTGCAAGTTCCCGCTGTTGTCAGGTACTCCTTCAGTTGATCCAGCGAACCCAGCGCCGTACTGCTTGGACTAGAAAAAAAGGAAAAGTTTTTTTAAATTATAAAACAATGACAAAGAAGAAGAAAAAGACAAAAAATTAATTAATTTTTGAAAAAAAGATTTTTGTTGTTATTACACTCTTTTTTATAGTTGAGTAGCATTGAGCTTACTCCTAATCATGAAAAAGATTTCCCTTGAAGCGGAAAATTGTACGAAGACGGTTATAAAAGCCTCTCTCGGAGAAGAGAGAGAGAGAACAAGGCAGGCGATAAAAAACAGACAGGTTCATTGGCTTCTTGCTGTTTATACCGATTACACTCGACTTGCGGAGAGAGAGATTGTTAGATGCAGGGTCTCTGTTTGGGAGGCACTTTCAGAGTTTCCTAAACTAATAACCTCTGGCGTTATAGTCGGTCATTGAGTCTCGACACCCTATGATCATCATCCCCTTTCAGTTCCCTTTCACAGGTTTCGGATTTGTTACCCTCATCACTGGTCAGGTTCGTATCAAACAAGATAATTAGATGTCAATTAATGGACGAATTTTACTCTTCACTTGCTTCAAAGTGGCTGAAATTGTTACTTAATTTAGTATAAATAAATAACAATTAGTCAACCCTCAGCAGTGGGGTGAAAATATTATTTTCGGGGGTAGTCACATTAAAGGTGACTAAATCATTTTGTAGAGGGCGGTACATCCATATTTTCAATTATATCATCAATTTTTTCTAAATACAAAGAAAAATATTTTCATAGTTTACTTAAAGGTTATCTTTCAGGTTTCAAAAATCTGACGTTAAATTTGAAAAATTAAAAATGTTGGATTTTTTAAATTGATAAATCTCACTATGAAACCTATTACTCAGGGGACTTTAAGGTCGCTGATTTCAAATTTGACCCTTCTATATATTATATAGAAGGGTGGCCAAAAAAGTTTAATTTTATCTGATTTCCAGAAAAATTTTTTACTTTTTTCTGACTAAAGACAGGCTTTGAACTCCTCTACTAAAACCTACTATTTACTACTTATTTGGGTAGTTCTACAAACGAAGGAAGAAAATGAAGAAAATTTGGTCATTTTTCGTCTAAAAAATTGAAAAACAACGCTTAATAACAAAATTCAGCATACTGGTCAACGGGAAATAAGGTTCTACGACACCTGGAGCAACAAAAGTATAAAAACATAAAATATTTTTTTTAAATGCGTGCCAGGAAACTGAGGATGAATTGGAGGGACAAAATTTAAGATAATATTTTTTAAATAAATTTAAAGTAATGTAACAATTATTTAAATCTTTGTAAAGTACAACTATTTGACATTATTATCCAAGTGTAAATTTGTATTTAATCGCTTAAAAATAATATTCATATAATTTATTAACTTTCATTTTCACATTGGGACATGCCAGGAAACTGACAATTTAGCACTTAAATGCTTATTTTTTGCAAAAAATATTTTCTGAAACTGGGTAACGTTTTGTGGCATAATAGATTTCTATTATGCCTATTATGTAGTGCCATTAAGCACTACAGTTCTCATTAAAAATAATTTTATTTTTTTCAAAATTAATGTAAAAAACAACCTTGGACATCATATATTTCCTCTTTTGTGGAACGTACTACCCATTTAACGATTTGCTACTATTTAAATACTTTTTATATATTTGTGACATTAAAAGCTACTTTTTTCTATTTTATAAGAATTTGCTCTAATTTAAATCCGCACATAGTTAAAATTGAAAAATTATTTTAAAAAATTATAATAAAATTCCACGCAAGAATTCAATTATTTTCGAAAATTTTTTTTAAATTCTTCACAGAAATTCAACTATTTTCATAAATAATAAAATTTTTCACAAGAATTCAATTATTTCTACAAATAATGAAATTCTTTGCTGAAATTAAATTATTTCCAATAACAAATATTTTAATAAGATTGTACAGAAGAATTCAATAATTTGAAAAAGTTCATAAATAATAAAATTTTTACAGAAATTTTGAGACGGTCCGCACGTTGAGACACTAAGATATTATAACCTGTGTAACTGATAATACCAAAAATTTTATTGGCATTTTGTCGTATCATTAATACCAAACTTTTTATTCAAAAAAAGCGCAATAACTCCTGTTTTTTTCGGCAGAACTAGGAGCGAACCAATTTTTTAGTTAGAAAAAGTGTTTTTCAGAATTTCTGTTTAGTGTATTTACTGTATTTTTTAGTGACAGAAAAAATTGCGGATAACATTTACATATCAATTTTGGTTCTACTTTAAAGTTCCGACGAAAATTTAGACATACGTTAACATCTACAAATAATTTCAAAGCTTTAAAAAAAATAACAGCGAGGTCTGCACGTTGAGACACACTGTGGTACGCAGGTTAAAACGCTCACAGTGTGAAAATAGTACTGTCATTAAAATTGATTTTGAATCTACAATTTTTAAGCGTTTTACATGTTCTTTACCTGTAAAAATTGCGAATATAAAAATTTCGATTAATTATTTTTGTGCAAAATAAAATTTTATTTTTTGATCATTTTTTTTAAGTTAATTTCTAATGTTTTAATTTTTTTTCTTTGAGCTAAGACCATCAAAATAAGTAAATAAACAACAAACAATTAGAATCTGACGTAATTATTCATTTTGTTTCAATTTAAAATGAATTACTATGGGTGTCTCAACGTGCGTACCACTTTTTTTTGGTAAAAAATAACATGTTTAAAAAATCAGCTATAAATTTTTCAATTTTGTCCAAAAAAATAACTTTCTTTGGCAATGTTGTAGCCTTGGACAATACTTTTAATAAGAAAGCATTTCGAATTTTTCGCTAAATTTTTTTTTAAATTATTACTGAAAAACAGAACCCGTCTCAACGTGCGTACCTCTCCCCTACTAAATATTTTACAACTTCTTCAAATCCTTGGACCCAAGGCCATAATATAAACAAATTTATTTGACTAAAGAACCAATAAAATCAAACAGTTAAATTATCGATAAATTAATAAAAACCGCATGATTCGACTTGTCAAAACATGTAGATTGATAATAAAAAATAAAAAAAATAAAGATTTTGATCCAAAATTACTAATTTGCGATTTTATCTCGAAAACTAGAACCGACAATATTTTCTCTAGAACTCGAATTTACTCAAAAGCTCGAAAATATTCAAGTACTCGAAATTATTCGAGCTTTTTACACGGCTCGGCTCGAAAAAGCTCGATTGAGCTTCGAGCTTTTTGCACATCTCTAGAAAATTGTAATTAAATTTTTTTTCGAAATATTGTTAAATTCCGCTAAATAATTTAAAAAATTTGAATTAAATATTTAATTAATTGGTAATTTTGTCAAATTTAATTGAAATAAATTTTATATTTTAAACAATTTCATTTTATTACTTTCAAAAATTATTTTTTGATACAATCGTATTTCTGAAGAATTTTACCTAAAAATTTTGGATAATAATTGAATTTTAGAAAATTTTAGAATTGAAGTTAGGGAGCGTTCACAAATGATGTCACGTTTTTGTGGGTCTGTGATAAACGTGACACAATTATGTATTTTTACATGTGAAATTGCGTTTCAAGGGGGAGGGGGGTCTAAAATCCCGAAAAATTGCGTGACATCATTTGTGAACGCTCCCTTATTAGCAGTATATGAAAAAACGTAAATATTTTTTTTATGTAAATCAGGAGAAAGTCAGGGAAATTTTAAATCAATTTTTGTGAATCGACTAAAAGGAACTCCTTTCAGTTCTTAGTCGTCAATTTTAATTTTTCGATTAGTTTTATTCCGATTAATTATCAATATTATCTCAATTTTACGATTACCTATATCTTTTTCTGTGAAGAATTTTCACAGAATTTCGAAGAAAAGTTGTTAAAATTAAGGAAAAGAAGTGGGGAAAAAGGAGAAAAATTAATTGCTACCAGTAGAGGAAAAATGATGAATTTCTGAACTCGCGCTTGTTTATGGCTGCGGTAAAAGTAAACACGTCATAGCGCTTGGCTGGGTCGATTCAATAAACGTGCGCGCCGAGTAAAAGAGCATCAAACACACACATTCACTCTCTTGCAATGCAGTGAAAGCAAAATGATTGGAAAGTACATGATGGAGAACTATAGGCGTTGTTCTCTCTCTGGATATTAAAACATTATCAAGCATTATTTTGAGAACAAGTGTGCAAGTAAATGTTTATAAAACACATGTGTTGAATTTGACCGACAGGGCGTGACATTATATGCGACTAAGTCTTTCCCATAACCTCTCTTACTGACACTATATTTATGTATCACTATATTTATGTTTAATAATATTGCTGAGAATTCATGCGCGGATGACAAAACAACGCGATAGGTCATAACCACAATGTAGCCTTTATTATAAAATGAGAAATCTAAATTATGATATACGTCTCACTGGTAGAAAGGAGGAAATGATATTTCTTAATCGCTTCTCAGATCTGCCACTGCTTTCGTATTATATTTATTGAAAGTACGTTAGAATATACGCTTTACCTGATCTATACCCTGTTCCACGAGAGAATGCTGTCGTAAAAAGACGAATTTTCGTCCACTTAGCGCAGATATAAGAGAAATTGTCACTATTCGCTTAAATTTTGAGTTTGAACTGCCCATTTTCCAAAAAAAAATTGTGGCCAAACCTTTTTCCATAATTTAAATCATTCGACACAAGTTTAACTCTCGGCCGACACATGTTCCGACGACCCATGTTTATGACAGTAGTAATAAAAGAAAAAAATAGAGGCAATTAAATATTAAAAATGTTTAAATATTACAATTAATAAATTTTGAATAATATATTTGTAATCTATGAATTCTGCTGATTCAATTGATATATAATTTTTTACGATTATAAAATTAAATATTCTTTATTGTAAATTCTATAGATAAAAAGTGAAAATTAAATGTTTTAATTTTATGTCTAGAAAAAAAATTAAATATTAATGGAATCAGCAAAATTCATAGACTCCAAATATGTTAATAAAAATCCATTAATTGTAATATTTAAACATTTTTAATATTTTACTGCCTGTATTTTTTTCTTTTATTAGTACCGTCATAAACATAGGTTGCTAGAACATGTGTCGTGAAAGAATTGGTTTTCAAAGGTTTAAAATGTGGGTGTTCAGTTAGCAGCCAATATTTTCATTGGTTATAAGACTTTCGGAAAACACCATTTTTGAATTTTTCTCCACCCTTTAAGAAAAAAAACTGCGCGTCAGAAAGCATTCTCTCGTGGAACGAAGTATAGTCACATAGTTATGAAAATACAGTGCCGCTCAAAAGGATTTGCCCACCCTACGCCATGCAAGGGCATTACAAAAAGTTTTGTATCTTCAATAATAATAATAAAGATAAAATCCTAATCAAATATTTATTTTAAACCTTAAGTATTTGACTTAAAATAATGCAAAAAAAAAATTCAAAAAAAAAAATTTTTTTAATGTTTAATTGCTGAAAATAGAAAAAAAATTTTTTCACTTTTTTTGAAAAATTTCAAATTGATACAATTTTTGAAGAAATCATCACATTTAAAATCTACAAATGTCATTGGAAAGCATTTTTTGTCACCTTTCAAACGATTTTTTGAAAATTGCTCTACGATAATTTTTAAGAAAGATATGATCATTTGTTTATAAAAATAGCCTATTTTTTCGATTGTTGGTAACTTGAGAACAATTGATTTTTGAAAAAAATTGTTAAGGAAAAAAATGTGCCTCTTTGTGCGTAGAATTAGAAAAACAATATTTAAACAATAAAAAAAAATTTTTTTATTTACATTTTTTCCTTCTGTATATATTTTTAAGACAAATAACATATACTTATCAATACATATCGATAAAATCTAACACAACATAAACTATCACTGTTAAAAAGAACAGTTAATAATTACATTTTTTAAATATTTAAATAACATTAATTAATTAATTAATTTCGTGATTTTTAAATTGAATGTTATTTTTAACAACACTGATTTAATTATTTATAAACAAATAAATGTTTTATAATTAATGTTATTTAAATATTTAAAAAGTGTAATTATTAACTGTTCTTTTTAACAGTGATAATTTATGTTGTGTTAGATTTTATCGATATGTATTGATAAGTATATGTTATTCGTCTTAAAAATATATACAGAAGGAAAAAATGTAAAAAAAAAATTTTTTTTTATTATTAAAAATATTTTTTTTCTAATTCTACGCACAAAGAGGCACATTTTTTTCCTTAACAATTTTTTTCAAAAATCAATTGTTCTCAAGTTACCAACAATTGAAAAAATAGGCTATTTTTATGAACAAATGATCATATCTTTCTTAAAAATTATCGTAGAGCAATTTTCAAAAAATCGTTTGAAAGGTGACAAAAAATGCTTTCCAATGACATTTGTAGATTTTAAATGTGATGATTTCTTCAAAAATTGTATCAATTTGAAATTTTTCAAAAAAAGTGAAAATTTTTTTTTTTTCAGCAATTAAACATTAAAAAAATTTTTTTTTTGAATTTTTTTTTGGCATTATTTCAAGTCAAATACTTAAGGTTTAAAATAAATATTTTATTAAGATTTTATCTTTATTATTATTGAAGATACAAAACTTTAGGTGTATTCATTACTCTCCAAATTTGAATCAGCGGAAAGTCAGGAAAGGCAGAGATTTTTATTAAAAGCATTGGAAAACATTTAATTTTAAGAATTCATAAGAAACTTATGAATTTTTGTGACTTTTTTGTTTGCCTCATAAACTATATGAAATTACCACGAATTATAATACAAAACCTTGAATTTTTTCTATTTCTGACAATAATTTATTTTCAAATAACTTAATTCATGAAGAAGAACTATCATAAAATTATTATACCTACTTATAAATTATTTAATGAATAATTTTACTGAGACATTTAAAAATTAATTGCATTTTAAAAGAGTTGCGTTTACAATTTTTATAAAAAGACGAACTTCCAAAGGTTTTAATTTGAAATTTTATAAAATTTACATTTTTAATGAATTTAATTAGACATTTTAAAGAACTTAAATTTTTGAATAATTCACTGAAAAAAATAATAATGTCAATTTTGACATACTCGTATGGTTAGGACGTATAGCTGAAACAGCAATACTGTATTGCTGTTCTTAAAATACAGTATTGGTGTTCTCCACATACATATTACTTCTTCTTAAATTATTTAAAAATTCTTTAATATATTTAATAAATTATTAAGAGTAATGGATTTATAGGAGAATTTTTGTTAAAAACACTAAAAAAATTAAATTTTAGAGAAGTTTTGCAAATGAATGCAGAAATCCAATTGTTTTCAAAAGTAATAAAATTTTTCGCAAAAATTTAATTATGTTCAAAATAAAAAAAAAAAATTTAGCCAAAATTTCAATTGTCTTTATAAATAATAAAATTCTTCTCCGGAGTTCAATTATTTTCAAAAAATTTTCTCAATTCAATGATTTTCAATATTCACTATTTCAATAAAATTTCCCAAATCAATTTATTTAGGTATTTTAAAAAAATATTGAATGAAGTTTTACGCAAACATTAAATTATTAAAATTCTTCTTAGAAATTCCATTATTTTTTTAAAATTTGATAAGATTCTTGTTAATATTTCAATTATCTTTATAAATAATAAAATTCTTCCCCGAAATCCAATTATTTTTAAAAATTTTAATAAAATTCTTGGCCACATTTCAATTAATTTCAAAAAATTTTCTCAGTTCAATGATTTTCTATGAAGCTGAAGCTGGCACCCAGTAATCAGCAACCAGTTGATTTTTAAAAATTTTGTGTTGGCAATAAAACAAAAGAAAACCAACGTCAAACGCTCAACAGGCTCTAACGCACGGTGCGGGGTAAGAATGTAGAAATGGAAATAAATGACGACAAAATCTGACACTGCTGTCTTTTTTGTCACTAAAAATTATGTAAGAAAATGTTTCTGCCAAAATCTAAATCGCAGAGTTTCGCTTCTTTTGAAGTATTTTGAAAAAAGACGTAAAAAAAATAAAAAACACGTTTTTATCACTTAATTTTCTTTAAAGTTTTAACTTTTTCTGTAATATATGATGAAGATTAATTATTCTTATTCTCATTTCGACAGAAAATCTAAATTAATAATGAATGATTTGAATGACTTGGTCGAAGTAACGCTTTACTGTCTTTCTCTATTCTAAGCAAAATAAGATAGGTTGTTCTCTGTTCAGGTAACGCTATTGCCCAGGCGCGAAAGACCAGTGCTGACGATGGGTTGAAACTTGACTGAGTCTTGAACGCCCAGCGTAGGTAACCCAGAGTTGAAGCAGTCTTTATATCATTGTCACTCAATATTGGTTCAGCATGGGACACCAATGTTCGTCCCATGCTCTATTTAACACTCGGTCAATCTTCGTGAGTGGAGCTTCAACATCCAGTCTTTATTCAAGCTTGAATCAATCTTGATAGTTTATTTATTACCGTGTGCACTTAACAATATTAGATATAAATACTTATAAATTATTTAATATTAAAATATTATTTCTGATAATTTTTAGTAATTTATTATACTATTTAAAAATTATTATTATTAATTATTATTAAATAATATAATAAGTATTATTATTATTGTTATTAAGATATCAATTGGTAAATAAATATTAATATTTATTTAGTGTATAATATTTATATTAATTACATAAGATTCATATCAATAAAGTTAAATTATTATATATTATTTTTTTTCTTGCACAGAGTCAAATTATTATTTCAAAGTTCAAGAGTTTCGTTTATCTGAAAAATTTTCAGTGAAAAAAATGCTCATTAGGTAGTAATAAATATTTATGCCTAGTAGTTTTACACTAGGTTTAACTGTTTACTGAATATTATCAAAAATATATTTTTCGTCAAACGCGCGCGACTAAACACAAATAACCTTGAGACTTTACAGCGCGACGTTGCGATTGTCGTGCTCCCACCATCCCATCTACTCAATGCTTTACCCTCATGACGTCACAGGCGGGGAGTGTATTGAGTAGATGGGATGGTGGGAGCACGACAATCGCAACGTCACGCTGTTAAGTCTCAAGGTTATTTGTGTTTAGTCGTGCGCGTTTGACGAAAAATATATTTTTGATAATATTCAGTAAACAGTTAATCCTAGTGTAAAACTACTAGGCATAAATATTTATTACTACCTAATGAACATTTTTTTCACTGAAAATTTTTCAGATAAACAAAACTCTTGAATTTGAAAATAATAATTTGACACTGTGCGAGAAAAAAAATAATATATAATTTAACTTATAAAATTATCAGAAAAAATATTTTAATATTAAATAATTTATAAATATTTATATTTAATATTGTACAGTGCACACGGCAATAAAGGAACTGAATATTGTAACAAGATTACTGAGACTTGAAACGAGTATGGGACGAACATTGGTGTCCCATGTTGAGTGACGGCACTGGCATTGATATAGTAGATTAGGCGAGAAGCCTTCCAGCCTTCTGTGGCCGAGCGGTTTAAATGCGTGCGTTGAGAACTTCCGGTATGCGTTAGGGGGCGGGGTGCGTGAGTTTCGATCCCACATGCGAGCGAATATTTTTCATTCTTTGTTATAAGCGTTTATATAAAATAATAAAATTGTGTGTTGTGTTGTGAATAAAAAATGTGAACATGTTTATAAATAATGTTAAAAGTCTGTTAAAAATCAAGAAAAAAATGTAACAATTAACAGAAAAATTGTTTTTTTTTACTAAAATTATTTTTTTAAAATTACTATTCAAATGATATTTATTGTTAGTAATATATTCTTATTTATATGAAAATAATATAATTATTACAAATAATAACTTATTGTCATTAAATGTATATATACACACATACATGAATTAAAATAATAACAATAATATTTATTATTATTATTAATAATTCATATATTCACATTATATTGAATAAACGTGAGAAACGAGTAAATTTGGGAACAGTGGAAGCAGTCTTGTTTCAGTCCTGCGTTAGGCGTCCGCAGCATTGATTGAGCATTGGTGCCAATGCTGAATCAAGGCTCGCGCTGCAGTCTGGAATCGGTGTTACATTAAAGCTTCGATCATTCCTGCTCTCGCTGATTCACCCATGCTCAATCAATGTTGACCAATGCTCGGCCAATCTTTATAAAGCCTGAACTCGGCGTCACTTCGCGCCTGGGTGCTATTTCCTTTTTTCCCGTGAAAGTACCTAATGAAAAATCGACAACTGGCGCGGTAGCGGGTCAGTACTGTGCAGTATCAGCGTAGTACTGGAACCCAGTAATGACGCGACATTGCAGTAATACCGCACCGAAAAAAAATATTCTTAATTTAAGAATATATACTATAAAAAAAGGTGCCCAGGATATTCCCCACTTAAATTAAATGAAAATATTCTTACAATGAGAATATATTCTTACAGTAAGAATATTTTACACTTAATTTAAGTGGGGAATATCCTGGGCACCTTTTTTTAGTATATATTTTTAAATTAAGAATATTTTTTTTCGGTGCGGGATGATAACAATAATCAGTACTGGCTTTCCAACTCTGGAGCGGGACTCTGAGTTAGCGCTCACTATAATAGCGCCACTATAATAGCGCCACTATAATAGTGCTCACTATAATAGCGCCACTATAATAGCGCTCACTATAATAGTGCCATAGCGCCACTATAATAGTGCTCACTATAATAGCGCCACTATAATAGAGCTCACTATCATAGTGCCATAGCGCCACTATATAAGTGCTCACTATAATATCGCCACTATAATAGCGCTCACTATAATAATGCCATAGCGCCACTATAATAGTGCTCACTATAATAGCGCCACTATAATAGTGCTCACTATAATAGCGCCACTATAATAGCGCTCACTATAATAATGCCATAGCGCCACAATAATAGTGCTCACTATAATAGAGCCACTATAATAGCGCTCACTATCATAGTGCCATAGCGCCACTATAATAGTGCTCACTATAATAGCGCCACTATAATAGCGCTCACTATCATAGTGCCATAGCGCCACTATAATAGTGCTCACTATAATAGCGCCACTATAATAGCGCTCACTATCATAGTGCCATAGCGCCACTATAATAGTGCTCACTATAATAGCGCCACTATAATAGCGCTCACTATCATAGTGCCATAGCGCCACTATAATAGTGCTCACTATAATAGCGCCACTATAATAGCGCTCACTATCATAGTGCCATAGCGCCACTATAATAGTGCTCACTATAATAGCGCCACTATAATAGCGCTCACTATCATAGTGCCATAGCGCCACTATAATAGTGCTCACTATAATAGCGCCACTATAATAGTGCTCACTATAATAGCGCCATAGCGTTACTATAATAGTGCTCACTAAAATAGCGCCATAGCGCCACTATAATAGTGCTCACTATAATAGCGCCACTATAATAGCGCTCACTATAATAGTGCTATAGCGCCACTATAATAGCGCTCACTATAATAGCGCCATAGCGTTACTATAATAGTGCTCACTAAAATAGCGCCATAGCGCCACTATAATAGTGCTCACTATAATAGCGCCACTATAATAGCGCTCACTATAATAGTGCCATAGCGCCACTATAATAGTGCTCACTATAATAGCGCCACTATAATAGCGCTCACTATCATAGTGCCATAGCGCCACTATAATAGTGCTCACTATAATAGAGCCACTATAATAGCGCTCACTATCATAGTGCCATAGCGCCACTATAATAGTGCTCACTATAATAGCGCCACTATAATAGCGCTCACTATAATAATGCCATAGCGCCAGTATAATAGTGCTCACTATAATAGCGCCACTATAATAGCGCTCACTATCATAGTGCCATAGCGCCACTATAATAGTGCTCACTATAATAGCGCCACTATAATAGCGCTCACTATCATAGTGCCATAGCGCCACTATAATAGTGCTCACTATAATAGCGCCACTATAATAGCGCTCACTATCATAGTGCCATAGCGCCACTATAATAGTGCTCACTATAATAGCGCCACTATAATAGCGCTTACTATCATAGTGCCATAGCGCCACTATAATAGTGCTCACTATAATAGCGCCACTATAATAGTGCTCACTATAATAGCGCCATAGCGTTACTATAATAGTGCTCACTAAAATAGCGCCATAGCGCCACTATAATAGTGCTCACTATAATAGCGCCACTATAATAGCGCTCACTATAATAGTGCTATAGCGCCACTATAATAGCGCTCACTATAATAGCGCCATAGCGTTACTATAATAGTGCTCACTAAAATAGCGCCATAGCGCCACTATAATAGTGCTCACTATAATAGCGCCACTATAATAGCGCTCACTATAATAGTGCCATAGCGCCACTATAATAGTGCTCACTATAATAGCGCCACTATAATAGCGCTCACTATCATAGTGCCATAGCGCCACTATAATAGTGCTCACTATAATAGCGCCACTATAATAGCGCTCACTATAATAGCGCCATAGCGTTACTATAATAGCGCTACTATAATAGTGCCATAGCGCCACTATAATAGTGCTCACTATAATAGCGCCACTATAATAGCGCTCACTATAATAGTGCCATAGCGCCACTATAATAGCGCTCACTATCATTGTGCCATAGCGCCACTATTATAGTGGCGCTATTATAGTGAGCACTATTATAGTGGCGCTATGGCAGTATGATAGTGAGCGCTATGATAGTGGCGCTATTATAGTGAGCACTATTATAGTGGCGCTATGGCACTATGATAGTGAGCGCTATTATAGTGGCGCTATTATAGTGAGCGCTATTATAGTGGCGCTATTATAGTGAGCACTATTATAGTGGCGCTATGGCGCTATTATAGTGGCGCTATTATAGTGAGCGCTATTATAGTGCGCGCTAACTCAGAGTCCCGCTCCTGGTACAATGTATCACAGTTTTCTCAATGTATCAGACGACTTTTTATACTAATATTCAGATTCAGAGAGTAGTATAGATGTAGTATACACGCACTGTACATATTATATTTAGTGTGTTTACCAAACTTGGACATATTATATTCTCTAGTTCTATATAAAAATGAATAAATCCCGTACTATACATGCAGCAGTAAATCGAGCACACAAATTGGATGTTGCTGTCTCAGCAAAGTTTTTCCCCTTGTTTAGCCCTCCTGCGCATACGTTTTTACCCACAAAGTCGCTTGCAAATGCATACATTTTTCAGGATGTAGGATTTGCACGGCGATCAGTATCTAGGGGTTTTTGGGGTCGCTGATTACGAATCCGAGGTCAGAATTTCAAAATTCAAAATGGCGGACCCAATATGGCAGAAAATTTTGACAATTTTGAAAAAAAAATTCTAATCGTTCCGTCTATCGCTATCTAGGGGTTTTTGAGGTCGCTCATTACGAATATAAGGTCCAAAATTCAAAATGTCGGTCCCAATATGGCAAACGACAATTTTGAAAAAGTTTTCAAATCGACCCATCTATCGCTATCTAGGGGTTTTCGAGGTCGCTGATTACGAATATAAAGTCAAAATTCCTCAATTAAAAATGTCAGATCCAATATTAGCAATTTATTATGTGTAGTTTGAAAATGGAACAACAATAAGCATTCAAAAATTTTTTTTAAAAAATTTCAATCTGTTTTTGTTTATTTTATTTAAAGTTCATTGTTAAAAAAAGTAATAAATAATAGTATTTTTATTTAAACATTTACTGACTCGGAATGATTGTTAAATTTAATGTTTTATTAAATGTAAATTATAATTAATTAAATGTAATTAATTAGAATAGTCGCATACAAAAAAAGTCGATGACGTGTATGCACGTCATGGTGCAGGTGGGCTCAAACTGTCGATGACGTGTATAGACGCAAGCAGATTTTTGGCTACAAAAACACACATATTTGTCCACAAATTAATACTCGGGGGTTTTCGGGGATGCTGATTACGAATCCAATATCAGATTTGGAAAATTCAAAATGGCGGATCCAATATGGCGGACATTTTAAAAAATTCATCGGATTCACTTGAATATTAAATCCGTTATTATGCATTTTCAAAATCTGAAATCGGATTCGTAATCAGCGACTTCCAAAACCCCCGAGTAAAAAGTTTTAAGTAAATCCGATGAATTTTAGCAAATTTCGTCCTCTATATTGGATCCGCCATTTTGAATTTTTAAAATCTGCAATCGGTTTCGTAATCAGCGACCCTGAAAACCCCCGAGTAAAAAGTTTCAAGTGAATCCGATGAATTTTAGGAAATGTTGTCAGCCATATTAGAACCACAATTTTTAATTTTTAAAATCTGATATCGGATTCGTAATCAGCAACCCCGAAAACCCCTGAGTAACAAGTTTCAAGTCAATTCAGTCGATTTTTAATTTTCATGTTCGCCATATTAGATCCGCCATTTTGAATTTTCAAAATATGATATCGGATTCGTAGTCAGCGACCTCGAAAACTCCTCAGAAACAAGTTTCAAGTGAATCCGATGAATTTTAGGAAATGTCCGCCATATTGGAACCACCATTTTAAATTTTCAAAATCTGATATCGGATTCGTAATCAGTGACCCCGAAAACCCCTAGATAGCGATAGAGGGTCGGATTAATTTTTTTTAATTATCATCCGCCATATTGGATTCGCCATTTTCAATTTTGGAATTCTGACCTCGGATTCGTAATCAGCGACCTCAAAAACCCCTAGATAGAGATAGACGGGACGATTACAAAACTTTTAAAAAATTGTCGTCCGCCATATTGGGTCCGCCATTTTGGATTTTTTAAATTTTGAATTTTTGACTTTAGATTCGTAATTATCGACCTCAAAAACACCTAGATAGCAATAGACGGGACGATTAGAAAACTTTTTCAAAATTGTCATCAGCCATATTGGATCCGCCATTTTGAATTTTGTCATTTTGACTCCATGTTTGTAAGCAGCGACCTCTAAAACCCTTTGATAATAAGTTTTGGTAAAATTCTATAAATTTTTTTAAAAGTCCACTTTTAAAAAATATAATTGTCCGACATATTGGATTCGCCATTTTGAATTTTTGAATTTTGAGGTTGAATTCGTAATCAGCGCACCCAAAAACCCTTTGATGGACAATGTTTGGAAAATCCGATAAACAAACATTAATTTATTAAACAGAAATTTTTCAATTTGTTTAAACATTTTATATGCAATATTTATTGTTAAATAAATAATATATAGTGTGCTAAATAATTCAAATAGCTTCGTTTGTTCATTGAAAGAAATTTGCAACTTGTCCGATGTCTTAATATTTATTTAAACAAAAGTTATTAACAAATATGTTTGGACGAGTATACTCGTCCTCATGCATACGGTAACGGTTTAGTTTGGACGAGTATACTCGGCTTTATGCGCAGGAGGGTTAGTAGATGTAAGGAAAATCGACATGCTTTCCATTTGATATAAATTTTCCAAGGAGGAGAAAGAGGGTCTAAAGTGCGGCAGCCGTGCATAAAACAAAATACAAGAGAGCGCGGGAGGGAAATTGAAGTCAAAAGGGGAATTGGGAGTCTCGAGATAAGTCGTCGTTCCGTTCATTGGGTGTCCCATCCCGTTTAGAGTGAATATGCGGACTTTGCCATGGATCTCATCTCGTAGATAATGCAGAACGGTATATACCTGTAACCGCGGCAACCCATTTCTGCCGCGCAAGCGAAACACGCCGCAACTGAATCAGAATACAGCTGTGATTCCATAAATAACGCTCTTCCACTTTCGAGAAAGAGAGGAGGGAGGTATGCGCAATGAATTATATTTAGGAAGGGCTGGCCTAAGCTGCTTGTCCTCATAAAGTAGTCGACCGACTGTACAACAACCAGTGTCAGCCTTATTCAGTCACTTCTCTTTTCCTCATTCTACTCTTTCTGCTCACTCTTTCTCATTCTCCTACTACTCAAGTTCCATTTCCTTCAACTCCGCTTCCTTCTTCCCGCTTCCGCGAAATTACGTAATCATGCTTGTCGCAGACGTCGAGTCCATAACAATTCCAAAGGCACTTCTTTCGCCTAAAAGGAATGATCGCTTAATGTCATTCGTTAAAATGTTACGACCTTAAGGAGTTCTTTTGATACCTTCAAATTTTTAGATTACTCTTTTAAGAGATCACTATCTGAGATTACTCTTCTATTTTAAAATGTTTAAATTGCTTTCCTTCCGTTTAGTTAAATAAGTGCGCGAGGGTTTCCCCACCAACGCTTCTCTTAATTTACTGATCGCCGATTGCTCACTTGTTCAATAAAATTTACAAACGTGAGTTTAACCTTTGGGCGGGCAATCGGGGTCCATTGGACCCTGCGAGTATCTATTTTTCAAATTTCTCCGAATCCGTGTGAAAAAATGAGTTCATCCTAGAAATTCTGTTAAATAGACTAAAAATACATCCAAATACTTTTACAGTTTTCATATTCCAATTGAGCGGATGGGAAGAAGAACTTGCCGAGCGCGCAGTTGTAAGGGATAATATCAGTCAGGTAGCAGTGAGCGCCTCTGGGCCACACACTGCTGCCTGACTGGAACTATTCCTTTCGGTCGAGCGCTCGGCGAGTTTTTCCCATCCGCTCAATTGTACATGATGCCACATGCGGGTGCTTAAACTTTTTACCGTCACGAACGGGCAAGCGGGGTCCAGCGGACCCCGCATTATCATAAGCATAAAAATATTGCGATAACGTACACAAAAAAATTTACTATGGGGACTACAGTACCACTTAATGGAATAGACAAAATTTACAGATTGTGCTATAAACAAATAACAAAATAGTGTTTTTCCTTTAAGAAATTTGAGCCTACACCAAATAATCCTGCCTTGCACTAAGAACGGTGTATCAGGGTATTTTGCAAATCTAGCTGTTTGTTAAATTTAAAATCTTAATCATCATTTTTATATTTTAATGCATTAAAATTTATAATACAATAAAAAGAAAACAAAATATAGGGGAAGTGCGCCGGTTGTGGGCACGCTCCGGTTGTGGGCACCCCGACGTAAACTTCGACGGCAAGCAGACTTTACTGATCTAAGTATTGCAAGTCGTGTTCGTTGACAATACGGACTTTTCGTATTGATAACGAAACAAATATATGCATTTGTGTAATAGCTGTGAGTATAATAAAGAAAATTTGCATTAAATTAATAAAAAAGTAATTTTGTATTGTTTTCGAAGAGCAACATATGGGTGTAGATTCATTCAGAAAAAAGGGTTTAATTTTTTTTTGCAGTGTTGTCATTATATTTTGTGATTTACCTTCGTGTTTAACCAAAATCCTGCATCACAAAATGTGTTGGTCTTTTTAAAAAATGACTGTCATTCCCGGTTGTGGGCACCTTTATGTTAAGGAGGCTCTACCATCTGACAATGATGTGGACTACTGTCTCATCTATCTAAACTTTCTGCCAAGGAATGTGACAGCCGCAAACTCCATTAAATGCGATGAATATAGCCGTTCAGTGCATTAGAAGTGCGTTATGGTATGCGTACTAGATACTTCACATGCAAGCATTATGCTTTTGTTAGCGATGAGCATAGTGTGAAAACGTGTCATCATTTTTGTTCTTTATCCCGGCAAAGTCTCTTAAAATAAAGAAACTTTCATTTCTTCTTTATTTGTGTTGGTTTCATTTAATATTTTTCCATTTTCAGCGGATTTTTCAAGGGTGCCCACAACCGGGTACAAAAATTTTTTTGTCAAAAAATTTCTATTTCACTAAATTTCTAAACTTTTTTATTTAAAGGAATCAATTTAATTCCTTCACTGACAGTCACCTTAGACCTCTAGCTTTAAATTCGTACACATGTATTTGTATAATATGCACATGGACAAATATTATGAGGCAAAAACAAAAGGGTGCCCACAACCGGAACACTTCCCTTACAAAGATCTACGTTTTTAAGGGGTTGTACCTGTTTAGAGGCTTAGAAAAAGGGTGTTTTTCAAAATTTTTTTATGAGTAGAGTTTTAAATTATTGTCGGCAACTAAAATACCATTTGATTAAGCAACTTTTAAAGTTGTCAATATCACTAAAATTATTATTAATTAAAATGTTTTTTCATTTACCCTTTAACGTCCAAATTTTTTTTCCATTCAAAATTTATGACACTTGGTACCTAGGGGTATTCGGGGTCGCTGATTACGAATTTTAAGTCAGATTTTAAAAATTGAAAATGGCGGACCGAAAATTTAAAATTTGATGGATTTTCATGGAACTTGGTAACTAGGGGTTTTCTGGGTCGCTGATTAGGAATTTTAAGTCAGATTTTAAAAATTAAAAATGGCGAATCCAATATAGAGGATCTAAAATTTAAAATATGATGGATTTTTATGAAACTTGGTATATAGGGTTTTCGCGGTAGCTGATTATGAATCCAATGTAGCTTGGAACTAGTAGCTTACAACGTCCACGTCGTTTGTTCTAGGTCACGCAAAGTGTAAGTTGGTTTCGTATTTAAAAATTATTAAAAACCTAACGCAGTTTCTAAAATTTATCCATTATCTTTAAATGCGACATTTTGAATACTGAAAATATGACATCAAATTCGTAATCAGTGACACCTAAAACCCCTAGATTCAAAGCTCTATAAAAATCCATCAAATTTTAAATTTTTGATCCGCCATATTGTATTCACTATTTTGAATTTTCAAAATCCGACATCCGATTCGTAATCAAAGACCTCGAAAACCCCTAGATACCAATTTCCAAAAAAATTTCGGTACGCCATATTGGATCCACCATTTTGAATTTTTAAAATCTGACATCAGATTCGTACTCAGCTACCACAAAAACCCCAACATTCCAAGTTTCATGAAAATCCATCAAATTTTAAATTTTTTGATCCGCCATATTGGATTTACAATTTTGAATTTTCAAAATCCGACATCAGATTCGTAATCAGCGACTTCGAAAACCCCTAGATATTAAGTTTTATGAAAATCCATCAAATTCTAAACTTTTCGGTCCGCCATATTGGATCCGCCATTTAGAATTTTCAAAATCTGACATCAGATTCGTAATCAGCGACCTCGAAAACTGGCACTGAAAATTTAATTAACACCTCAGTGCCCGTCACAGTTCCGCCCCTGCACAACAAAATGGACATTTCCGCCTGATTTGAAGGAATCAAAAAAGGAGTTTGAAATTTTAATTATTATTATTATTAACAGTTTTCGTTTAATTTGAAATTATAGGTTATAAAAATTGAGTATGTTTAAGGTAATTAAAATTGAGTTTGAAGTTTATATTTTTTTTGTCGACAATCGTTATTTTTATTTCGAATTTTAGTTTTTGTTTTGACTTGGTTTCCGTTCTGAAGCACATGTGTACAATCTGACGGAGAACATGATGATTGAGAACGCTTTGAGTCGAGCACATTGTCGAGTGAGAAAACGACGCAAAGAAATGTAAAGAGTGTTTAATTTTGAGTAGTTTTTGAGTAGTGTTTGAGTTTAATTTGAGTTTAATTTGAGTTGATTGAGAAATTGGATGTTGCGGGAGTTCTTACTGAAACTGTATTCTGGCGAGTGACAAATAAATTTGTTTATTTTCGACGAGACATTTTGAGTGGACGAATATTAGAGAGTGGCAGAATTCCGAAATTTGTGGGATTTATCTGAAATTCAACGAGTGGAATCTGTAAATAAATATTGTTCTTGGAAATTGCCAGCGTTCCCTTTTTTTGGTTCACCTTAATTTCCAACGAGTGGTGAGTTAATAAGTAATCTAAATATCTTGTCTTTTTAAATTTGTGTTTCACGTCATGTGCTTTCAATGGCGGTCTTAATAGAATCTCACCCTAATTTTTAGAGTCTCATTATTTTTGTTTTTGGTTGTCGAATTAGTAATTGAGTAATAGATTATTTTGTTAATTTCATAATTTTATAAATAAGAAAATTAACTGGCGCTCAACTGAGCATTTTATTTAGAGTAAATTTATTTGTGAGAGACATGAGAAAATTAATTGTTGATTGGACTGAAAGCATATTTGACTAATTAAAATTTAAAATAGCAAATAGAGTCTAAGGAAATTATCTTTGATTTATTTAAAGTAAAATTCTAGTTTTATTAAATTAAACTTAATTGATGATTTCCCTTGGTCACAATAATGAGTAGGTTGCTTATTGGTGCCGGCCTGGTATTTAGCCGATGAATAGGGCGGTTATTATTATTTATAATTACTATTTTTATTTATTTATTTTTAATAATTTAAATTGAATTAAAATAAATTAAAAAATACAAATACTGGCCCGGTACCGCACCGGTTGAATATTAGTGCCGGCCCGGTACTGCTGCTAGGTGGAATGTCAGTTGGACTTTATAAGCTCACTTTGCATTTACTTTCCATATGCAGGTTCAGGTTAGCGGATGTGGTGTCGTCTTTGCAGCCTCAGGGTCCTGACTTCCTGAGTTTAATTCCTCGAGTCTTCAGATTTTTCTATAATTGTTTCTGTTTCTCTGTTTTAGCATTTAATATATTTACTGTTTCCAATTTAAAATTAATAATAACATTGATGATAATAATAATAATAATAATAATAATAATAATAATTAAACAATTAATCAGACTGAAATGTAATTTTTTAACCGGCCCGGTACCACACCGGTTGTTTTTTAGTGCCGGCCCGGTACTGTGTCAGATATTCATTAGTGCCGGCCCGGTACGGTTGCCGGATACCTACCGAAGTTATCATCCGGCAATTTACCGGTACTGCGCCGGTGGAATGAACACACTTATGCCGGTACTGGACCAGTACCTAGCCGGTTGTGCAGCTGGTAATAAACCGGCACTAAATGCCTTCCAACAATAACCGGGCTAGTACCGCCCCGGTGGATTATTCGGTACCGGCCCGGTACGTATGCCGGATACCTACCGCAGTTATCATCCGGCAATTTGCCGGTACCGAGATGGTAAAAATTACGGTCTTATGCCGGTACCGCCCCGGCACTTATAATCCGCCGTTTGTACCGAGGCGGTACCATCCCGGTCGTCAATTTCTACCTAGGGTATTACAATTCGTGGTAATTTCATAATTTATGAGATAAACCTGACCTTCAGCAACTCAGAACAAGGTTGCTGTATACTGTAAAAAATTTAGGGAGTTAACAGGCTCGGGAGTTAGGAGTGAAACTTTTCGAGTTAAAAATCAACTCCAAAAGATAGTTAATTTCTAACTCCCTTCATTCAACACCCGCGCGAGTTATTTTTTCCTTGGGGAGTTAGCATTTGGGTGTGAAATTTTAACTCTCTTTATTTAACTCCCCTGGCATTAACTCCCCAATGGGTGCGACTTTTATAGACCCCACGGGGGAGTTAAAATTTAACTCCCTTTTTTTACAGTGTAGTTTGGCGTTGCCTAGAAATTATAATTGATGAAAGTGGCATTATGGAAACATTCCGCAAAGTTAAATTTGTTTTTCTCTTCTAAAGAAAAGCAACACATAACGTTTCGTCAGCTATTTGTCTGTTGTTCAATAAGGCGCCGACAGCTCTCGTATAATTGGTTCAGAATAAATTTCTCGAAAATCTACTCGCTAGAAAATAATTGTGTCTTACTGTTTTTTAGCGAGCGAGCGAGCGCGCACGCCTTATTATTTCGAGAGAAATATGCCCAGGGGCAATAAACATTTAAGCTTAAACGGAAATATGTGACAAAAATTTATACTTTTAAATAAAATATATTACAAAATATTGCATACTGCGTCACAGAAAAAAAAATCATTAAATAAAAAAAGAATGGGGGGGGGGGGAGATTTACATTATTAAAATATAAAAAATTGATATCGCATTGCGACATATCAAATCGTGCCCAATATGGGAAGTAAACGATTGGTTCAATAATGGGCTATGCTTGGCGAACTCCGTTCCATTATTGGAACATTAATGGCAACCATCATTGGACCACCAATGGTTTAAACTTGGGATGATCACGCTACTGCCAATGATCGGTAGTCAAGCATCGGGCCAATATTAGTTGCCAAGGAATTTCCAAGGAAACAAAATCAATTTTCAAAAGCTTGATTTTTTATTGGCAGCCAACAAAAACTAAGGTTTTGAAAATTTATTTTTTTAATTATTAATTAAAATTTATTTTTAAAAAAAATATTTTTTTTAAATAATAGAACATATTAATTTAATTTTTCACTTCTGGTAAAACAAAGGTGAAACACTGATAAAAATTCCCTCACCGTATATCTCACAGTGGAGGGATGCCTGTGAATGTCTTAGCGGGAGAGGAGCAGGTACTTATATAGAGTCAGTGTAACAGGTCACAAGCGAGAAGAAATCACTAGCATGCACTCTGGCGGCGCTTGTCGGAAGTCCGCAAAAACATTCACAGGCATCCCTTCACTGTGAGATATACGGTGAGGGAATTTTTATCAGTGTTTCACCTTTGTCTTACCAGAGGTAAAAAATTAAATTGATATGTTCTATTATTTAAAAAAAATATTTTTAAAAAATATTTTTTTTTTAAATAAATTTTAATTAATAATTAAAAAAATAAATTTTCAAAACCTTGGTTTTTTGTTGGCTGCCAATCAAAAATCAAGCTTTTGAAAATCGATTTTGTTTCCTTGGCAATTCCTTGGCAACTAATATTGGCCCGATGCTTGGCTACCGATCATTGGCAGTAGCGTGATCAACCTAAGCTAAAACCAAAGGTGGTCCAATGATGGTTGACAATGATCGTTACCATTGGCAACTTCCTGTTGGGTGGTAATAAAATACCAATCGAAATTGGCCGTTGCGCACAAGATCTCGTGAATTCCAATGGACGAGACGAATCGCTTCGATAATTGTCACATTTCACCGCCGCCGCCGCAGAGTCAGGATTTCTAAGGACCCCTTATAGTAGAGGGAACATAGTCAAGGTTAAGCCATAGTTAAGGTTAAGCCCACTGTTAAGGTAGGCCTATAGTCAGAAACAAGTTACATTTGACCTAAATTCAGTTCAATTTTAAGGGCAGTTTTAACCTACAAGTCAAAAATTGACAAACTAATCCCTCAGCCTTCAAAACTTAGGTCAATTTTAAGGGCAGATTTAACCTACAGGTAAAAAATTGACAAACTAACCAATATGCCCTCAAACTTTAAGTCAATTTTAAGGATAGTTTTGACTTAAAAGTCAAAAATTGATAAACTTATCGCTCTGCCCTCAAAATTTAGGTCAATTTTAAGAGCAGTTTTAACCTACAGGTCAAACATTGACAAACAGTTCCCTCTACCCTCAAAATTTAGGTCCATTTTAAGCGCAGTTTTAATCTACAGGTCAAAAATTGACAAACAATTCCCTCTGCTCTCAAAATTTAGGTCAATTTTAAAGGCAGATTTAACCTACAGGTCAAAAATTGACAAACTAATCCCTCTGCCCTTAAAATTTATGTCAATTTGAAGGGCAGTTTTAACCTACAGGTAAAAAATTGACAAACAATTCCCTCTGCTCGAAAAATTTAGTTTAATTTTAAAGGCAGATTCAACCTGCAGGTCAAAAAATGACAAATTTATCCGTCTGTCCTTAATATTCATGTGAATTTAAAGGGCAGTTTTAACCTACAGGTAAAAAATTGACAAACAATTCCCTCTGCTCTCAAAATGTCGGTCAATTTTAAAAGATATTGACCTAAACGGAGAAAATTGACAAACAATTCCCTCTGTCCTCAAAATTGAGGTCAATTTTAAGAGCAGTTTTTATCTACACCGCAAAGGTTGGCGACAAAGGTTGGCACAACTCATCCAAACGTATTTAAAAGACTTTCAGTTTCGGTTGGCCCAACTCTGGGCCACGGTTGGCCCGACAGTTGGCAAAACTCAAGAAAAGCAGTATAATTGACATATAGTTTTTTTGTCGGCCGAACTCTGGGCCACGGTTGGCCCAACGGTTGGCAAAATTCTAGAAACGCAGTTTCATTGACTTAAACTTTCTTGGTCGGCCAAACTCTGGGCCACGGTTGGCCCGACGGTTGGCAAAACTATGTCAAATGCAGTTTAAATGACTTAAACTTTCTTGGTCGGCCGAACTCTGGGCCACGGTTGGCCCGACGGTTGGCAAAACTATGTGAAACACAGTTTAATTGAGTCACATTATTTTGGTCGGACGAACTCTGGGCCAAGGTTGGCAAAACTTTGTCAAATGCAGTTTAAATGACTTAAACTTTCTTGGTCGGCCGAACTCTGGGCCACGGTTGGCCCGACGGTTGTCAAAACTATGTCAAATGCAGTTTAAATGACTTAAACTTTCTTGGTTGGCCGAACTTTGGTCCACGGTTGGCCCGACGGTGGGCAAAACTTTGTGAAACGCAGTTTAATTGACTTGATTTTTCTTGGTTGGCCGAACTCTGGGCCACGGTTGGCCCAACGGATGGCAAAACTTTGTCAAATGCAGTTTAAATGACTTAAACTTTCTTGGTCGGCCAAACTCTGGGCCACGGTTGGCCCGACTGTTGCAGCTTTAATATATATTTTGCGATATGCACTCTCATGTGAGCGTAGCGTGGTGGTCAGTGTATAAGTCTTCGGTGCGTTAGGTTAGGGGTTCGATCCCAGCGAGCGTTAGATATTTTCGAAAATGTATGTATGAGATTGTGTTTAATAATAATAGGTAAAGGGTTATGTCTGATGTTCCCGCTACTAATAACGTGTTAATTGTTTAAATAATTTAGTTTTTTAATACCGTCAAATAGGGTAACTCCGGACAGGAGGCTAACTTCGGACATTCGTATATTTCTGTAAATATTTTGTATTTCCATTCTACCTAGAAATTTTTATAAGGATTTCGCATTTCTATTGCTTTACCGAACATTCAAGGAACATTATATGACAGTTGTGAAATAAAAATAATCAAAAAAATTTAAGAAAAAAATTAATTTAGTTACAAGAGATTTCAGGAAGTTATTGAACTTTGTGAAAAAACTTATTTTTATAAGCGAACATATGTAAGGTAAAAGCTATTTATTTTTTAAAATTTAATCTACTATGTCTTGACATAAAATTAACACTAATTTCAATAACCTAAATTCGAAAATTATTTCGTAAATGATTTTTATTTAAGAAAATGTAATGGTCAGATACACGTCTTCTGGCGTTGATTACAGTAAATTGAGTCAAACTTTACTCTTATTAAATGTTTAAAAGCTTTAAATATATATATATATATATATATATATATATATATATATATATATATATATATATATATATATATATATATTGTTTATATTCTCAAATTGTATTACATTCTTATGTCCGAAAAATTATATTAAAAATCGCTAAATTTTAAAAATGTTCATTTTTCAAATGCACCATTAATTGAATTTAATTAGTTTTTGTTTTTCTAAAAAAATTATAATAAATAGTCTGAGAACCTTAGAATAGTTTCTTGTTGAAACAAAAATACGTAAATAATATAATTATGCAAAATAATTTTAAATTACACAAAAAATTATACGGTGTCCGAAGTTACCCCCCTTTGAAGGCTAACTCCGGACACTTGTTTTTTACTTCACAGAAAATAACAGAGGTAAATAAAAAAATGTTAACTAGAAATATCAACACACAAGACCCTAAGGATGATATATTCTGAACGTCAAACTTCCAGATATTATATTATAAAAAATATTAATAAAAAACATTGAAAACCGTCCGAAGTTACCCTATTTGACGGTAATTTTTTACCTTTGGCTGTTGAAGTTGGCCAAACTTTGAAAATTGTGGTTGGCCCAACTTACGCATCTAAAGTTGTGCCAACTTTGGCGTCAGTCTTTGGACCAACCATTGAAATGTATAGTTGGCACAACATATACATTGTAAGTTGGGCCAACCAAAAAATCGCACCTGGGTACCTTATATTAAAATTTGACAAAATTTTTGACCTATAGGTTAAAAGAAGCTTGACTTAAATTTTAATAGTAAGTTTAAATCAATAAAAGATGTTATAAACTATAATTAAGGTAGGCCCATAGTCAGAAACAAATTACATTTGACCTAAATTCAGGTCAATTTTAAAGGCAGTTTTAACCTACAGGTCAAAAATTGACAAACTAATCCCTCAGCCTTTAAAATTTAGGTCAATTTTAAAGGCAGTTTTAACCTACAGATAAAAAATTGACAAACTAACCAATATACCCTCAAACTTTAAGTCAATTTTAAGGATAGTTTTGACTGAAAAGTCAAAAATTGATAAACTTATCGCTCTGCCCTCAAAATTTAGGTCAATTTTAAGAGCAGTTTTAACCTACAGGTAAAAAACTGACAAGCAATTCCCTCTGCCCTCAAAATGTAGGTCAATTTTAAGGGCAGTTTTGACCTAAACGTCAAAAATTCACAAACAATTCTCTCTGACCTTAAAATTTTGGTCAATTTTAAAGGCAGATTCAACGTACAGGTCAAAAAGTGATTTTTTTGCACATCTCTAATATATATATATATATATATATATATATATATATATACGAAAATTTTAATTCGAGCGTTTACACATGTGCGGAAATTCTATTGCATATCTATGTCGATAGTCGAATAAATTCATTGAATTCCAACTTTTATTATTAATAGCGCCAATTACTCTTTCTTTCTCTATCTTTCTGATGGCTGCTATTTAAATTCGCTTCAGTTGCAAAGCCTTTTGTAAATTGTTATAAACATAAAGTGTTTTCATTTTGTTAATTTAATTACATTTTGAATGCAAATGAAATATGCAGTGAGGAAGGAAAACTAATTTTTTAAATTAGAGGGAGGGAAAATTTTATCAAATTTCGTGAAATTACTTTATGGAAGTGGTATAGACATATACATCAGGGATCACAGACTATCACCTTATCAAGTTTTTTCGCCTATTTCACCCATTTCGTAAATTTATAATAATATTTTTAACCAAAAATAGTTTAAAAATATTTTCGATTAATTATATTAACTAACTATATTATTAGAAAAGTTTTAAAAAATTATGAATAACAAATAAAAAATATACCCATTTTGTTTGTTATATGCTTTTTTCTATATAACAAATTTTGTTTGACTGATCTAAATTATTATGCAAATTAACCCGTGTAGAAAAATTGTTGGGTTCTAGTGTGGAGCCAGAAAGACAGTCTATTCTTTAACGGGGCGCTGAAAAGACTGTCTGATCATGGGCTAATCAGACCAGTGACGATCGAACCACGCGTTGGTCCAGACTGGACGAGCTAATCAGATCTTATCAGCAGTGCTAATATTTAAAATTTTAGGTTCGATTTCAATATTTCAGGTTTTTAATTTTAAATAATTTACTTAAATTTACTCGTTTCTCACGTTTATTCAATCCAATGTGAATATATGAATTATTAATAATAATAATAAATATTATTATATATATAAGATGTTATTGTTTTTTGGATTGTAATCAATTTAGTTAGATGTTGATTTGTTTATTATTTTTTAATGCATATTAAAATCATTTTCAAGCACGAAACTTTTCGTCCATCAACGATGAACCTCATCAGGTGAAATTCGAAAATTCAAAATCTGTAAATAGTTCCTTAACTTTTACAAACAATTTACACTTAAAATTAACATCCATAAATTACATGTCAAAAAGATGTTCTGATTTAAATTACATTATATAATACTAATAATTTTTATAAGGTTTTTAAATAAAAAACACAAAAATACAAAAAACATTAAATTTACAAAAAACGTTAGAAAAACATAACCTCACTTACTAATAGGATCTCTTCTCTCACATGTCGTCATTCATTTATAAAAGTGATATGAACATTGTAAAAAAACATTGTTGTGAATCTTTACAAATGTTCAACTTTTTCCAAAAAATAAATTAAATTAAAAAGAACATTGTTGCAAAAACAGACACTTTGTGGGAAATAAAAAACCACATGTATAATTTAAATCAAAAGTAATTAAAAAAAAGTGAAAATTGGTGATTTAATTATTGGAAAATTTGAAATCTGCTTTATCAATACGGATATAGAAGTCTACTTTATCCTGCTCTCACGAAAATTCAAAATGCGTTAAAACACAAAGTGTATTATGTGTTCGTAATGAGCGAGTGATAGATCTTATTTAGTGATGTTAAGTCGCTCTTTTTGTTGACTGTATCATTTCTCAAAATATGAAACATCTCTCTAAATTTCCTTCTATTATTATTCTGCTCGTTACATATAATCTTAGTGTTTTGGAATATAAATTTGTGATCATGAATGTGTGAGTGTTCGACGAGAGCTTCTCTTATCAAGTTTGCAGTCTCTTTTATGTTCATATATTCTGTCTTTAATATACCGACTTGTTTCACCTATATAACACTCTCTAAATCTGAATCAGCGAAATCTCGCTGATTTCCAGCTATAAGTATACCACTGATTTCTTTCAGCGTATATATACTGATGAATCAGTGAAATTTCACTGATTTTTCAGCTAATATACGCTAATTGAAATCAGTGGTATACTTATCGCTGATTCAGATTTAGAGAGCAAGATCCACACTGGCATGGAATCAAACAATATTGAAATTGAAATCATGTTTGACAAAGTCTGTGAGTTTAATTCGTAATATTATTGCTGATGAAGGTGTTTGCAACAATTTTTTCAAAATTCAAAACAATATATTTGATAAGTACCAAAAAGAAAATCGGGCACTAAAATCTTGATTGTACTTAAAAAATTTTGAATTCTAGTGATGCCAATGAAGTCCAGTCCCATATAGCATACAGTTAGACCGTCCAGATGCGTCTAGTTGGGGCAATCACTGGACTCCAGACTGCCCTGAAACTTTTCTACGCGTGTTATTCTCCTTTTTATTTACTCTCTAAATCTGAATCAGCGAAATCTCGCTGATTTCCAGCTATAAGTATACCACTGATTTCTTTCAGCGTATATATACTGATGAATCAGTGAAATTTCACTGATTTTTCAGCTCATATACGCTAATTGAAATCAGTGGTATACTTATCGCTGATTCAGATTTAGAGAGTATAAAAAATACCAGAAAATTATTAATTGTTAAAAAATATTGATTAAGAAGTAGGAAATATTTAATAAAATATAAAATAAAACAAATAAAATAATTTGCATCAATTCTTCTTCTTAATTTCAATTGTTTTAATAAAATTCAAAGTTTTTTAAAAATAAAAGAAAAAAATGTTTATAAATTATATTTGTTAATAATAATTAGAAAATTCAATTGAAAATGAAACTGAAAATTTTTGAATTTTTAGAAAATAAAGGAAAAAATTTGATTAAAAAAAAATGTTCTGTTAAATTTATTGACGAAAGATTTTCAAAAATTTAATATCCAAATCTATTTGAAATTAATCAACTTTAAAAATATTGTTATAAAACATAAGGATATGGATTACTCCGAGTCTTTGACTCGGAGTGATTGATTTCTTCATGTTTTATAATAATTAAAGAGAATCGAGTGTTAAAATCATTATTTTATATTATAAGAATATTGTTACTGTAACTTCTTCAAAATTATTTTCATATTCAATTATTATCTAAAATTATAACTATATAGGTAATTCATTTTTAAATAAATTTTTATTAGAAAATTCTACGAGAATGCAATTATTTAATTACAAAAGTAAATTATTTATTGAATAATTGAATGTTTCTTAAAATTTAATTCTTATAAAGAAATTTATTAATAAATTTTTAAATAATTGAATTCTTTCGACGAATTTTAATAAAAAATTTTAGAATAGTTACATTTTCCAAGGAATTCGATTAAAATTGTATTAAAAATAATAGAAATTCTGCGATGAGTTTATTATTTCTGAAAATAATTGAATTATTAAGAAGAAACTTATAAAAAATTTGTACCTAAATATTTGAATTCCTGTGAAATTTTTATTATTCATGAAAATAACTAAATGTTTGCGTACAATTTTATTAAAATTGTTTTTAAATATAATTGAATTCTTTTGAGTAATTTTATTAAAATAGTATGATATTGAAAATCATTGAAATGAGGAAAATTTTTTAAAATAATTAAAATTCTGACAAGAATTTTATTAATATTTTTGAAAGTAATAGAAGCAATTTTACTATTCTAAAAGAAGAATTTTTTTCTCTCATTTAAATAATTTTATTTTCTTATTCTCCAGACACACGTGTGTGCACTGTGAACTTGAGAGTTGTACATACTTCGCTTTCGAGGACGATTACATAAAATTAACTGTGTGTAGGCTTTTGAAGGGAGGCAAAAAAAAAAGAAAAGAAACGAAGGCGAAAAAAAGTAATACAAAACTCTCGAACAAAAACAACAATCTTTGCACGGTTAACATTTTCCAGCAGTACTATATAGCCCTGTACGTAATTACGGTACACAGTCGAATGTTCCTACATTGCGTCCGCACATTGTGCAATTATAGCGTGCATGCGACCAAAGAAATGGGTGTTAAGATGACTTTAAAAATAACTTGCGTTTCATACCATTCTTTAAACCTGTGATTATCCACTTTTTAAAATTGGAACCGCTGTCCTCTTAATTTTTTTTAACTTTTATTTTATCATATTCTTTTTCTTCTTCCTCGAGCCTCGAACAAAATAAAACGGTTAAATGGAATTTCACTCTTGGAATTTTTAATAGAATTCATTGCATACTTTTCGATTTTAGGCGCGCGAAAAATAATTGACTTATACTTCTTTCAATTTATTTTTATGGCTTCAATTTTTTAAATGTAATTTCCGAGATCAGAATCGGACTTTTTTATACGGTATTAGCAAATTTACAATTAAATTCGCATGACATTGTTTTATTTTGACATAAATAGCCACAATATTGCCTTTGTTTTGCCATGTTTATGTCAAAATATTTAACAATATTATTTCAATATTTACAAAAATTGCAATCAATATTGCCTAAAGTTTTGCCGTAAATAGCCACAATATTGTCTTAATTTTGAAGTAAATAGCCCAATTGTGCCCAAAGTTTTTTAATTTTGCCACTAAAATTGCCAAAATTTTTGTCCTAAATTATCAGAAAGTTCCTTAATTTTATCCTAACATTGCTGTATCATTGCTACAAATTGCCATAAATGTTGCCAAATGTACTGTGCCAATATTACTTTCATTTTGTCAGTATATATTGTCATGAGTTGTCATAATAAGACATAATAATTACCACCAATTGCTATTTTTAAAAAATATTGTCCAGGCGCGTAGCCAAAAATAAGTTTCGGGGGGGGGGGGGGGTATGGAATTTGATAAGAGGTGTACTCAGAATAAAATTAGAAATTTAGGCTTTAACATATATATGTTTTTCCAAAATTTCGGCCTTGATTTTGCCATTATATTGACATCAATTATCACATTAGAATTTTGTATTCAATTCTATATCCTTTGCATCATCCCAAGTGCGAAATTAAAAACGGCCCAAAACTGGCCCAGTGACGGCATAGTCAGTGCCTACTCTTGGCAGACAATAGTGGCCCGACTGTCGGGAGGTTAACCGCGGTTGGCCGTCGGCAGCCAATTCTCGGCCGATTCTCGGTAAACATTAATGGCCCATTATTGGCTGCCATTACTCCCCAGTGTTGACAAAATTAAAAAAAAAATTTTTTTATTTAATTAACTAATTAATTCATAATATTTATACAGTTTATTTCACTAAATTAATCGCAAACTTACAAATATTTGAAAAATTCTTACCGCTCGCGGGGATCGATACCTGAACCTGACGCACCACAGCCTAACACTCTGACCACTCTGCTACTCTAACGTGAAATCGAGGAAACAAAAGGGTTCTTATAAGCTACACTACACTGGCCGATACTGTGCCATTATTGGGCCGAACTACGTCCCAATATTGGCAATTATAATTTGTCATCATAGATACAAAATGATAGAAATTAATGTGCCATTCCTGGGCCAAGCTACGTCCTAATTCTGGCAATTATAATTTGCCATCAGGCAAAAAAAATTTTCCAAAAAAAAAAAAATTTTTCCATTAAAGTGTCACTAATGGGCCGATCTTCGTCACATCACTGGCAACTGAATATTGCCATTAAAGATTGATCAACTTTGCCATGAATGTGCCATTATTGAGCCAAGCTACGCCCCAATTCTGGCAATTACAATTTGTCATCAAAGATACAAAATGTTTGCCATTAAAGTGCCACTAATGTGTCATTAATGGGCCGATCTTCGTCACATCACTGGTAATTGAATTTTTCCTTTAAATATTTATCAACTTTGCCAATAATGTGCCGTTATTGGGCCAACCTACGCCCCAATTCTGGCAATTATAATTTGCCATCAAAGACACAAAATTTTTGCCATTAAAGTGCCACTAATGTGCCATTAATGGGCCGATGGTCGGCACATCACTGGCAATTGCTTTTTGCCATTAAAGATTAATCAACTTTGCCATGAATGTGCCATTATTAGGCCGAGAGCTGACCCAGTCTTAAAAAATTTGAAAATCTGACCATCGGCGCCATCATTGGCCCATCAATGGGACGTTTTGAACAGCAGTAATAACCCAGTAACTACTGCCAATTCTCGGCAGACATTACTAGACCAATGATGGGCCGTTTTTGCAGTCTTGGCATTTCGCACTTGGGATGCCTCCAGAATGTGCCGCGTGAAGGCTGCAAAGGTTTCACATTACGGTGAAAGACGGTAAAGACTACTTTCTCGTCCTAGGACCGTAAAACTACTACTTGAAGCAAAGCCATGCTTTCCCTCTCAAAACGCACCGAGTAACCGCGGATTACATTCTCGTTTTGTATAAAATGTCGTGTGTACCTCGGACGCACGCATTTCTCGTCCTCGCTTGTTTACAGTACTCGGCTTCGCCTCGTACTGCAAAATCAATCTGGGACGAGAAACTTGCGCTTTGCGTCCTCGTTGCACAATGTACTATTATTATTATTATTAATTATGCTATTTATTATTTTTTATTATTATTAATTATTATTAATAATAATGTAAAGTACTAAATTTTAGTAAAGAACAAAATATGAAACTAGCCTTAAAGGAAAGTAAAATTTTTTTTATTAAAACAAAGAATAAAATTTTCTCTAAACAATAATTTAAGGAGAAAATTGTAATGAATTTGTTAAAGATTTTTTATTGGAATAAAAATAATACGGCACTGGAGATTATCGAGTTTAAACACGTGCGGAGAGGGTCAGGAAAACAAGTTGCTCGTCCCGTGTAGTTTTTTGTAAAATGAGAAGGCTACAATTAAGGGGTAATTATTTCTGGAGGTGCAAGTAGTCCTTGTGAGCATATGGCGACCGCTCTCGCGAAAATACTTTCGCTGTATACATTTTTTTTAATAATACACTTATTCTTCCATTTATACGTCTGTCCTTAAAGTGAAAAAAGAATTACATTCTCAATTTTTAGAAACAGTATCTTTGCCCTCCTAATACTTAGTAATGAAATCGTCTTCCTTTTTTATTTCATTTTTTTTATTTTTCCTATATTGTTTTATCTTATTATTCTATTTTCTTTTCTTTTTTATTTATAGTTTTTTATTTTTATTTATAGTTTTTTCATTTTTATTTACAGTTTTTCTACTTTTCCATTTTATATGCTTTCAATTTTGTTTTTTTTTATTTTCGTTCCATTCCCCTGTTTATTTAATATTTTTTAAACTCACTATTTTCAACTAATTCAAAATTTTTTTATTTATCATCAAATAAAATAATAACAATAATAAAAAAAAACTTATTAAACGAATATCGTGAAAAATTATTTTATTTATAAACTTAAATTTATGTATAGAAATTTTACACTATTTTGAATTACAGTAATATTATTGCAATAAAAATAATAATATTTTGCTGACTATTTTATGTAGTATTGTTTATATAATGAATTATTGATTTATTATTTGAGTCTCGGCTTGTATTGAGCGCAACTGTCCCATCGTTTTGAGCTTCGAAACACGTACCACACGATGCGCGACTTAATTAAGGTTAACTGCTTATTCAACACAATGCATTGACGTCTCTCTTTTCCGATCTATTACACGCTAAATAAGTTCCGGCTTTGTTTTATATAATTCCTTTTTATTTCATAAACAGAAAAAGAAATATAAAAAAAACATCAAAAATAATTAAATACTTTTTTTATATAATTCAATTTTGCCATAAATTGCCCTAAATTGTTACATAATTACCTCAATTTTGTCCAAATTTGCCACAGTAGTGTAATATTGCCATTAATTGCTCAAATATTGATACAAGTTTGACAATATTGTCTGAGTTTTGCCCTAAATTGACACACAATTGTCTCAAGTTTCTCTTAACTTATTACAGAATTGTAGTTCAATATTACAGGCCTCCCACTCATGCCACTATTGACACTTTTTTTAGTTGATGCCACTATTTAGCTACTATTTTGAAAAAAATGTCACTAATGCCACTTTTTTATAAAAAAGGCCACTAAAGACATTATTTTCAACTCACATGTTTAATTTTTAACTCAGGGTGGACACCAGGCATTGAGCTTTGAAAACTTGGAATTGGATGTGAATTTTTTTGTCAAACCTTGAAATAACCTGCAATTATGCTTCAAAATTTTTTAAAAACCTGAATAGACCTGTAATTGACATTGAATTTTATCAGCAAATTTTAGTGGCCACCCTGTAACTGTAGATGCCAGAAAAATTACATTTAAATTAATTACCCGCAAAATTTTACTAACGCTAATTGCGCAGTCTGACTGATCGCTATATTGGACATTATTTTATTATATTATAATATTTAACAAATCTTATAAATATTATCTATCTTTAGATTTTTCACGAAATAGGAAGCTGCTATCGGCTTAAAAAATTTTTATACCCTAACTTTCAAAACTCATAATTAAGTAAAAAAAATTCTTATGGTCTTAAGACAACCTACATGTAGTATCAGTAGAGTATCAGTAGAGGCATTATTTCTACCTTACTATACAAAACTGCACAAAAAATTTTTTTTTGCATCAATAATGGAATAAATATATCCTGTTGTCATGATAAATTTTTTTAATAAAATATTTGAACCCTTTTGCAATATATTATATAAAAATAATTATCATTATTGCCAGTAATTCTTGAAAATTAAAAAAATATACTTTACTGTCACAATTTGAAAAGAAATAATCCCTTTTTAATTACAGAGAAAGAAAAAAAAATTTGGTCGAAAAATGTTCCAGATACGAATTTTTTTTGACTTTTTCAAATTTTTCGGTTTTTCTAATACGAGCGGGTGGAAACGCTGGCTATTAAAAGTTTATAAAAAAAATTTGCAATGGTCTCCATTTGAAGAGCAGTAATTCCTCCTTAATTTCTGACATTGAAAAAAAAATGTGGTCAAAAATTTTTTGAGTTATGAATTTTTTTTTGACTTTTTTACATTTTTCGGTTTTTTGATAAAGCGGGTGGAAACGCTGGCTATTAAAAGTTTATAAAAAATATGTACTGGTCACCATTTGAAGAGCAGTAATTCCTCCCTAATATCTGACATAGGAAAAAAAATTTTGGTCGAAAATTGTTCGAGTTATGAATTTTTTTGTACTTTTTCAAATTTTTCTTGTTTTTGATCCGGGCGGGTGGGAACGCTGGCTATTAAAAATTTATTTAAAAAATTCACAACGGTCAAATTTTAAAATGCAATAATCCTTCTTTGATTTCTGATAAAGGAAAAAAAATTGGTAGAAAATTATTTGTGTTATGGGTGATTCTACAAACGAAGGACGAAAATCAAGAAAATTTGGACACAACATTTTTTTCTCATTTAAGGTCTGAAAAGTATTTTAACTTCAAGTTAATGGTACTAATAAAGACATCCATAAGTGGCCAGACAAAATATTAAAAATTACAAAAGTTATGGTTATTTATAAACAATTTATCCAGAGAATTAAAATCGTGTCAAGAAAATTCACATTAACATAAAAATTAATGAATGGATTTTTATAAAATTGGTTACTCGGGGGTTTACGGGGTTGCTGATTAAGAATCCAATGTCAGGTTTTCAAAATTCAAAATGGCGGATCTAATATGGCGGACGACTTTTGAAAAAACTTATCGTATTCGTCTAAAAATCATTACCCGGGGGTTTTCGGGGTTGCTGATTAAGAATCTAATGTCAGTTTTTCAAAATTTAAAATGGCGGATCCAATATGGCGGACGAATTTTGAAAAAACTTATCGTATTCGTCTAAAAATCGTTACCCGGGGGTTTTTGAGGTCGCTGATTAAGAATCTAATTAAATGAATTTTTAAAAAATTGTTCGATATTTATTAAATTTGATTTTGTAAAATATATTTAAACGTTAAATAAGTTATTAACCTAGAGGAAAAGTTAGAACTAACAATTTACAAGTTACCACCATTTTCGCAACTTTTGAATCAGATAGTTCAAGATTATTTAAAATACGGTATACTTGATGCATACGGAAATTTCAGAGGACTGAAAAGAAATCGAATACTAAATACTTTGAGTACACCTCTAGTTTTTAACGTTGAGTTTAATTTTGAATTTACTTTTTAATAATTTATTAATTTATTTTTATTTAATTTATTTAACTAATTAATAATAATAATAAATTGTAATTAATTAATTAATTATGATTATTAAAAATTATTTAAAATTTATTTATTTATTTTTATACATCTATAAACTATAAATATAGTAGTAGAACTAAAAACATAATTAAATTGTTTAAACAAATTGTAAAAACAATGGTTAATTTGAAAAAAGTTGACCTCGGATTGGTAATAAGCGAAACAGAAAATCACCGAGTAACGATTTTCAGACGAATATGTTAAGTTTCTCCAAAATCGTCGGCCATATTGGATCCGACATTTTGAATTAAAAAATTTTAAAAACTGACATTAGGTTCTTAATCAGCAACCCCGAAAACCCCCGAGTAACGATTTTTACGAGGATCAATAAAAGTCATCGGTTTACACGGAAAAAAAAAAGTTCGAAGATTATTCGGGAACTTCGTTCTTAACTCTTGGATACGGCGGGTAGTTCACAGAGAACTAAAGGTTGCCTCGTTTAAATATGTCATTTACTATTTCTCTACAAATTATAACTATTTCACCACTTCTCGGCAAACTGTTCTTGAAAAAGTCGGGAACTGTTCAAGAAAATCGAAAAGTTAGGCGAATGCAAGAAAAAATGGATTCTGCTTCCCCCCTCTCACTTCCCCTCCTTGACACGTCCGCACACACACACATTTATCCTTGAAGATCACATACAATTTTTATTTTTTATTAAGTTTCTGAAATAGAAAAAACCATATGAGAGAAAAATCGACGGCGGCTGGAACGGAACTCGCGTACCCGAGCTAAACAGGAGCGTTAAATACCTCAGCATAAAATAAATATATAAGGCACGCAAGTCTTACTGACGTTGAGACTGGTGCGCACAGTTTCTGCGCACCAAGATTCCTTGACGAGTTCCCGAAAATTTCAGAAACAGTTGCGGCCAGTGCCATGGACTTTACATGAGAAAGAAATGAAAAAAAGACTGTTGGACTATTTACAGCGTTTTCTAATACAGTTCCCGAATTTCTTTCAAACATTCATTGATTACCATTGAATGTTCGACGCTAGTTCAGAGCTGTTACCACGTATCCAAGAGTTAGGAAATAATTCCTGAAATATCTGGGAACTTTTTTTTCCGTGTAAATAATTTTTGTTGTAATTTAATTAATAATTGTTTTTAACAAATTACGTATGGTCTATTTGTTTCTATAAGCACAATTTCACAAATCATAGAATTGTAAAAGTAAGTTCAAGTGTCTAATAATAAAGAACTACTTTGATTTTAGTGGGTTAAACTTTATTCATATAAAAAATACTTATTCCATTTGTTTGTTTATGTCAATAGAATTATTTATGCGAAATGAAAATTGAAAATTCAGTTAGAGCAATTTCTTGTAAATTTAATTAGGATTATTTTAAGACCAGAAAATCGAACAATAGTTGAAAATTGTTAGTTTTACGCTATTTTTAGTGATGTAGTGTACATCCTATCTCAAAAGTGCCAGACGAATGAGAACCAGACGAATGAGAATTTGGCATTTTTTGTTTAAAAAATAGAAAAATAACATTAAATGAAAAAATCCTTCAGTTCTATCTTATAGAGAATAATAATCTACAAAATATAAGTCTATAGAATAACCAAAAAATAAAATCTTTTTTTAAAAAATGTATGCCAGACGAATGAAAATTTGTCTGGTCACAACACAATCTCCGTCACAAATTCAATAAAACCCGATTGGTATCACATTTAGTTTAGTTTAATTAACAACTACAACGAACAGTAACTTCTTCAGAATGTTGATTTTTAATAATTTTTACATTTTTTGCACTGCCAGACGAATGATAACAAATTCAGGGGACAAACTTCGTGAAGATATTTTATAAATAAGATATAGAGAAACGTCATAATTATTTCCATATTAGTAATCTACAACTATTCAAAATTATTAATTCAGTATAAATTTTCCGCAAAACATTTGAAATGTGATATTTATTCTCAATATGAACTGTCATTCTCCCAAAGGGGCATGCCAGACGAATGAGAATTTAGCACTATAATGTGTATTTTTTGCAAAAAAATATTTTTTTTCATCGGTTTTTTTTCTGTGCCATAATAGAAACCATTAAGATTTATAATTTCTATTAAAAGTAAAATTATTCTTTCCAAAATTAATATACAAAACATGCTTCAGACATCAAAATTCCCTCTTTTGTAGAATCACCCTTATTTATTTATTTCTGTACATTTGTATACCCGCGGTCCTGTCGAACCGCGGGTTTATATTTTTTTTTGACTTTTTTCGAAATCAAATATTTTTTCTTGGGCAGAAATTAAAGACGGATTAATGCTGTTTAAATTGTGATCATTCAAAATTTTTAATAGCCTGCGTTCCCATCCGCTCGTATCAGAAAACTGAAAAATGTGAAAATTCATAAGTGGAACAATTTTTGACCAATTTTTTTTTCTTTGTCAGAAATTAAAGAGAAAGTATTGCTCTCCAAAATGTGACCATTACGATTTTAAAAAAGAAAAATTAAATAACCAGCGCTCTCACCCGCCCGAATCAAAAACAAGAAAAATTTGAAAAAGTACGAAAAAAATTCATAACTCGAACAATTTTCGACCAAAATTTTTTTTCCTATGTCAGATATTAGGGAGGAATTACTGCTCTTCAAATGGTGACCATTGCAAATTTTTTTATAAACTATTAATAGCCAGCGTTTCCACCCGCTCGTATTAGAAAAACCGAAAAATTTGAAAAAGTCAAAAAAAATTCGTATCTGGAACATTTTTCGACCAAATTTTTTTTTCTTTTCGAAAAATGTAAAAAAGTCAAAAAAAAATTCATAACTCGAACAATTTTAGACCAAATTTTTTTTTTCTTTAATAGAATTTAAAGAGGGATTATTGCTTTTCAAATTATGACAATTGCGAATTTTGTGTAATAAACTTTTAATAGACAGAGTTCCCACCCGCTCGTATTAGAAAAACCGAAAAATTTGAAAAATTACAAAAAAAAAATTCATAACTCGAATAATTTTCGACCAAATTTTTTTTTCAATGTCAAAAATTAAAGAGGAATTATTGCTCTTCAAATGGTGACCACTGCGAATTTTTTTTTATAATCTTTGAATAGCCAGCTTTCTCACCCGCCCGTTTCAGAAAACCGAAAAATATAAAAAAGTCAAAAAAAAATTTGTAACTGGAACATTTTTTGACCAATTTTTTTTTCTTTCTCTGTAATTAAAGAGGGATTATTTCTTTTCAAATTGTGACCATTGCGAATTTTTTTAATAAATTTTTAATATTCAGTGTTCCCATCCGCCCGTATCAGAAAACTGAAAAATGTGAAAATTCAAAAAAAAAATTCAAATGTCGATAAAATTCAAATCCGAGCTAATCTATCAAAACTGAAATAGGTTGTTGCTAGTTTCGATAAGTACTTTCAGAAACTGAAGTCAAAACTTAGTGCACATTCGATGACCTCAAAAACGTTGCACTGTGTTATTTTTCACAATTTGCACTTTATGTTGACAAATCTGTGTCTTTATTTGCAAGGGAGTAGACCCTTTTGATAATGATGAGAATAAATAACCATGTACTTCAAAAATTCAAACATTCATAATTGAGGCAAATTTTTTTTTGTATTTTACAGTTTTGTATAGTAACGTAGAAGTAGTGTCGTTGATGATATCACTCTCTAAATCTGAATAAGTGAAATTTTCACTTTTTTTATGTGTGAACCTATTTCTCACTTATTAATAAGTAGAATCTACTTATGAATAAGTGAAATATTCACTTTTTTATGTGTGAACTTGTTTTCACTTATCAATAAGTGAAATCCGCACTTATAAGTAAAATATTTAGTTAAAAAGTAATCAACCTGCGCATTATATTACAATTATTTATACTTTTAAATGTTTAGAAACAATGTTTTTATCATTTCAGTTAATGAATAAAAATTTTTTTATTTTATTTAATTCTAAAAATTGTCATTTAAAATTTAATAAAATTTTTTTAAAATATTCAATTAAATATTATATTAACAGTAATCTAATAACTAACTTTTTATTTACTTAGTATTTAGTAGTACTTAAAATTTATTGTGTTAGAACACAATAAAGTAACTCTTTATTTAATTTTCTACTACACGGAGAGAGAATTAACTATATTAATCTTCGTATTCCAAATAGAGGTAAGAGTGAGGGGTATAAATTTTATCGGTATTCCATATACTAAATGGACATTTTTCACCAATTTCTGATCCCCCCCGCCTCTGGTTGTGGACAATCATGAACATTTGGCAAACCCTCTCCCCTTTACACTTATCCACGTGGACAATGCACATTTGAAAAGTATGTATTTTTTTTTAATATTACTCCTGCATTTTAAAAAGTAATAAAGCTCATTTTAAACATATTTCAAAGCACAAAATTACGAACATGATTAACGATTAAAATAATAAATAAACACTATAATTTAATTAAACGCTTAATTTTTTTAATTATTATATTGTTATATTAACACCATAGTCAGGGAAACAAAATTTTTTCAGTAAAATCAAGGAAATGTCAATAAAAAATTTTTTTCAGGGAAAGTAAGAAAATTGAGACATTTTTTCGACTTATAAACAAATCTTTCAAATTAATAAAAATTAGCATCTAATTTTTGTAAAATGCAATATTTTTAGTATTTATAATTACATATTTCCAAAAATCCAAATACATACGAAAATAATATTTAAAAATTATTTTTAACATTTTAGAGAAAACATTTATTTTCAAAATCTTTAATTAAAATTCATCAAATAATTAATAAGTTTATTTCAATTATACAATTAAAATTCATCAAATAATTAATAAGTTTATTTCAATTATACAAAAAATCTATTAAGAAATTCAATCCTATTTTTTAAAAATTGCATTAAATTTTTTTTAAAAACTAATTCGTATAATTGTTTTATAATGATTATTTAAGATTTAATTATCTTCGAACAATGTAAATAAAAATTTTTGAATATTTCCTTTTTGGACTTATTGAAATTTTTGACAAATTATGGTTCTGTTAATAATTAAAATTCTCAAAGAATTTGATCATTTTTATTAATATTTTTTACTAATTCTATTATTTTTAAAATATTTTTATAAATTTTAATTGTTTTTAAAGATAATTGAATCTTAAATAATCATTATAAAACAATTATACTAATTACTTTTTAAAAATATTTTAATGTAATTTTTGAAAAATAATTGAATTATTTAAAAGAGCTTTTGTATAACTTTAAAAAACTTATAAATTTTTTGATGAATTTCATTTAAAAATCTTGGATATAAATGTTTTTTTCAAAATGTTGAAAATTATTCTGAAATATTATTTTTGTATGTATTTAGATTTTTGGAAATATATGTACCCGGGTAGCAAAATCCAAGTTGCTACCAGAGTACAGATCTGATGCAGACCTGTTATTCTAGATCTGGAACGGATCTGGAATTTTACATGGTCCAAACCAGAAGCAGACTTGGTAACCAATTAAACAGCTCTATCTATATGCAGGTACCAAAACTACTAAACTGATAATTTAGTACACTCATTTAACTGATTCAATTATAATTAAATAAGAATTATTAATTAAGCTTAATGAGATTAATTAATGAGTAGCTCATAATATTAATTTTTTCATTATATACTATAAAATACCGAATATTTATTCATAATAATAATAATTTGTAATACACTGAAATATTGATAAAATTTGACCAATTTTTAGTTGTTTTTTACTGATAACCATTAATTTTGTCATTGACAATAAGTTAATTTTAACTGATTGCAGAAGTAAAATGTCAGTCATTTATTGTTAGTTAACCCAGTGATTTTTAACTGATTCAAATTTAGAGAGCACAATTAAAATATAATTGTTCTTTTCGTTTCACGAATATTTATATTTTATGACCCTTATAATGCACAACATTTCCTTCTGTATGCTTTTTAAAATTACTTTACTAAACAGTTGGTTACTTAATGTATCTATTGGACTGAATTCAGATTTATAATTGTTTAACCTAATATTCGAAAATATTTACTCGGAAACAAATCCCTGTATTTACAATAAATTCTATAATCATTATTCTACACAAGTAATTTATGCTTACAAATTAAAAACCGAGAAATCTGAAAATGTACTATATAAACAACTTTTGGGAATTTCCCAAACGTAGCATGAGCGCGTAAAGTAACCCTGCACCGCAGGGGTTCTACCTATCTTTCTTTCGGGTTTCAGTAAGTGAGAGAGAGAAAGAGAGTCTATTTGCTCTGCTTTTTGAATGCAATTTTTCTCTAAGCCCAGATTCTCAGACATCCGAGATGGTTGAGCGGTTAAAGCGTTTTATCTTGCGTCCCCTACGTCACCAAAACCTGCGTTGCGATATATAGTTAGGTGCTCGAATCCCTGCGTTTAGGAATTTTCTTAATATAATTATAATCTACGACTTTAATAAAAAAAAAATGAAATACTGTGTTTAGGAGTGTGTATTTAAGTAGTTCTTCCAGCTTAAACTGAAAAAAAAATTGAAAAAAATTAAAAAATAAACAATTTAAAACATTTAAATTTAACTTAAATTTTGCTTTTTGTAATTTATTTAAAAACAATCTTATTCATTTGAAAAATGCCTATTTTATTAATTGCAAAAAATGAAAATATTATTATTGTATTTAAATTAAATATATTTTCAACTAAAAACACAAATTTTACAAAATGCAAAGCTATTATAATAAACAGCAAAGCAATGACCAGAAAAAAGCAAGAACCCACGCTAGGTACTGTCGAACGCCTTGTTACCATACGAACAACAGAGAAAATCAAATCTGGTTATATACACGTTTCAGACATGTTCCGCGTTTCAAACCAGCTTTGGCACAGACTTGGTTACCAGATCAGGCCCAGATCTAACCAGATCAGTTACAGACCTGATCCAGACTTCAATTGCTACCCGGGTATTTGAAAACACTGAAAATATTGAATTTTAAAAAATTAGAAGCCAATTTTCATTCATTTTAAAATTTAATTTAAACAATTTTTAAAAATTGTAACAAAATACTTAAAATAAATTAATTATTTTTCAATTAAATTTTACAAAATTTCAACTATTCAAAAAGATTTTTATTATAGATATACTTCAAAAATTAAATTATGTCTTAAAAATGATTCAAAAACAATTTTTGAATGATTTGTTTATAGTTACTTTTCGCATTATCAAAATAACATGCACGTTTCTAGTAAAAATTGTGGTTTTTTATGTATTGTCTCAATTTTCTTAATTTCCATGAAAAAAATTTTTTCCTGACATTTCCCTGACTATGGTGTTAATATAATATTATAATAATTTTTAAAAAATAAAGATTTTAATCAAATTATAGTGTTCATTTATTATGTTAATGATTAACTCATTAACCCCTGAAAAAAGAAAATTCTTATCAAATTTTATTTTATTGAGTGTCCTCTTTTCGATTCTTGTGTAAAAAAGAATTTCGTTCAACCCAAAAATTAAATATAGCGGTTGTAATTTTAAAAACACAAAAAAATTCATTTTTTTAAGTTTGATAATTTTTTTACCCTTTATCCCCTTCCCAGTGTATGACGTCTGTAGAGACAAAAATAATTCGTGCCACCAGTGTGTATGACCGCTATAGTGGCATCTAAAATGAAAATCTCGGTAATAAATGAAATATGAATATCAATGAATATTCTAAAGTTTTGGGGTCGCTTAAAATGCTGGTTCGGGGGATTTTAAGGTTTCTAAATCCAAATCTTTAGTCAAAATTTAAAAATTCAAAATACACTGAACTCTTTCTGTAATGGACTCGAATGTGCTGTGGTCCATTACAGCAAGAGTACCCTTGAAGCAAGGTCATCAAAACATTCAGGGCCGTATAAAGATTTAAAACATAGATTCTAAATAATTTTTTTTTATTTTCTTTAAATGCACAAATTTATAACTAAAAGCAAGTAATTAAGGGATGGAAACATAATTTTGGAAAATATTTTTTTTTTAAAATGACTGAACAGCTCATAAAATAATAAAAAATTGAAAATAAGATTTTAGTGGGGAGACTGTGCACCCGCAAAATTTAAAAAATAATACTTTGTTGGTGGCGCTAGTCGCCAAGCTCAGCGACCCCGTTTCCCCGCTCACCACTTCATCTACAAACTAGTCCATTACAGCAACGTCCATTACAGCAAGAGTTCAGTGTAGCCGTTCCAAAATGGCCAACGAAAAAATTTAAAGTCAGTAAACTTTGAAATTTGTCGATCGCCATTTTAAAGCCGCCATTTTTAATTTTTAAATTTTGATTATGCTGATTACGAATTCGATTTTAGTTTCCAATAAGTCAAAGTGGCCGATCCAATATAGAATAAAGTTTTTACTTTATGCAATTGATTTTAATTTTGTGACTCGGTGGTTTTTAAGGTCGATAATTACGAATACGATGTTTGTTTTTAAAAATTCAAAGTGGCTAATATAATATGAGGAAGAGAAATTTAAAAAAATTTCTATACACGCTCGCTGGTTGTGAGTCGGCGCAAGTGCTAAAACAGAAGTCAATTGTCAGTGAGCGCTCTTAGGACATTTACACCTACCTGACTGGTATAAGAACTCCCGAGTAACAAAATTAAAGTCCATTGCATAAATTAAAAAGAAAATTCCGCCATTTTAAATTTATGTAAACTTACATCTGTTCGTAATCAGCGACCCTACCCAGATAACAATCATGCGTCGCACTTTGTCGCACTTCGGGGTTGATAGTAAAACTGGTAATTAGGAGCAAAAGTGGGATAAGTGACTTGGGCGCAAATACGGACTAAAATGAATTTGTAATTTATGGAAAAATTAATTATAATTAATGATCAAAAAATATTTAAAATACTAAAGAAAAACTTTAATATTTTGCAAGTCATTCGTGTAATAAACTTATTGATAAATATTTTAATTGTTTTTAACCATTTTTACTACCAAGTCACTTATCCCACTTTTTCTCCCAATGTTTTTTTAAACCACTTTATATAAGCCCCTCAAATAATCTTATATTACATTAAATCAATAAAATTTATGAAAAATTTTTAAAATTGAATTATTTAATTTTATAATTTAAAATTTAATATAAAATTTATATTTGATTAATTTATATAATATGCATATGAGCCATTCTATTATATTTCGACTAAAGTCGTTGCCAACTAATTTTAAAAAATTATAATATTTTGCAGGAATGATTTTAAAGATATTAGGATCATCGAACAAAAAGAATTTTTTAAATATTTTTTATATTTATTGCAAAATAAGCATCTTATTATTATTGCCCAATTTTCGTAATTTTTCATTTTTCTGGTCAGGAGTTATTTACATTTTAAAATCGTGAAAATAAGCAAAGTGCCAGTGTTAATTGCTTATTTTTTAACATTTGTGAAGAAAAAAAGGAAGAAAGTGATAAGAAAAACTAAAAGTTATTAAAAGTTTCTTTATATTTCATAAGGTTTTATTCAATTTAATGATTTCTCTTTCTCACATTTAGCGAATGAAATTTGAAAAATAGGTTATTTGCCAGGTGAACTTTAAAATAATTTTTTATTTAATATTTCTTAATAATAATTGTTTCTATCAATTTATAATAATAAAATAATCCATTCATAATAAATTCTAATAATTTTTTACGTTTTCATAGTAAATTATGTGTTTTCTTTAATATTTTCTAATAGACCGTTTTTACGACTTTATATACTCTTCTTTAAAAATTTAACCACTTATTAAAGAAGGTTTAAATTTTAAAAAAATAATTTTTTTAGGAAACTCCATGATGTCCTTAGCATATTTTTTTAACAATATAAAATTGTTGTTTAAACAAATTATTGAAAATTTAATTTTTCTTAACTTTTTTTTAATATTATAAGAAATAGACATTTATTTATTTATTTTCAGTTTCCGATTTTTCAAATCTAAATATCTTGCAAAAAATTTTTTTTTTGCAAAACTGTTTGTCACAGTTCCCAGGTGCGAATTTAGGTTGGCCGCCAGAGTTTGAAGGTTGGCCCAAGGTTGGCCTAACTTTGGCAAGCGAAGTTTTGGTTGCCAGAGTTTGCCTAACTTTGGCAAGTACTAGTGCCCACAGTTGGCCCGACTTTGCAAGCCAACCATTACGTGCAGAGTTTAACCAACCGTTGGGCCAACTTTGGCGACAAAGGTTAGCACAACTCATCCAAACGTAGTTTAAAAGACTTTCAGTTTCGGTCGGCCGAACTCTGGGCCACGGTTGGACCAACGGTTGGCAAAACTTTGTCAAACGCAGTTTAATTGACTTGTTCTTTCTGAGTCGGCCAAACTCTGGGCCACGGTTGGCCCGACTGTTGCAGCTTTAATATATATTTAAGGATAAATAATAGGTACACGGAAAAAACTCTTTGTTTGTGGTATCCATAAATGAGCGATTCCATGTCAAGTGATCAAGGTGGAAAAAAATTTTTCTCCAATCGTGCCTAAACTTGGGGCTTTTGTAGTACTAGTGGATAGTGATTTTTGGTGAAAATATTTTTTTACCTAGTCCAATATTTTCCAAGGGGGAGGGGGTGAAAGTTTTGGGTTTTTCAGTACAATGCTTATTTTGATAATTTTTTACTCTTAAACAAATAAACATAAAAATTTGTCCGAGTACAGTTTCGAAAGGTTTTTTCATGCTCTTTCGATTGGAAACAAGCATTTTGAAAAAAAAAATTTTTTGACCAAAAAAATCAAAATTAAAAATAAATTTTAATTTTTGGGGGGGGAAGGATACGATTTTTTTTAAACGAAAGCTGAGGTTTTTTCCTAAAAGGACATATATGTGCAAAAGTGGGACTAGAATGTTTAAACACTGAAAAAAAGAGATTTCTACCAAATGGGGCCAAAAAACGGGTTTTGAGCACTCCGGTCAGTAGAAATCTCTTTTTTTCAATGTTTAAACATTCTAGTCCCACTTTTGCACATATATGTCCTTTTAGGAAAAAACCTCAGCTTTCGTTAAAAAAAAAAAGAAAATCGTATCCTTCCCCCCCAAAAATTAAAATTTATTTTTAATTTTGATTTTTTTTGGTCAAAAAATTTTTTTTTTTGAAAATGCTTGTTTCCAATCGAAAGAGCATGAAAAAACTTTTCGATACTGTACTCGGACAAATTTTTATGTTTAATTGTTTAAGAGTAAAAAATTATCAAAATAAATATTGCACCGTAAGACCCCTTGATCACTTGACGTGGAATCGCTCAAATATGGTTGCCACAACCACAATAAATTGTAAAATACGGGACAACTACATTTGTGGTTGTCACAACAACATTGAACTTTATGCACCAATGTAGTTGTTGGAATCAAGTCGTGTTGTTGGGACAACCACACAGTCTTGCTATCAAAATCGTTTTGTGTGGTTGACCCAACAGCAGAGTGTAATTGTCAGTGTCGTTCTGAGTGGTTGAGGCAACTAAACAGTTTGTTCTCAAAATCACATTTTGTTGTTGTAGCAACTGAATATTGTTGTTGTTAGAATCATTTTATATGGTTGAGGTAACTCATAATGTTGTTGTCAGAATCGGTCTATACTATAGTATTGCTACATTGAAAAAACTATATTCTAGGTTTAAGGATATAATCTTAGCTCCTATGTAAGTATATTTTTCATGCATTTATTCTTAAAGTAAGAAATATAATATTCTTAAAATAAAAAATTTTCTTATTTTAAGAAACTTTTGGGTAAGAATTCCTGAAGTGGGCAACGGATTTTCCAAGGTTTGCAATTTCTATAATAAACTTTATAAAAATAAAGTACTAATAGAGGGACAAACAGTCACCAAGTTTTATATGAAAATATTCATTTGTTTATTTTTTATAAACAATTTAATTTTAATGTAACCTTTTTTTTAAACATTTATATCTTAGAACTGGATTATCGGATTTTGATGAAAATTTTTTGTCACAATTATTGAAGGTTTGAGCTTTTTAAGAAAAATTATTTTAATGTTGAAAAAAATTATTTATTGTAAAAAACAATTGTTAATAATAAACAAATGAATAATTAATTGTGTTCTGGACCTTTTTCGTAAAATTTTTTTTCAGAACCTTAAACTATATAAAACAAGGATTAAATAACTGAAAGAAAAAGTTGGTAGATCGAAATAGTTTATTAACTGTGAATTTTTTTGTGAGCGCGGTCGCGTTGTTCTGTGAGTCGCGGCTTGACGTGGAGCTCCATAAGTTCATTGCACACTCACCACGAACACCAAGTATTCTTAAAAACTGAAATACAGAATAAGTATCTAAAATTTAAGATTATTAGTAGAATTATTTTACCACATTATTGTTTATATTAGTGACAATAATATGTGAAAATAATTTTTTTATTCAGGTATTTTTAAGAAATGTAATTTATTTTCAATTGAATAAATTTTACTTTGTTAGTGTTTAACTAGTATTTTTGTTTTAATTTTCGACTAAATTTGTAAGTAAATAAAAATTTTTTTTGTTAAATAAGTAAAAAGTTCACAGTAAAAAAATTTTCTTTAGATTAAAATTTTTGTTATGGATTTTTATTGAAACTGGTAAAATTTCGTCTAAAGCAGAGAATTCAAATTTCCTTGTGTTAGATTAATAAAACAAATTATACAATTTTTTTTTTAAGAAAGGGAAAATTGAAAACTTCCCAAGTGTAAAATATTGTCTTCTGAGTAATAAACAGTTGTTTTTCTTCAAATTATTGCTGATGATATTAAAAAAATAAATCTAACATAAGCAAATTTCAAATCTTTGCTTTAGACGAAATTTTACCAGTTTCAATAAAATTCCATAACAAAAATTTAAATTTAAATTTTTACTTTTAACAAAAACATTTTTTATTTACTTACAAATTCAGTAGAAAATTAAAACAAAAATACTAGTTAAACACCAACAAAGTGAAATTTATTTAATTGAAAGTAAATTACATTTCTTAAAAATACCTGAATAAAAAAATTATTTTTACATATTATTGTCACTAATATAAACAATAATGTGTTAAAATAATTCTACTAATAATCTTAAATTTTAGATACTTATTCTGTATTTCAGTTTTTAAGAATACTTGGTGTTCGTGGTGAGTGTGCAATGAACTTATAGAGCTCCACGTCAAGCCGCGACTCACAGAACAACGCGACCGCGCTCACAAAAAAATTCACAGTTAATAAACTATTTCGATCTACCAACTTTTTCTTTTAGTTATTTAATCCTTGATTTATATAGTTTAAGGTTCTGAAAAAAAATTTTACGAAAAAGGTCCAGAACACAATTAATTATTCATTTGTTTATTATTAACAATTATTTTTTACAATAAATAATTTTTTTTAACATTGAAATAATTTTTCTTAAAAAGCTCAAACCTTCATTAATTGTGTCCAAAAATTTTCATCAAAATCCGATAATCCAGTTCTAAGATATAAATGTTTAAAAAAAATGTTACATTAAAATTAAATTGTTTATAAAAAATAAACAAATGAATATTTTCAAATAAAACTTGGTGACTGTTTGTCCCTCTATTAGTACTTTATTTTTATAAAGTTTATTATAGAAATTGAAAACCTTGGAAAATCCGTTGCCCAGTTCAGGAATTCTTACCCTTTTCTATTTTAATAGTATTATATTCTAACTTTAAGAATAAAACACATAGAAAAAATATACTTTAATAGAAGTCAAGATTATATTCTTAAATTTAGAATATCGTTTTTTCTCTGTATTAAAATCTTTAGAATTTCTTAGACAATCAGATAAAGTAGTTGTCGTTAATTACAATATAGTTGACATAGCAACAATGATAGTGTTGTATATACTTGGGGTTACAAAGTTAATAAACATTGTTAAAACATTTAATTTTTAAAATAATTTATTTATTAATATTAAATAAAATGTTTTATAACAAAACATAATATAATGAATACTAAATCTAAATTAAAATCGCACTTATCAAAAATATAATAAATATTTGAATTATATATTTAACAATTGCGTGTAATGAACTACTGCCAACATGATGAAGGATGACAGGAGATGGAGTAACCCATTTCTGAAAATCCATGAAGCCATATTATTTTATGTTATTTATGTTTAAATTAATTTTAATCATGTTTCATTTGTATAAAATATATTTGAGGCCTTGGATCCAATAACTCGCCCGACGCTCGAAGGCACGCGCTAATACCAGTCGGGTAGCAGTGAGTGGCTCAGAGGCGCTCACTGCTCACTGACTGGCAGTTGCGCGTTCCTCGGAGCGTCGGGCGAGTTATTGGATCCAAGGCCTCATTTGTTTACTTACTATTTATTAACGAAGTCATCTTTCTTTATTTTTGTAACTTTAAAGACACTTTTAACTTAAACAACGGAAATAAAATAAATACATTCAGCACTTAGCATTTAACACACAAACGATTTGACGTCTTCAACAGGACTAGTTTGTCACTTTAGAGCTCAGGTACATCCGAAGCGTCTATTGCAGTTTTGGGGAAAACCCAATAGGGCTGTAAGAAATATTATTAGTCCCAGTGTTAAAATCAAATTTCGTCTTTTCATTCTATTTTTCTGAAATTAACGATAGAAAATATTAAATCTGAATTATTAGTTAAAATTAATTAATTGTATAATAATACAATTTATATATACATATATAATTTATATTCCTGCCAACAGGGGGTTCTGACCCCCATGATTCAGAAATGACCTTGGATCCGTCACTGACATTACTGCAAGTAAGGCTATGTTGTTGCCACAACAACATACAAACGCTGGAGTGGCCATAGTTGTGGTTTTGGCAACTATATCACTTCAACTAGAACCATGTTGTAGCCACAACAACATCATATCAATGTTGCTGTAACCATAGCTGTGGTTAGGGTACAAATACTGTAGTTATTGCAACTACATCACTCCGACTAGAACCATGTTGTTCCCACAACATCATTTTCTTGGGAAAACAAAAAAAATATTTAAGACAACAACACTTATGGTTATTACAACACTATCTCTTGCAACATTTAAATTGTAGTTGCCACAACCATAGCAGTTTTTTCCGTGTATAATAAATAGGTAAAGGTTATAACTGATGTTCCCGCTAATAACGACGTGTTAATTGTTTAAATAATTTAGTTTTTTAATAATTTTTCACCTTTGGCTTTTGAAGTTAGCCAAACTTTGAAAATTGTGGTTGGCCCAACTTACGCATCTAAAGTTGTGCCAACTTCCTTATGAGTTGTCGGGCCAACCATCGTCATTAGACGGCGAACCGTTATCAACTGTATGGTTGGCCCAACCTCTGGCACGAGAAGTTGGACCGACTTTGTAAAAGTTGGCCCAACTACACTGAGAAAAGAAATTATTTGATTCAAACAAATTTTGTTTAAATCAAACTTAAAATATCTTTGCCATACAGTCAAAAATATTTAAGTTTAATTCAAACATATTTGCTGGTTCAGTTTAAGAGATTATATATTGAAATCAAATATAAATTGTGATTGATTTTAAATTATCAGTAGTCAACTTTTAAGTTTGATTCAAACATACAATTTTTAAACATAATTTTTGTTTAAACCGTAACAGAAAATATGTTTGAATTAAATATAATTATTCAAACAAATAATACTTTTGAATCAATGCAGTAGATATTTTCTATATATTGAGATTAAACTTACAAACTAATTTTAATTAAACAAAATCGTCTAACATTATTTTTGTGTTTCATTCAAGTATAATGTTTTCTCAGTGTATGGGCCGACCAAAAAATCGCACCTGGGGATAGATTTAAACGTTCTAGGGCTTAAAAGATTTCTACATTCATGTACTTTAAGATGGCGATGGGCGTTTTTTGCAAATTTTCATTGCCGATGCCAATAGAGCTGTCAAAAGTCAAATGGTCCAAAAATTTCAAAATACTTTTATGAATTAAAAGCAAAAAACGAGGTAAATTATTCTGTAACTCATTCTTTAACAGTTTTTTAAGGTCCCCGAATATAAATCTAAAGTTTTTTTAAAAAATCTAAAATGTCGGATCCAATATGGCGGACAAAATTCAAATTTTATCAGATTCGATTAAAACTTGTTACTCGGTGGTATTTAGGGTCGCTGATTACGAATCTACACTACCGGTCAAAATTGAGAGATCATCCATTTTCAGGTGATTGAAAAACATTGAAAAAAAAAAATTACACGTTAATGCTTATAAGTAATTCTTATAGTGTAGCAAATGACTTTTAAAATAAGCCTAAGATCATTAAAAAGCGTTCATTATTTTAGAAGTTATTCAAACTTTTGTAAAACATTGAAAATGGCGATTTTTTAAAAATATCTAAATGAATTATTGGCCAAACGACTTCTGAAATATCTTGTTCTGTTCAAAATTTTACCATCTTTAAAAAAATGAGTAGAAAAAAATTTTAGTTTCAATAAATTTTATGTTTTAAAACGATTTTCATTCGCCTGAAAATGGGTGGTCCCTCAATTTTTACCGGTAGTGTAAAGTCACTTTTTAAAAATTCAAAATGGCGGATCCAATATGGCGAAAAAAATTTTTAAATTTGATATCAAATTTGAAAATTTTTTATAGGGAATAGGATATCCTATTCCCTTCATACGTGTTACTCGGGGGCTTTTGGGGTCGCAGATTATGAATATAAAGTTACTTTGTAGAAATTAAAAATGATGAATCCAATATAGTGGACAAATTTTTAAATTTGATCATATTTAATTAAAAAGTGTTACTCGGGGGTTTTTAGCGTATCTGATTGCGAATTTGAAGTCACTTTTAAGAAATTCTAGCTTCATACTGTTCTATAATGTAAAATGTCCTTTTTTCAGTCATATGGGATCCACTATTTTCAATTTTTAAATTGTGATTTCAGATTTGTAATCAGATACCTTAAAAAACCCCCGAGTAACACGTTTTAATTATATCTGATCAAATTTAAAAATTTTTCCAACTTATTGGATCCGCCATTTTTATTTCTAAAAAGTGATTTCATATTTGTAATCTGTGGCCCCATAAGCTTCCGAGTAAAGGGGCTTGTATACCTCCTCCGTTCTAAGTATATCAGAAACGTCCAGCGTTTTGATTGGCTATGCTCATAGAGAATTTCCAAAAAATTTAATGTTTTGGAAATTCTCTATGAGCATAACCAATCAAAACGCTGGACGTTTCTGAATATACTCAGAACGGAGAAGGTATACAAGCCCCTTAACACGTTTTAAGGGAATCGGATCAAATTTGAAAATTTTTTCCGCCATTTTGAATTTTTAAAAAGTGACTTCAGATTCGTAATCAGCGACCCTAAAAACCCCCGAGTAACAAGTTTTAATCGAATCTGTTCAAATTTGAATTTTGTCCGCCATATTGGATCCGCCATTTTGAATTTAAAAAAAATTTTAGATTTATATTCGGGGACCCTAAAAACTGTTAAAGAATGAGTTACAAAATAATTTACCCCGTTTTTTGCTTTTAATTCATAAAAGTATTTTGCGATTTTTGGACCTTTTGACTTTTGACAGCTCTATTGGCATCGGAAATGAAAATTTGCAAAAAACGCCCATCGGCATCTTAAAGTACATGAATGTAGAAATCTTTTAAGCCCTAGAACGTTTAAATCCATCAAAGCAATTTTTGTTTAGAGCTCTGTCCATGTTGACGTGGAATTTCCCTTATTTATATCAAATATGCAATTATTTTTCATATAATTAATTATTTTAATTTACACCAATATCTCTTTAATTGCGTCAAATAATTATTTATGTAGTCCTTATACCAAATTTATAATAAATAAATTAATGTTCTTCCATTTGCATACGTAAAAGTATTAAGACACTAAAAAAATTATCTCATTCAAATAACTTTTTTTATCTATATATTTATTTAATTCAAATAACTTGAATTATGCGAATATACGAAACTTTTTTCTTAGAAAATGCAGGTTGGCAAACTTAGACCAAAAGAATTTAAGGGGACACCTAAGTGGAAAAATGACAAAAAAATCGGTTTTTTTAAATTTGATTTTCTAAAAGTAGACTCAATTAGGAATAGAACAAGACTTTTTAAAACCTTTTCTGAAGAGTAGAAAAAATCTGATTACATGATTCTGAATACCATGAGTTTTTAGTATTTTTTCTTATTTCGTGTCTCCTGTAAAAATTGTTTTTTTTTCCAATTTTTTAAATTTCGGTACACTTTTCTCCGAATCTACTAAACCGATTTGTAATTTTTTTTTTTACTTTGTTCAGTAAGGTTCCAAGAATACGAATAAGAAGTTTAACATTGTTTTGAGTTGTACAAACGGAGATATGAGTCAATGAATCAGAGAAAATGGGATTTTTATTTTGCTTTGGGTATAAATATTCATAAAAAAGTTTCTATTGAAGATAAGGTCGTATTACTTCTTATTCATATAATTGATTATATTTGTAATCGAATGAAAAAAGGGCGAACGCAATTGGAATAATAGTTTTCGAGAAAAGTGTACCGAAAGTTGACTCTTTTTGCATTGTTTTTAGGTGACTTGGGTGTCCCCTTAAAAAATTTGAAAGAATCTTATAAACCCCTTCGCTGTTTGGAAAAATAATCATATGATTGGCCCAAAATGTTCAGCAAAATCTGGTAGATGAATTTTTATGAAACTTTGTATACAAGGGTTTTTGGGGTCGCTGAATATAAATATGACGTCAAGAAAAATTCCAAATGGTGGATCCAATATATCGGACAAAATTTTTTATTTTAAACAGATATTATAAACAAAAAAAACAAAGAACAGAAAGTGTAATGTAAAATGTCATGATTCGTTTTATCAGCTAATGCAAAGGATATAGAATACTCACGAATACTTCAAATTTTCTTTCTAAATGAATCTATAAGAAAAAAACTAGAACCGAAAAACTTATAAAATAGACCCGTTTACAATAAGGGACCCTTAGAGATGGTCAACCGATGGCAAACCAGATGTGACAAACCTTCAGAAACTATGAAATACTTTAAAAATTCACAACTTTGCTTGCAGGAAAAAATTTTTCTTGTTATAATAATAAATAAAACTGTTCATTTTAATTATTTGTAAAATAATAATTATTTATAAATAGACTAAAATTATGATAAAATGTTGAATTATATTTATAAAAATATTTCTGAATTTTTGATATGGTCAGCATTTTCAAATAAAATTTATGATGAAAATGATTTGTTATTAATAAAAAAATAGTTTGTTTAACAAAAACTTAATAACAAGGGTGGACTATAATATAATCCATTAATATAAAATTGTTATATGTTTAAATTCAAATATCTTTTAAACTGTAGTGTCATTAATTATTAATTTTTACTATATTAAAAAATACAGAATTTGTTCTTAATAAATAACCATACGATATTTGAACTTCTACATTTTTAAGAAAAATTTATGAATATTATTAAAAATTTTATTGTACATGGGTAGAAAAATATCTTAAAGTTTTTAGAAAGATTGTAATTTGTAACAAAATTAGAAAATTTACTAAAACATTTTGCAATACTTCATAACTAGTAAAAAAAAATTCGAAATCAGTAAGAAAAATTTCGAACTTTTTACGAAATATACTTAATCTTACTCACTTTTCGAAAAATTTCGAAAAAGTTTCGAATTTATTCTATACTTTTTGAAAAATGTCGAACTTTGTATAGCAAAATCATTTTCTCAACGTTTTTCGAAATATTTCTAACTTTTCGGTAAGAAAAATTTCGAAAAATTGTTACAGTGTAATAAAATAAAATCGTTTATAATATATTCTCTGCTTTTTATTTCACTAATAAAGTGGTGCACTACATTGCCCCACACAAATTTTAGAATGTCGAAAAAAAAGTGCCTTCAGTTTTTTTGATATAGAAAAGCTCCATCTACATCTAAAAAAATAATGTACACCATAAATGTAGCTAGAAGCATTATCTTTCCAACGAGTCCTTATTGATCAAAATTGGTTGAAAATTGCGACCTCAGGAGCCTTCGAAAAAAAAGTGCACTACATTACCCCCTTCTACTCTATTTAAAGAAAAATTATTATATAGTATATTTCGTAACGAGTGCGAGCAGTTGTCAATTTTTGAAGGAGCACTTTTTTTGGAACAAACAAAAAAATATATATATATTTATACATTTTAAAAAAATAAAAAAAAAATTATTATTAATAATACATAATAGTAAAAATAATTAATAAATAATAATTTATTATTATTATGATATACCTTAATTAATAATATATTAATTAAGTGTTTGATGTTATTGTTGATAAATAATGTTTTTAAAAATCTTGGAAAATATTTTAATAGTTAATAATTCAAACGATGTTGTTATTAATAGTGGCCGGTTTAATGCCATTATAACAAATTTTGTTTGTTTTTTAACTCCTTCGCAGTACTGATTTGGTGTTATGCCAGTTTTCTGCCAGTACTGATTTTAATACTTTTTTAACTCTGACGTATAACTGATTCGGTTTTGGAGTCAGTATATACTCCCAGTACTGATCGAGTTCCGAAAGTCAGTACCGTCGGTCAGTACTGAATCAGTACAAAACAAAAAATTTTGTGGAATTATAATGATGTTTTTTATTGGAATAGGAAGTTTTAAAAATTAGTAAACTTGTGATTTATTTCGCTTACACTGAGAAAACTGGAGTGTCAAATTCGGAGGTTCAAAAAGTGTATGTTTCCTTTGCTTATGAAGAGAATTAAATAGTCCTTCTAAAATAAATTTTGAATTGATAATGGAAATCTACTTGTATATTCTCTCCCATTATATCTGAGGGTTAAAAGTTGCGCAGAAAATGTGTACGATCTGATGCGCGAGAAATTATTTTTCTGACATTTTATGTATTTAATTTAGGGGTTAGGTTGCCATATTTATTCATTTCGCGCCGGATAAGGAAGGGATTTCTCAAGATGGTTAATTTGTCCCTCTGTTATAAACTCATTTTCCCTCCAAGAGAAATGGCACGAATATCTGTCAATGGTGTATTTGAACATTTAGATTGTTATCCAATAGCTAACTCTCAAATATCAACGATTTGTCCCTCCAGATGTTTAGTCCAATACTCCAGTTTTCTCAGTGTAGGGTGTCAACTTCAATATTTCGATGTGATAAAGAATTTTAAGTCTTACATAAATTTATTATAAACCATTTTTGTTGTGAATGTCATGTGTATACAGTGAGTGCGGCATGATTGAACCACCCGAAAAAGCAGAGAATTTTTAATTTTAAGAGTGGTAAAGTTGTCTGCTCTACTAACTACACTGGAGACTCCATAGAAAGTACAGTCCGAGTCTTAGCCCTCTCTATGGAGTTTGTTCTTGGCGCCACCTCTGGCGTCGAAAACTGTAAACACTCAGGATTGTACATTGAATAATAAAAATGTGTCTTTTTGTACAATGCATATTTTAATGTACATTTATACATTATTACATACATTATTATTATTATTATTATTATTATTATTATTATTATTATTATTATTATTACATTATTTTACGTTTTTATGCATCTAAAAGATGTCGGATAATAATTAATAGCTTTTATTTAAAGAAAACCACTATAACAAAACTACAATATTTAAACGTAACGAATTTTTATCAACGGAACACTCAAAACATACGCTCCTGTTTCAACTTTTTCAATTTCGTTAACGCCTATCTCTCTCCTTCTGTCCCTCTACCGCGTCGCGACCAGTTTTACTCTCTATAGAGTCACTCTCTATGGAGTCTCCAGTGTAGTAAGAAAAATACTGGAAGACATGCTTTCATCACAATTGAGCGTCTGGATCGAATAATCCGCTCTCCGCTCGACTATATGCTTACAAGCCAGTCAAACATACCAAAATGGTCTAAAGATTGAAATTCAAAATTTTAATTTTTGAAACATACATTTTTGTAGGAAATTGAATGGCGCATCTTTTTTCCTTTAAAAATTTTTTTGTAGAACAAATATTTTTGAAGATAATGACCAAAAACTGAAAATTTTAAACTTATGAAATTAATTAAATTTTAAAACATAAATCATCATATCTTTGCGGTAATTATTATTGGATTTAAATGAAATTTGGCATACACCTTCTTTTGGGTTAAGAGAAGGCAACAACAAAATCAAAAATCAAAAAATCCTCAATTGTTTAACAATTTTGCTTTGTTAATTAAGAGAGATTAGAAATTCTACTTTATTAAATAATTTTTAAATTAATAAATGGTTCAATTGTTATTGCTTTCATTAAAATTTTGTATTTATGAAGAAAAAACAAAAGCTGTACTTATACATCTGTGAGTTTATAGGATAGACGTGGCTATGTTTAACGCCGAGCGCATTTTTTTAATTTATTCATATTTTCGTTAGTTTTTAACAAATCTTTTTGAAATTTTGCAAAAAACTTCCTTGAATGCTAATAAACAAATGTCTCACTGGAAGTTTTCTGAATTATAAAATTCCCCGCAGACTTTTTATCAGCAAAGTTGAGAAAGTAGAATTTCTAACCTCTCTTAATGAACAAAGCAAAATTGTTAAACAATTGATGATTTTTTGATTTTTGATTTTGTCGTTGCCTTCTCTTAACCCAAAAGAAGGTGTATGCCAAATTTCATTTAAATCCAATAATAATTACCGCAAAGATATGATGATTTATGTTTTAAAATTTAATAAATTTCATAAGTTTAAAATTTTCAGTTTTTGGTCATTATCTTCAAAAATATTTGTTCTACAAAAAAATTTTTAAAGGAAAAAAGATGCGCCATTCGAATACGCATACCGCATAGCCACGCAAGCTTGGAAGTGATTTTACTTCAACTTCCTTTTGAATTGTGGGACCGTTATGTGCAGTGCTAAAATTATAAATTAAAATGTAACATACTTAATAAAAAATAACTATATATAAAGCATTCCAGGCCAAATCGGAAATTATTTTGCTTTTGCATTTTAAATTTTTTTAAACATTTTTTTTCTTTTAGTACTCTTTGAAATGAGGTACCTTAAATTTTTTTAAATTTTTTCATAAAGCGGTTTAGGAGATACAGATTTATGAAAAATGACGTTTTTTTACGTAAATTTTTTTTAAATGCTTATAACTCGGTCAAAAATTGATCAAATTAGACGTTTTTATAATAAAAAGTTTTGTTTTCACACGTAGCTTTTTGATGTTATTGTTGGTGAATAATGTTTTTAAAAATCTTGAAAATTTATGCAAGCTGACAGTGAAAAATTATTTAATTTTTCACGAATCATCGATACGAGTCTTTCCAAGTATCTATAAATTCAAAAGATTTTTTGTAATTCATGCAAAAACGCGGCTGCACTCTACACGGAAAGAAAGTTATTATATTAGTTATTTTATTAGAAGTATTAAACTTTAATAAAAATTATACTATATTTAGTAAAGTTATATCAAATATTGAAAACTTTTAACAAATTTTAATATAACTTTACTAAATTTTATATAGGTACGTTTTGTTAAAGTTTCACAGTAAAAAGAAAGTCTTATTTTAAAGCAGGAAAGCAGCCTTAAATTAAGATACAACATTTTTGTATCCTTTAACATTATAGCAGACAGTGCTGAATTTAAGACCGATCTTAAATTAAGATTTACTGTGTTAGTTTTATTGATACCAAAATTTTCCTTTGTCGCATTTTGTTCTACACTTGTAAAATACTTTTATAAAATTTAATAATAACATCTTTCCGTGTAGTGAAAATATACACGAGTTTATAGTGAAAGAACAGTTATATTAAATTTTTGTAACAGTGTTCTAGAACACTGTAGGAACAATGTTACTTCAAAATTCTATAACTTATTCTAGAACACTGTTCTTTTTTTGGTCTAGAACAATTATAGTACGTGCACACTGGGAAGGTAAATACTTTTCTATAATTTAATTCTAAAACCAAATTAATCAATGCGACAGCACTGTTCACAGAAATTTGAAACTATGTACACTTAATCTCAAGGGTGTCTGCCCGTATATATGTACTCTAAATAAATAAATAGTTAAATGTTAACATTATTTCAATATTATTGAAAAAAGTTATTTGATATAATTTACATTCAATTGAATTATATTTTTTAAATTTCTTAATTACAGAATATTTAGTTTTTTAACTTTTTAATAATTTTTTAATTTGCAAAATTCTAAATAATGTAATCGTTAAAAATATAATATTTATTTTTCATAATTTTTGACAGATATAATTATTATTTGAAATAATTACTATATTATTAAAGACTACAACATAAATTTAAATTATTAAAAAATATTTTACAAAATAGTAATTTAATACAATTTTTATTTCTTATAATTTTTATTACACAAAATACGTGATTCATAGAAAATTCAACAAATCAATGAAAATCTATATTGTCAATTTTTTCAGTTAAAAATATTTGGTTGGTAGACAGTTTTCCCAATAAATTTTTTTTCCAATGGACGTTTTTCCCATTAATAACACAGGCACACAAAAAAATAAAATGGTCAAAACCCAGAGGTCACACCCCCCTATCCCCATGTTTTTGGGGTCGCTGAAACCGAATATGACCATGAAAAATGTTTTTCATCGGCCATTTTCCCGCTACCACCCCCTTACACCTGCTCCCGGGGGTTGGAATTTCAGTTTAAAAGAAAGTGGAGTAGGGTGTCTATTCCTATGTTTTTTGGGTCACTAAAACCAAAAAAGACTACCAAAAACAAATTCTTCCCTCCTTTAATCCCCTACAACCCCCTTAACACTCGAAAGGTGGGGGGTCGAAATTTGAATTTTCACGAAAAGTCGATTACGGTGTCTAAACCTACGTTTTTTGGGTCGCTGAAACCAAAAAAGACTACCAAAATCAAATCCTTTCCACCCTTAACCACCTACAACCCCCTACAATAATTTTTGATAATTAATATTTAATTTTCAATTTCCCAAAAATCGGTTCGTTTTATTTGAAAAAAATTATTGCAGGGGATTGTAGGGGGTCGGGGATGGAAAGAATTTGATTTTGGTGGTCTTTTTTGGTTTAAGCGACCCAAAAAACGTAGGAATAGACACCCTACTCCACTTTCTTTTAAACTGAAATTCCAACCCCCGGGAGCAGGTGTAAGGGGGTGGTAGCGGGAAAATGGCTAGCGGGATGAAAAAAAATTTTCATGGTCATATTCGGTTTCAGCGACCCCAAAAACATGGGGATAGGCAGGTGTAACCTCTGGGTTTTGACTTTTTTATTTTTTTGTGTGCCTGTGTAATTTTTCCCAATAATGGGTCGTTTTTCCCAATGAACATAATTCCCAAAAAAAGTATATGGTGATAAAGAAAGTATCATGCAGGTAAAAGTAGATCATATAAATGATTTATTATTATTACAATAAAAAAATTATAAATGGTATGGAATTTAAAATTTTTTTTGGAATTTTGCCTGTTTTTAAAGATTTTTGAGAAAATTTTGTTCTAGGCATTGTTTAGGAACAGTAAAAAATTTTTTACTAACAATTGTTAGTAAACAGAAAATAAAGTTCGCTTAAAAAATAATTTTTCATCTCCTGCTGATTATCGGCTGTGGCTACATTTATTAATTGTGAATTAAATTCATTTCGATGACCCAGATATTAATTATTATTGTTCTTGTCATAGTTTAGGAACAATAAATAATTTTTTTTAATTTAAAAATTTCTGGAATTTTGCCTATTTAAGATTTTTAAGAATATTTTAACTTAAAATTAAAAAATGTTTTTATCTCATTGCCATATAAAAATCTCTAAGGAAGAAAAATTTTTTGTCTTTTATTCTTATTAGGTTTTTGGTATTTAGAATTTTAAAAAAAATTTTAGAGCTGAAGATGTGTTATTAGGCCAGAATTTTTTTTAATTTTTTACTGGAATTTCATAAGTATTTACCTGGAAAATCCTGGAAAAAGCCTAGAATTTTATATTTATCATTTTGTGGCAACCATGTTACTACATAACAATGAAGAGTTAGTTTATTACATCTTATATATTTACTACGAAGAAAATATTTTGTGAAAAATGTCCATTGGGAAAAAATAAAATTTTGGAAAATATGACCATTAGGAAAAACGATTATTGGGAAAAACGTCCATTGGGAAAAATAACTATTGGGAAATGCAGATTGGGAAAACTGTCCCTCTACAAAATATTTACATCAAATATCTATTCTCAATATTTAAATAATGTTAAAATTAAATTATGGATACATACCTGCCGAGTAGGGGAGACCGGGGTTACTTAATGCACTTTTTACACTTTGTTGTTTAACTAAAACATTTTTGCTTTTTTTAAATTCCTATTGCACGGAAAACTTACTGTAACATCTCAGCTTCAATTTAAAACAAAAAAAATTGCAATCTATTTGATAGTTTTTTTTATACCACTTTATTCAAAGCTATGTAAAGTGCGCCAAGCAACCCCGGGCCGGGGTTGCTTGGCGCACCACCCGGGGTTGCATGGCGCATGACTGAAATTAATTAAATTATACGATTTAAAGTTGAAACATTATATGATATAGTAAAATAAGTTTTTTACTGTCATTTTACAGTAAAAAAATTTAAAAAAGGATCATATTTAATTACAATTAAGAACATTTTTTGTGTAATCGTAAAATTATAGAAAACTTTTATAAAATATATGCTGTGAATTTTTAAAAAACGCACCCTTCACTAAAATTTTTGAACAAAATAATTATATTTTTAATAAAGAAATAATAATTTATAAAATTTTAACATTTGAGATCTTTTATGGTATATAACTAAACCAGGTAACCCCAGCCAAACCGCGCCAAGTAACCCCGGAGGTACTTTTTATATCTTTATAAAGTTTTTATTAATAACATTAATAAAAATCAAAGATTCTTTATTGTCCCTAGAAAACAAATAGTTAGAGCTCAAAACTTGATATTGGAGCTTTATTTTAAATCATTTCCTAAAAAGATATAACAAAAAAATAAGGAGGTCAAAAATTTACTTTCGAGTACCAAAATCAATTATTTTAATCTATACGCCACAATAATTAATTAATAAAAATGAAACTTTGTACAAACTTAGAGTTCATTAAGCACTTGAACTTGAGTGGAGAGAAAAAATTATTCAACTCAAAATTTTTGAAAAAACTCGAGTGCGCCAAGCAACCCCTGCGCCAAGTAACCCCGGTCTCCCCTAAATGATAATTATAAAGTTAAAAACTCAATTAAACAATCAATGTATAGAATTTTAAAATTTGGGGGCTATCATACGCCTAAAATGTACCTGAAAATTTTTTTTCTTTGTTTCTAAAAATGAATTTAGAATATTTTTCTTTAATGTGATGCTTCATTATTTATATTACATTTGTAATTAAATAATTAATGCAAATTATACTTAGTATTTTTACGACAGATAATTTGTTTTCCAAAAAAATTAGAATTAAAAGTTGTTTAACTTTATCATTTTTCAATTAATTTATAATTTTTTGCAGTATGTTAATTTCGAAAGATACGGAATTCTTTGTTTAAAGAGCTAAATGAATAATTATTTTTTTAATTTTTAGAATAATTTAAAATTTTCGTAATCAAAATTATTTTTAAAATAAAAGTATAAAATTTGAAACAATTTTTGCGAGATTCAATTTTCTTTGAAAAACAAGAAAGTTTAACAACAGTAATAGTATTTTAACAAAATTTATAAGATTCACTTGAAATTCGTTTCTAATGCGTTAAATATGACATTACATTTTAGAAATTTAAAATAGAGCTTCCATTTGTCTGACTTTCTTCTAACTTATCGGATTTAGTGATTTCTGGAGTGAATTTTGTAAAGTTTTGAATTGAATAATTTCTACGTTAATTTCGTTATTTTGACTTTAGAAAATCTGACTTTAGAAGAATTTGACTTTAGAAAAATAATAATCTAATTATTTTTTTCGATATGCACGACAAAAAATATTTACCAGGATAAACTACAGATTTCACTTTATTATTAGCGAAATTTTTCAGTGTTTCAATTAATACTTTCGCTATTCTAGAGAAACTTATCGCTGTTTCAATTAAGGTATTTCTCCGGCTCCAGTGGAGCTCAATTACGACCAATGTTCTGTATATAATAGAATTACCTCTCCCTCAAAAGGAAAGGTTGAGAACACTTTTCTCTTTCCTTTCCCCTCGGTCGAGCGCAGAAGTGCAAATTTCGTAATTGTGCGCAAGTTTTCATGATACGGCAACAGTGTGGCACAGCTGTCACGAGGCTTGTTCTTCTCACGGAGAACATAACCTTCATTTTTACTGTTTAATTTCATGAATTTTATTAAAATTAAAATGTAAATAAAAACCCAAAAAAATAATAGATTTGTTTCAGTAAAAGTAGCAGGAAAAAATGAAAAATTCACCTCGACTGTGGAAAATGGCTAGACGTATCGTGATCGACATCTCATTTAAAAAGAAAAAAATATTTTCAGTCGGGATTTTTTGGAAAATCTCGGAAATTTTGCGAAATTTTTATAAATAATTATTGAAAAAAATGTTTAAACATTAAAAAAGGTGTTATGAACGGTTTGGTATTGACTTCTCATTTTGAGAGAATCAAATATTTCGGGTTGCAATAATTTTGCGAGGAAATTATGTCAGTGAAGTAATTTGAGATTGAGACATTTCGTTAGTTCAAGTCGCGACCACTTCCGAGAATTGACGCCACCTCCTTGACCACTGACACATAGATCCACTTGTCTGTGTGCTCACCGTCATATTGTCTCACTTTCGGCAAAATTAAAACTTTTTAACTTTCTTTTTCAATATATTTTTCAAAAATTACCTGCAAATTTCGAGAATATTCTTTATCAGAACGCTTCCCCCTAATTATCCTGATAAATCCTATAACGAGATATCAGAAAATAACGCGTTTAAAGATTTGATAATAAAACATTATTTTCCATATTATTATTATTATTAATAATTATAATATAAATTATTTCAATTTGTAGTAATAATTTATAATTATTATCAAATTATCGTAATTAATATTATTATTATCACTTATTAATTTTGTTATTACAACAAGAAATTCAAAAGAGCAATAATAAAAACAGTAACGAAATTTTATAACTAAAAAAGTTTCAATAAAATAAATAAATATATAAATATGTTTGAAAAAGTTTTTTCAAATTGAATCTGAAAAAGTAATTAAAACGAATGTTACTTTCGCGCCTTTTTGCAAGTGCTTTAAACGCAACAGTGCTGCCAAGTCGCGACCGCATGCTTTCCTTGCACCAGTAAATTCAATGGAAAATCACTTGAGTTTCGACTTTCAAAATACAATAATTAAAAAATGAGCATCGATACCTACACTGAAATTTGTTTAATATTATTTCTTTTATTTATCCCTACAACATACTAGTTTTTGAGAAATATTTATCGAGTAGTTTTCTAAATATTAATAAAAATGTGTCACTTTTCTATGTTTAGCATATGATTCCTATGTTAAATGTTGAAACTTTGAAGCAAAATATCTCAATTTTTAGCATCGCAAGGAGTATTGAGTTTTTTATCACACATAAAGCATATAAAAAGGAGCATTTTCCCAGAATTTCAAAAAATTCTATCGAAAATCGATTTGCCGGAGAAATACCTTAAACATTTTTTAGTGTATTTGAATTTAAAAAAAAATTAGAAGTTCAAATTTGTTAAATTTTTTTTTTGTAATTTTAAAGTTTCAAAATAATATAAAATGAAAATTTAAATCTCTATAATTGTTATCTTCTTCCACCTTTAATTAGTTACATATTTTTGTTAGGAAATAATAATTATTTCTTTAAAAAAATTTTTAAATAAAATGGCTTCAAATTGTTTAAAATAAGCAGTTCCATACAACATGCCCGCGCGGATAGTGTGGCTAGTAATAAATAATTTTAATTCATACAAATTGCTTGAAAATAGTTTTTTAATATTAAATTACTCAAAAATGCAATAAGAAAAAAAGGGTTAAAAAATACAATTTTTCCTATTAACTGCAATTTGAGATGTAATTTAACGAATCAGCTTAAAAGTGAAATCAGCGCGGAACAGTAAAACAATATGAAGCACTATTAGAATAAGAGCAAAATGAAAATCACCCCTTTCATTAGAGGACAAATAAACACGTTATTTACTGAAACAGTTTCCAGAAGAAAGTAAAACATCTGCCCCCCTGAAAATGTAAACAACGCATTTCATTGGTGACTATTGAAAGTGAATATAATTAATCACGTTTTAGCAATTTTTTTTTATTAAATACTTATTATTTACGAAATAAAGTAGATAATTATTATTTGTACACGGAGAGACCGAGATTACTAATTTTTGTATAAAATCACACTAGAATTTACTATTTTCACATTGCAACCACCGGAAATAAGGGGACTTTTTGTATTTTTTACTATTTTTATTTATTTTAATTGTTTATACTCCTGCCCTATTGGCCTTACGCACTTCGACAAGAGTCCCCGAGAAATACTTTTTTGGATTAAGCATAACCATTCTACTTTAGAAATTTTTCTATATATTAACCTAATTTGCGTCTACAGCCGACTTTATTAGGAGTACTCGCATTACGCCTGGACCACCCGTCAATGGGTTTTCTCGCCAGAGAAGAGGGAAACTGTAGAAAACCTCTCCTGAGTACAACCGGTTTATCGACAGTCGAGTTCTAATGGTGTGTACCGGACAATAATCGACGGTGCACATCATTATACCTCGACGTCAAACCTCCCGCTCAGATTGTCTCACGTGCCGGAAAAATACCAAGCCAAGCGGGCGCGAACCAAGGGTACTTATACCCTTGGTCCTTAAACGACCACCAACGCCAGGCATTTATCCGACTAAGCCAATCTGTCGGTTTGTATTTTTTACTATTTTCTACACTAAGTCACTAATCCCGACAAATGTTCACCAAATTAGCAAAGTTTCTTACTATTTCGTCCAATAGTTCCAAACAACTGTAGTAAACTCAGAAGTGTACGTAAAATTACTATAGTCGTTTGTAAATGCAGAAAGAAAGAGTGAAAGAAAAAATACGGATTTTTATCGCCGGTTTCCCGTCAATTCTTGACTAATGGAGATGAACTGGAAGGATTTTTACATACACAGACACACACACACTTATATATTTGTTGGATAAATATTTGAAGACACACACATGTTTATTTCACTTATATGTATAGACGCGGTTGATTAATACACTAATACACAACTGCACGCACGACGACGAATTTCGCTGAAAGTATACATCTTTGTTTCCTTATATATTGAATGATGAAAATTTACAGCACTTACGAGAAAGCAGTTTACTTTTAACAACTTATTATAAGACATAGTTCTTGGGACAGGAATAAATGCAAAATTTATTAATTTGTAATGGTCAATTTCTGAGATAACGAACGACCTACGTTTCGCTTTATATTTAATTATTGTAGATAATATCCAAATTTATTTTACATACGCGAACCATAGTCACTGTCAATGATCGGATGGCATCGGCTCATTTACGGAGATTGACGAAGTTAGCAACCAATAGAAATGCAGGTGCCATATGACTGCACTCGCTAGCCACACTTGCTCACCAAAAATTACTACAGTGGATAGTAGGTTTTAGTGGAAAATGTTTTCATTTGTCAGATTTTGTCTAATTAAATTAGAGAAAACTATAATCAATTTTTGCTACATTTACAACTCTTACACAAAATATTAAAACTTGCTATTTCAATGTAGCAAATTTATCTATTTCACAGGTCTCCTCAGAGGTGGGCAGGTTATTCTAAAATGTAACGCTTCAAACTTGGTGGGGAGTTGTTCCAAATGACTTCCAGATTCAAAATTTTCAAACCGATAAATCGTACCTGATCCTCTTTTCGAATTATCTCTTTTACAGATAGTCGGAAACTTAAAAATGTATTATCTTAATGTGGAAGCTTTGATTCAGAAAACTGCTGATTTTTCGTTATTAAAAATTTTTTAGACAAAGATTTTATAGATAATTATGTTCATGATTTTGAGAAAAGTGGGGGTAGGGGAGAGTGGGTCAAGTCGGGGTACTTAAGGTTTAAAGCGCAAAAAAACGAAAATTATCGAATACATATTTTATTATTTTATTTAATAACCATTACAATTTATAGAGTCAAGGTGTATTTTCCACTTTACCATCGCTAATTATTGATTTAACCTGACAAGCTTTTTTCTTTTTGGTCACTCTTATTTTATTCAAACTTGATTTAAGTAGTTTTTTTAACTTTCCTTATTTCTCTTTTCTTTTGCTTCATTTGTGTACCCCGCCTTGCCCCACTCTTCCCTACCCTATCTTGCCCGCACCTACGAAATTGAATAAAATGATTAATTACTACAATTTACGATTCAACAAAGAAAAAAACATATGCTTCCCTTCTTCTGTAACCCTTGCCAGTTATAAAAAATTTTATATAGTTCATTAACTGTTATTATTAAATAATAAACACCTCCTAAAAAAAGTGAAAAATTTACAAGAAAATCGTCGAAAACAGTTTTTTAGAAAAACAGATAAAAGATTTGTTCTCATGGCTTTTAGGTTTTGTAAACAAGAGAGTATCGTCTCGGTGCAGTATTATGTAAAATATAATCGCGATTGGTTAATTCGTTTGTTAAATAGGGCCGGTACCCCGTCTTGACCCACTCTCCCCTATAAGTCCCAAAAATCACTTTTTAGTTTTTGTAAATACAACTGTTTTAAAAAATGATTGGATTGGTTTAAAATTTGTTACTCAGGGGTTTCGGGGTCGCTGATTGCGAATATGATGTCAAAATAAAAAAATCTGTGAACAAATTCCTAATCAGCAAAACCCCGCGAGTAACGTGTTTCAGGCAAATTGAATCGATTTTTAAAAGTCGATCGCCATATTGGATCCAACATTTTGAGTTTTGAAAATCTGACGTCATATTCGTAATCAGCGATCCCGAAAATCCCCGAGTAACAAATTCTTAGCGAATCCAATCATTTTTTAAAATATTTGTATTCAGGTCAATTTGTATGCAGGACAACTGTTGAAAAATCAAATTTTTACAGTTAATTCCCGAGTCGAACTTTTAGACCTGCTTACCTCCTTAAAACTGAGGGTTTGTAAGGATGTAATAGGATGAAAGCAGAGTTTATTTGCATTGCAAGTTAACTCTGATTACCTCCTGCAAACCCCTGGTTAGCGACAAATTTAGATGGTAAAAGGGGGAAAGCAGGTGTTCCTTATTAAATACTGCTTGACCCTTACTTACAGAATTCTTTCCTCTCCAAAAACCCTGGAAAAACTGCTCACAGCATATTTGAGACCATTTTTAACTAATTTTTATAATAACTTTAATTATTAATAAATGGCATTATTATTTAATGATTTTTACTTTTTTTTTAATTTAATCGTGACCACCCAAGCAAAAATTTCTGTCAAATGCCAGTATTCACAACTGGCGCAGTATTGCACCAGTACTGGCATGCCAGCAGTTGGCTTGCCAGTACTGGTTCAGTACTGGCTTCACTAAAATTTCTGTACTACGCCAGTACTGCCCTTTAAGACTGGTATGCCAGTACTATGCCAGTACTGAGCCAGTATTGCGAAAACAACACTGGCAAACCAGTACTACGCCAGTACTGTGCCAGTATTGCTAACACGGTAAACTAACAATAGTCAGTTAGGAACTAATTAATGGAAATTTACGCAGTAATTTATGGAAATTTTTGCAATAATTCATAAAAATATGTTCCACATAAGTTACAATTAAAAATTTTTATTTTAGCCATTTATGGAAATGTTTGCTGTAATTTGTGGAAATTTATAGAAATTTTCGCAATAATTCGTAAATATATGTAATGCAAAAATTATCATTAAAATTTTGGATTTCTGTCATTTATGAAAATTTTGCGGTAATCTATAAACATTTTGACGATAGTTTATAAAACTATGTAAAATACAAACGAGAACTAAAAAAATTAACATCTGTAATTTATGGTAATTTATGGAAATTTTCGCGGTAATTTATGAAAATTTATGAGATAATTTATAAAAATTTTGACGATAAATTTTTAACTAAAAAATTTAACGTTGGTAATTTATGGTAATTTATGAAAATTTTTGCAGTAATTTATGGAAATTTATGCGATAATTTATAAACATTTTGGCGATAATTTATTAAAATATGTAAAACAGATATTAGACCTAAAAAATTTAACGTCGGTAATTTATGGTAATTTATGGATATTTTAGAGGTAATTTATAGAAATTTATTAGGTAATTTACTAATTTGATTTTTTTGAATTAAGTTCAATTAAATAATAATTTAACTAAATTACACAGTTAAACGCTCTTTATTAACTGTAAGTGTAAAAGGTGTCGAAAATTAAAATTTATTATCCTGTAGCTTTGATAGGGTAGTGGTTAGAGTGTTAGGCTGGAAGTCCGTAGGTCGTGGGTTCGATTCCTCGCAGTGTCGAATTTTATTTCGTTATAGGTTTGCGTTTATTCTGCTTTGTAAACATTAATTTGATTGAAAGTTAAAAGTTGGAGATTATTACATGTTTGTAAATATAAATTAATTTTTTTTATTATATTAACATTGAATTTAAATAAATTTTCCACTATATTGGAAAATAGATAGTCTGGTCTGATTTAGGCCAGCGCCAGAAAATTTTTCTACACGGGAACTAAACCAGTACTGAACCAGTACTGCGCCAGTACTAAACCAGTACTGGCTGTCAGTACTGCGCCAGTAATATCAAACCAGTACTGAAAAGCGTTATCATTTCGGTCAAATACCAGTACTGGTTCAACCATGGCGGCCAGTACTCCGCCAGTACTGGGCAGTACTGGCGCAGTACTGCGCCAGTTGTCAATTTTTGCTTGGGCAATAGCGAATTCATAAATAATGTTAGTATATATGTGGGGATTAATACATATCCATTTATATATAAAAAAAAATTTTAATTTAATATTTGTTAATTAAATTATTTAACGGTGTATATAATCATTAAATTGCATACTTATACCTATACAATACAGAAAAATCGGAATAAACGCAAACCTACGAAATAAATAAAATCTAACGCACGCGAGACTTGAACCTACGACCTACGAACTACGGACTACGAAACTAACGCCCTAACCACTATGCTACGGAACCTAACTGAACACAGACGCTCTATTTTCAGTGACTTGTTGAGTGATTCAATAAAGCATTAATTGACACTAATACACTACAGCAAATAAGTAAATTGTTTAATAATAATAACCTTTAAACATTCATAAATTAATATTTTTATTATTTAAAAAAAATGTCAAAACATTTCAGTTAAAAATAATATTTATAAATTAATAATAAAAAAGTACATGTTTCGGTAACCTATTCGCAGTTTGAAGTTAATTGTTGTTTACATTTTGGTTTCTTAATCTTTTTTTAATTTTTCTTTTCAAATATTTTCAATTTTAAAATTAATGTATTGAAAATCTTCGAATTGTTGCAAAGAATTTTATCAAAAAATTTGATAATAATAGAATATTTCTTTAAAGAATTTCTTTATTTAGAAAAATAACTAAATTCTCGCGAAGAATTTTATTAATATTTTTAAAAATCCTAATTAAATTTTTTTGAAAAATTTCTTTGAATTTTTTTTTAAACTAATGGAGTTTTTTTAATAATTTTAATTGAAAATGTCGAAAGCAATTGAATTTTATGAAGAAGAATTTTATTAACATTGTATTCAAAATAAGTGATTTCTTGCGAAGAATTTATTAAAATTTTAAGAAATAATTAAATTGTTTATGAAGAATTTTATAGAAATATTTAAAAATCATGAAATTTTTTCGAAAAATTCAGTTAAAGTTGTTTCGAAAATAATTGAATTTCTTTAAAGAATTTTATTAAAATTAAGTATATTCAAAATAATTGAATTCATCATAAGAATTTTAATTACTTTTCGAAAATAATAGAATTACTTCAATTCTTTTGACGAATATATTCAAAAATTGTATTGAGCTAGTAATTTAATTCTTATATAGATTTTTTTTAAAAATATTTTGAGAATAATTAAATTGTTTTTCAAGAATTTTAAATTCTTGTTGAAACTAAATTTTATGGGAATTTTTGAAAATAATTAAATTCTTTCGATTAATTTTATTTTAATTGGGTTAATAATTATTTAATTCTTGCAAAGAGTTTTAGTATTTATAAAAATAGTTGAATTATTTCGAAGAATTTATTAAAGTTTAAGAAAATAATTGCAATTTATAAAAATATTTTTAAATATATTTGAATTCATCTAAGGAATTCAATTAAAATTGTTTTGAAAATAATTGAATTCCTGCAAAGAATTTTACTATTTATAAAATTAATTGAATTCTTCGGAAGAATTTTACTATTTATAAAAATAATGTGGTAGAAGCAATACAGGGTTTAAGGTTCAATTAGGACTTAAAAAGGAGTTGTCAGAGTTAAATAGAACTTACGCAGGAGGAAAAAAACACCAAGGGTTTGTTAGGTGCAGGTTAGGGTTAAATTATACTTACCAGGAGGTAAGCAGGTCTAAAAGTTCGACTCGGGTTTAGTTTGTTGTTGGCAATATCGCTATATTTTCGTAAAGTAGAGGGTTTAAACTTTAATTTAACTAATATGACAAGTCTCTAGCACGTCGGATTTATCCAGTAGAAATTTTTAAAAACTACTAAGAAATGATTTTTGGGTACTTTACCCCCAATTTTCTTAAAATCCTGACGTGATGGGAGGTTTTTGTTAAATGTTAATTCGGATTTAGCGCACCAAAAGCTACGGTAAATGACTTCTTGATCTCAGACAACGGAAATTTTTATTTTTTGCAGGCTTCTGAAATTATATATATATTCATATATGTAGCACTTTAGCATATGACAGACGTGTCCATATTCAAAAAATCAAAAAGTCTCTTGAAGAAGAGACAATTCGGAACCATAATTATCTATAAAATCTTTGTCTAAAAAATTTTTAGCAACGAAAAATCAGCAGTCTTTTGAATCAAAGCTTCCACATTAAGATAATAAATTTTTCAAGTTTCCGACTATCTGTATAAGAGATAATTCGAAAAGAGGATCAGGTACGATTTATCGGTTTGAAAATTTGGAATCTGGAAGTCATTTGGAACAACTCCCCACCAAGTTTGCAGCGTTACATTTTAGAATAACCTGCTCACCTCTGAGGAAACCTGTGATTTCTTTTGTAAATTTATCTAATTCTGTAGCACATTATGCTAAAAGTCCCCTTCTTTCCGGCCATTGCAACCATTTTTTGTAATTTTTACGAATGTGGGTCTCTCCGTGTAATTTACAGTAGAATTGTTTAATTATTATTACTTTTTTTATTGTTCTTCATGTATACCCCATTTGGGTTTTTACATATATTGACAACCCCCTCTTGTTATATTCTCCAAATTTTACCCAGATTCCCAAATTCCCCCTATTTTGCGGTCCGTAGCCGGCTTTTATTAGAAGTACTCGTATTCACATGGCCCTCTCTAGCCATATTCAAGGGAAACTACGGAAAACCTTAACTGAGTACAGCCGATTTATCGACGCCGAGTCTTGGATGTATAAATTCGAAGTCTCGAATATTACACAACCAAGTCCTCGACGTTCAAATCTCCCGCTCAGATTATTTCACGTGCCGGAAAAATCCCAGGCTAATGGGCGCGAACCAAGTACCCTTGGTCCTACAGCGTCTGCCGAGCAAGGCATTTATCCGACCGAGCTAATCTGTCGGTTTATTATTTACTTTTAAAGTTTTAATTTAAGATCGTAATTAATTTATATTTTAAATTTCGAATTAATAATATCAATACTAGGATGTTCATGAATGAAATGAACACCAAAATTATAAAAATGCACAACTTGGCAGCGGTTTTTATTATTCAGTGATTCTGATAGAAAAAATTGTCTCTATCAGAATCACTAATCAAAAAAAAATTAATTTTTTTGAACTGTAGATCTCTTTTAACTGTCCCTGTCACATATGTTACTTATTGAATACAAGAAAAAACAAATAATTAATAATATTAATATACAACTGAAACTAAACGTAAAAAATATTGATGTCTCTTAAATTAACGTCAATTTGTTGAGTAGAATAATAAATTATTATTCATAATAATTATCAAAAAAAGAGTAAAAAAATTTAAAATACTTCTCATTTCAAATTAGAAAGAATCTTATAATTAATTCTTAATATACTTTGCTCAATAAAACCCACCACCTACCGGACAAATTCAAAATTACATTGGCGAGAAATTCAAAATTGAATGAAAATCAAAACAAAACCAATTAGAAATAAATTATAGAAATTATTAAAAATAATTTTTATGTGTATATTTCAGTAGCAGCACTTTCCTCTCTCTAGAAAGAATGGAAAGGGGGGACGGGAGTTCTAATGCTTGAGGCATCGCGAGTGAATGGAAAAACCCGTTTCTGAATGCATAAATTGTATTGAAAATCAAACGTTCTAAACATGAAGCTGTTGAACTCGGCTTTTAAAAGTTTTTTCTGTTTAGATTGACTAACAAAACACTTTTAAATGCAAAAACGATCGCAGCGACCATATGTCACGCACAATTCTTGAATTAATCAATAAATTTATGAATATTTATCATTTTCTTTTCTAACATTATGAAAATTATGAAAAGTTCTCTGCATACCATTTTTTTTTAAATTACGCAATTTTTCCCCATTTTTATTTACAGATTTACACGCATTTACACGCATCACGCATTATACACGGAAACAGAAAAAAAATTCAAATTTCAATAAAAAATCCAACTAATTTTAATAAATTCGATAATAATGATGATAATAATAATAATAATAATAATAATAATAATAATAATAATAATAATAATAATATTATTTATTAATTAATAAATTATTATTAAATATAATATATAAATAAAATGTTATTAATTATTAGATATATTGATTATAATAATAATAATTTATATTATAGGTATTTATTATAATATTTTTAATAATAATATTAATGATCAACTGAACTGCCATCTAACGGAGACCTTGGCGTTCACAGGTGGAGAATAACATTAAAAAAAACATCAGTGATAATAATAGTATGAAACATGATATTAATAAAAAGAAACAAATAAATTCTGCGAACAATAGTAGAATATCGATTGTGCGAAAAAAAAGAAAATTTACAGCTATTTTCTTAATTTTAATGTCAATTTAATGATTCCCTATTAAAAGGGAAATAATTTTAACGACAGGTCTGTTGTTTTACGTTAATGAACTTTCTCACAGGAACTCAATTAAATTGCTCGATGCATATTTATGATAAGTTGAAACATAAAGAAATGGAACAGATTGGAATTCGGATAAGTTGTCTTATGTGACAGCTTCCACAACCGGTTTTTATTTCCTATAAATATTTAAAACGGAAGACATGAACTCCCGCGCTTGTTAATATTTAACTCTACTTATTTCTTAATCAATTTTACAATCCAACAAAATGTTAAATGTCAAAATTCAATTTACGATTCTGATTTTTCTAATATTCATTACATATAGATATATATGCATGTGTAATGTGTATACAAACTTTAATCTTTCCATTTCAACTCGGAAAAAATATTTTAAAAAAAAATTTAAACTTTAATTAAATACAATTTCTTTTTTGCATGTCATTTTTTTACTTTAATTCTTCAATATTTTTTATTTTAAAGTCCATCAATAGAAAAATTTACAAAACATTTTGTTTTACTTAATTAACAATTGAATTGGATTTTTAATTAAATAAACATTTTTTGTTTAATTTTTAATAAATTAAATTCTTCATTTCATTTTTATTATAAAAAATATTACAATTTTTAATTTGTTTTCAATTACAACTTCTTATAATTTAATTTTCATTAAAAAAAATTAACATAACTTTTAATAAATTTTTTCAGTTTATTTTTGAATAAAAAAATTTTTAATTTAGAAATTATGAGCAAAAAGTGAATTTGTTTTCAAATTCTAATTCAAATTTATTTCAGTATACAAAAAATTGTAATACATTTAATTTTTAATTTGAAAACAATTTTGTCGAATTATAAACAATTTTTTCTATTAATTTTTCAATGAAAAATTATTAATTTAGAAATGATTTTTGATATAAAAAAATTCAATTTCACTTTAAATTCAAAAGAAAAAACACTTATTCTTATAAATACTCCTGTTCACATCGTACCGCTTGCGAGAGACTTTTCATGCCGCCTCAAAAAATGCCAAAATTACATTGACGCGAAATTCAAATGAAATATAATATAAAAAATGTTTTTTTATTTTTAATCCAATTTGCTAATTAAATATTTTTATTTAAATAACAATTTTCGTTTAATTTCTACTAAATTACTTTTTATGATTCAAGAAATTAATTTAATTCACAAATTCTCATAAATTAAAATTCACAAATATAAATTCAATTTAATTGCAACTTTAATTTTGCAATACAAAAAGAAAAATTTAAATGAGAGTTAAATTGCAAATCGAGTGTATCTATTTCAATCGAGGGTGAAGAATACAGAACTAATTCTTTTCGATTCGTATTTACTTTATTTTCTTTTCTTTATTGAATACTATTGAAATGACAGAGGTGTCTATTGATTAGGGCAGAGGCAGTGGGTAAATTTGTATTTGAAATGAGTAGTAAGAAGAGAATAAAATGAAATGAAAGAAAGAAAGCAAGTAGAAAAAAAATTGTATTCGTAACAACGAAGCAATGAGAAGTATAAGTGTATATGTATATCTATGTGTATCCACACTACCCAGCTGTCTCATATAGTAGAACACTCTTAATCAGATTACGCGACGACCCTCGTGTGCGCAGGGTTGAATTTTGCAGCAGACGATTGCCTGGGGCGTCTCTCTCTCGAATAGGAAAAAAGCTGACTCGCAAATATCCCTAATGATAAAGAATATAATCCGGGTTATTTCTCTACATTTTCAATTCTTGATTTTCCATCTCTCTGATGTCATAAAACTTGTCATAATATACCAAGCAAAAAAAAAAAAGTATCATTTCTTTCCATTGTCTAATATCAAGTCACGAATTTTATTTTTATTTCCTATTCAGATAATCAAAAATGAAAGCTTTTAATGAACAGTGATAAAGAAGAAGTTGTTTTAATAATTAATATAACAATTATCAATAAATATTTACAATTTATAATATTCTAACCATATTTGTGAAGAATAATTTTGAAAAGCAATTAACAAACAATAGAGAGAGAAAAATTGTAGAATTTTGATAAGATCATTGCAATACAATACTGTGGCAAGGTAGAGCAAAATAGAGGCACTTTAGGGCAAAATGTAGACAATAATATTGTGACTATTTACGACAAATTGGGACAATTTATGACAAAATTGTGTCAATTTAATGTCTATATTGAACTACAATACTTAAATTGTAAATTTGGACGAAAATTGAAAAAATTAAAAGGTCAATTTTGAGAAAAACTCGGACTATACATAATATATGGGACTATTTATGTCAACTTGTGACGTATCAGGTCAATTTATGGCAAAATTGGGTCGATATTAATATCAATATTTAACTAAAATTGTAAATTTGGATAATAAAAAATTTATGAAATAAAAAATTATGACAAAATTGTGTTCATTAATGTCAATATTGAACTAGAATACTCAAATTGTACACGGAAAGAAAAAGTCCGTGAATCATTAATGGACTAGTATATTACTTTGAGACGGGATACAAAATCCTTGAATGATTAAAATTCTTTGAGTCACATTGAATGACGAGAAGTTTGCTAAAATTTAGAAAACTGTCATCAAACTTTACTTTACTTTACTGCTTATAAAGGGATGTTAAATACAAGGAATCGACATTTTAGCAGACAGTGCATTCCGAATTTCGGAAACAGTCAACGAAACTTTCATAAACTGTTAACCAATATATAAAATTCGTTCACTAAAATTTAGAAAACTGTCTATTAAATTTTCTATGTCTATTAAAAATGGTTAGATGAACAAAAAAAAATTAAATTTTTTTCCAATTCATAGGTAACTTCAGACACTATTTTGCCACAGAATGAACACATTTTTTTCATTGCACAATTCAATGCTTTGTTAACACTTAAGACTAACACATTTCCGCATTTTAACGCATATAACCTAACAACCCTAGACTTACATATATATATATATATATATATATATATATATATATATATATATATTCGCACACTTAATAACTACACGTAGAAACGCACGCTTATAACACTGAAAGTTTAGAAGCAAACTGTTCTTATATACCAAACGACGAAATTTTTCACAACTTGTGAGAAATGATTTTGCATTAATAATTACTTTTTAATTAGCGAGAAATATAAAAGAAAAAATATTTTTACCGAGGTCAATTTCTGGACACAATTCAACAGAAAATTATTAGTTAAATTCAATATTCACACTGCACATAATATAATATATAGGTATACGTATAGCAGACAGCAAAAAAAACATGGTCTATAGAGAAAAGAGAAACCAGAAGAAACGCGCAACTAAAATTTTAAACTTGGACAAAATTGAGGCAATAAAATGTCAATCTTAGGCAAAACTCAGATTATATTAGGACTGTTTGTGATAATATTTAGTATTGCAGCTGCAATACTAAAATTGTAAATTTTGCCAAAAATTAAGCAAATTTAAGTGTCAGTTTATGGCAAAACTCAGACAATATTGTAACTATCCATAGCTAAATTGAGATAATTTATTTCACTATTTATGGAAAACAGGCTGGAGAAATTGGGACACGTAAAAATTGGTTTTATGTGTTGCCCAATTAAAAAAAGAGTAATGGTCGTCCGGTGTCATCGATGCTTGGGATACGGTCATATTGGAGCGAAATGCCAGAAGGTGGACAGATCGGCTGCGTGCTTTAAGTGCGGTGAAGCCGGTCACAGGTTCTCCAACTGTAAGAAAAGCCCAAGTTGCTTTTTATGCAAGGAAAAGTTTGGCAATAAGGTGTCAACCACCCATATTGCAGGCAGCGGAGGATGCGGAGTCTTCAGGACGGACCTTGAGGAGGCGAAGAAGACTCTCGAAAGAACTAAAAGCAAATAAGAAGTATTAAAAGGAGCAAGTCGAGAACTTCGTAACCTCGGTTATGTCGAGGAAGAATCTCGACAGCAGCCAAAAGGCGTGATTTAAACAGCTTTTAATTTGTTTGTTTGTTTTTTATTAATTTATTTTGTGATTTATTTGTCCTTATACATTTTTTAATTTGTTTTGTGTTTTTTATTCGTCTTTATACAGTTTTATCTTTTCAACATTATATACGTGTTTACTTTTTTTTTCCTTTCTTTTTTATATCCGTTCACAATTTTATCTTTGACTTTTTACACTTCTTTAAAAATTTGTTTTTTATTATTGTTGTGCTGTGAATTCCGCTTAGACTTTGTAATAGTTTTAATTATTTTTTTTAACTACGGACGCAAGAGGACCGCAGAGAAAGGGAGAAGGTCGCATTAGCGACAGAGTTGGAGCGCCACCCTCGAAGGCTAAAGTCTTACGACAGTTCCGAGGGAGGGTAAAGGGCTCCAGAAAAAGGGTTACGGGTTTTAATGGGTCGGGCTGGTAGTAGGTCGCCAGTTTATTAAATTTATTATAACATTTATTTATTTATCTTTTTTTTAATATTTCCTTTTGTTTCATTGTACCAACCCCACATAACCTTGGAGTGCGGAATCCAAGGTATCTGTAGGCAGATTTCCCAAAAGTCCCTAAGCAAAAAAAACAAAACAATACATTAACGCTTGTGCCAATTTATGTCACTATTAGGGGAGAGTGAGGCAAGACGGGGTACCTGCCTTATTTAACGAACGAATTAACCAATCGCGATTATATTTTACATAATACTGCACCGAGACGATAGTTTCTTGTTTACAAAACCTAAAAGCCATGAGAACAAATCTTTTATCTGTTTTACTAAAAAAAACTGTTTTTGACGATTTTCTTGTCATTTTTTCACTTTTTTAGGAGGTGTTTATTACTTAATAATAACAGTTAATGAACTGTATACATTTTTTTTAACTGTCAAGGGTTACAGAAGAAGTGAAGCATATGTTTTTTTTTCTTTGTTGAATCGTTAATTGTAGTAATTAATCGTTTTATTCAATTTCGTAGGTGGGGGCAAGATGGGGTAGGAGAGAGTGGAGCAAGATGGGGTACACAAATTAAGCATAAGAAAAGAGAAATAAGAGAAGTTAAGAAAACTACTAAAATCAAGACTTAATAAAATAAGAGTGACCAAAGAGAAAAAAGCTTGTCAGGTTAAATCATCAATTAGCGATGGTAAAGTGGAAAATATACCTTGTCTCTATTGCAATGTTTATTATTTAGACTCAAATGAAGGCTGGGATGCTTGTTCTGTCTGCGGTCAATGGGCCCACTGCAGATATGTTGGTGTCGATGACGAAGATGAAGATGCAACCTTTACTTGTAGAATTTGTCGACAAAAATCCCGTGTAGAAATTTGTCGTGGCCTTCCTAGAAATAGACTACAGCTAGATAGCATTTGTCGTGGAAAATTATTCTGAAAAAACTGTCCTGGCCCCGAAATGTTAATGTACAGTTTTCCCCTTTATTTTCTTCGCTACGAAGACAGTCTAGAATCTGGCTAAAATTTGTCTAGGATATTGAATTGAAAATTCAGTACAAGTTCGTATAGCAGGTTGTCCAAGAATTAGCTGGGCACTGTCTAGGACGCTGACTTAAGAATTTAGTACAAGTTCGTGGAGAAGGTGGCTCTGAGAGTCTACTAAGCTAGCAGACGAAATCAGTTCTTGACGTAGTGCTTGATGAAAAGAAACCAAGAGTCTACAATTGTAACTTATCTTGTTGTGAAGATAAAATCAAATTTATAAATCTAGTGAAAAGTTTTCAGTTTTCCATTTCTGAACAGGGACAGTGTACAAGTTTAAATATATTACAGAGAAAAGAAGATTTATTAGAAAAAGGACATGTGATGTCATCATTCATAGTCTCAGATTGTTTTTCATATTATAATGTTCCTAATAAGTAATAAAACTTTGGTAATTTTAAGTGATTTTTTTGTGATTGCAACAATTTAATATACAATTAATTTTATTATCGGTATACAAGTACGAATCTTTATAGTTAATGTGTTTGCGTTTTAAAGAAAAAATCCAATGTAGCAAAATATGTTACAATTAATTTCAAAAATAATTGTAACAGGAATTGTGATAATAACAAATACTTTTGTATTACTCTTTTGTTTGTTTGAAAGTTAAACAAACAAAAGAGTAAATTTAAAAAATATTCTTTTATTATTTATAAACCTAACAATTATTCCCAGTATGTAGAAACTGCTTATTTTAATATCCAGGAACTGGCTAGGAATGATTTATTTTACTAGACAAGGACTAGACAAAATAACTGCACAAAATCTTGACGTTGCTAGCGTTACATCCCTCGTTCAAGCCTGTCCATTTTTCCCACCTAGTTGCTAGACTGAATCTAGCGCAACTGGACAGTTTCTCATACACTTCCACGGTAAATTTCTACACGGGATAGGTTGCTTTCTTGAGTACCCCATCTTACCCCTATGGGTACCCCATCTTACCCGCCGGTGGGGCAAGATGGGGAGATTTGCAATTTTTTCAATATTATTAATTATAAGCTTTTTTAAGAAACAGATGGCCTTTGTACACGCTTTTATTACGAAAGACTGATTCCCAAAGATGATAATTAAAAATAATAATAAAGTATATATTCGATAATTTTCGTTTTTTGCGCTTTAAACCTTAAGTACCCCGTCTTGCCCCACTCTCCCCTATACTACAATACTGTGACAAATTAGAACAAACTTGATGCAATTTGGGGCAAAATTCATTCATTATTGTGACTCTAGATTTTCGCGGAAGACATAAAAATACCATTTAAATTTTAATCACTCATGTTATTTAAAACTTATTGCATTTACACGGAAAAAAATAGTGTGCTAAAAACACACATAGCGAACTGTTGCATATATTGCACGCACACTACCATGCGTGATTTGCTTGGAATCCATCCTATTTTCGCATGGTGTTGTAGTAAAAGCCATGGCTCATGTGGCTTTCGCTAAGGCACCATGCGAAAATAGGATGGATTCCAAGCAAATCACGCATGTTAGTGTGCGTGAATATACCCAAAGTGCGTGCAATATACACAACAGTTTCGCTCATGTGTTTTTAGCACACTATTTTTTTCCGTGTATGCAGTAAATTATATTAAAATTCCATAAGAATATTAATTTAATTTAAAAATTATATGTTAAAGTAAAAAAGTTTTATGTATATACAATTTGTTTCCTATAGCTTAAATTTATTCAAAAATTATTGTTACAAAAATTTAAATTTAAGAAGAAATAAATAAATTTCGTTCATTTGAACGTTCAAAACTTTAGAATCATATAATTAGAAGATTTAGAGGCACATAAAAATGTAAATGAGTGAATGAAATAGATAATAAAATTAATTATCAGTGAATGTCAAAGTTTATTGCCAAATGGACCTTGGTCCGCACACCTAATATTATATAATTATGTTTGTCTACACATGCTATAGCGCGCTTCTCTATACGTAAAAAACGATAAATATTCAAGCAATGAAAAAGAGACATATAATGTTAATAAAGTATTCAAATACAGCTATTAAAGTGGGAAAACTACTGTCGTCTCACTGTTGATTTTATAAATGCATTCGCATTAGAGGTTTGAAAAGGTGCTTGCGGAACATGCTGTAGCTATGTAAGTTAATAGCTAAGGTTACGAACGGAGATTATATGTGTATATGTATACGTGCTTGTTGAGTTGACCTGCCGGATTAGGTTAGGTTCATTTCAGTTTACTTGCGCTAGGTCGGGAGCTCCTATACTTCACTTTACTGTATGTATACGCTTGTTATAATGGTACTGTCAATTTTTTAAACATTCATGTATGTATATGAAAGATGGAAATTCTTCCTTTATTAAAGTATACATGGCTGATTAAAATTTAAATTTAAAATATTATTTTTTAATATATCTACTAAATGATTTTTCGGTATTGGAATTTAAACTTTTTTTTTGTTGATTGTGATAATAAAAGAGAAAATGAAAATATGAAAGTCAAAATAAAAGTCAAATTTGAAGTAAAATTATATAATTATAAGAACTAATATAGCCCACTAATTACGGGACTTAGTTTAACGGACTATAAATGTAAAACATAATTTCAACAGACGTTTCAAAAGAAAAAATAATTTGTCATGTCTTCTCAAAAGAAGAATTAATTGAACAAAAAAGAAAGGAGAATTTTTTTTAATCCTCACCAGTAAGGAATAAATTTCCATTAAGCTTGATTATCAAGTATACTTTCTGCTGAAGAACTTCTCACTCCATTAAGAAAATTACCATTTCTCACCTGTAACAGAAACAAAAAATTGAATTCAATTAATAAATCCACAACTTTAATTCTACTAAATATATCTTTTATATATATATATATATATATTATATATAATATAATATATTTAATTATTATCTACACATTGTCTACACGGAAAAAAGTACAACTAAAACGAAAAATTTTTTCGCCTTTATTAACAGTAATCTTCGTATTGAAGAAGAATGAAAATTCTTTTATTTTTCCTATCTGTCCGCACTTTGAAATTAGTTTTTGTGTATGCTTTTGTCTTTTTTTTCTTTAAAAAATATTATTTTTTCTTAGAAATTCAATGGTCATAAAATTAAAAAGGTTAAAATATAATTTGACCCTTTAAAAATTTTAATTTTTCTTAAAAATTGGCAGATTTTGAAATCTATGTGTAATTTTATAAAAAATAAATTTTTGAATGCACAAAATAATTGCCAAATAAAAAAAATTGAATTTTACAATTTTTGAAGTATTATTTTGAAAATAAAACTTTGTTTTTAGACTGAAAATGCAAAAAATACTATTATTATTATTAAATTTTTTTATTTAAAAATTAATTTGTTTATTTTTTAACTAATTTCTGATCATAATTTTATTATTATTTTTTATTTATAAAAATTATTTATTTATTTAATAGCTAATTATGATCTGAAATTAGTTAGAGAGATGAAGAGATGAATTTTAGAATAAAAAAAATTAAATAATAATAGTATTTTTTGCATTTTCAGCCGAAAAACAAAGTTTCATTTTCAAGAAAATGCTTCAAAAATTGTAAAAATCAATTTTTTCATTCTGTAATTTTTTTCAGATAGGTACAAAAACATATTTTCTGCAAAATTACAAAAAATTCTTAATATTTTCTGACCTATTTTATTTTATGACAATTAAATTCCTTTCAAAATATTACTACAATTCAATTAAATTTTTAAAAAATCCTTATTATTCTCAAATTTTTGTGTTAAAATTTAAAAATACATATATTTTAAATAACAGTGCAAGTTTGAAATTATTAAATTAAATAATAGCAAATTAATCTTTCTGAAATATTAAATAATAATTGTGAGGTATTCAAAAGCAAAAAGGAAATAAGCAAGTAAGTATGCAAATAAGGAAGTAAGCTATTAAGCAAGCAAGTTATTTCCTCCTTGCTTACTTCCTTACTTACTTATGTATAATTGTTTACTTAATTTCTTCTTGCTTACTTACTTCTTGCTTAAAAATAAGTATGTTATTGCTGTTTTATATTTTCTTTTTGTATGATTAAAAAACATTTATTACATATTTGACAATTAATAAGTGTTTAAAATAATTAATTAATTGAATTTTAATTTAATTAATAATGAAATGATTATTAATTAATTACAAATAAGTTGAAAAAATCAACTATTAGTGTGAAAGTCTTTCATTTGACTGTGGGACACTTAAAATAAAGTATTTCAATCCAAAAAACTAACACTTTAGGCAAGTCAAGGAAGTTCTACCGAACTATTCCTGAAAACTAACACTTTAGGCAAGTCAAAATAGTTTTACCGAACTATTCCTGAAACGTTAGTGCCCATCAAGGAGGTATTTATTTAATTTATATTAAACGTTTAGTTTAAATTTCTTTTGAACTTTTACAGTATATCTTGTAAGGAATAAAGATATCATATTGAATTTTAAATATTGCTACTGAAAAAATAATTTAAAAATTATTAAAAATTACGATTATGCCACTATATATCTTTCATTGAAAAATTCGGTAAAATATAAGGAACAAATTTTCTCCGTGTATGAATTCTAAAAATTAAATTTTTTCCAGTACTTTTAATAAAAATCCCTGTCTCAGAATATATGATTATTATATTTATAATAGTATTAAAACTATATTCCAATTCATATTTTATTTTTGTAAAAAGAAGTTTAAATTAAAAATTTTTAAATTCTATTATTAAACGTGAGTAAGAAGTTGATACATGGAGAGAAAAAAGTATAGTCAATCATACTTAGCCCTGAGTCATAGTTACTAAACAATATGGTGACATTTTCGTTCAACAAAACAAAAAGTAAACTTCACTAAACGGCCGTTTAGTTATTAAGACTACCAATTTACCAAAATAAAAATTAACCTCTTTTATAATAGATAATTAATAATAGGTTTATAATAAAATGTTTATAAATAAATAATAATTTTGTCAAATGTGATACTAATTATTTTCCCGAGAATTTGTTGTAAGTGGGAATTTTACAAATATTTTACAAAAAGACATTGAAGGTGACATAAGGTAACAATACTAAACTAATTAAAAAATTATACTTTCTGAAACTGTTTAGTTTAATAGAGAATATTATAAAATCGATATATCTATATACCTACATAAGGGGCCTTCCATAAACTACGTTACCAATTTAGGGGGGAGGGGGTCCAAAAATTGAAATTTTTACATGTAACGCAATGGTAATGAGGGGGGGGGGTCGGAAAAATTAGTAACGTAGTTAATGGACGGCCCCAAATAATATTATCTATATCAATATATTTATTTACATAATATATTTGTCGCATAACTAAATAAACAGTTAAAAAATTTTTTAATTATGATAATAACAATAATAATTATTGTAATAACAAGAATAAATAATAAGTAGCAGAGCAAATAAAGTTTTGAAAATTAATATTTTATCTCGATTTCGTTAAATTTTGTAGCTTTTTAATTAATGTAAATATATTTTTTATAGTACAATTAATAGTTTTATTAAAAAACTCGAAGAGAATTAGTTTTGTTTACTTCACTAAGCAGACATTCATCTTTACTACTATGTTTAGTTCGATCGCCAAAAAAAATTGAATGCTATTTTGTAGCCTTTACTTAATATTTATTTGTCACAACTCAAATTTTCTTACTAAGTAAATGCGTAATAGTACAGCCCACTATAACTCTTCTCTCCGTGTAGTAAACATATTAAATATATATATACATAGTAAAGACGTAAATAGTACCTATAGAATAAAATTATATATTTCGAAAAAGACACAAATTATCTAATACCTACTAAAGAGTCACATTTACAAAAAGGAGGAAAACCTTATAGAGATGTAAATTTTTATTGAAAAGTCCCCATTTTACAAAGTACTTTTTTGTACTACATTTGCCAACTCCTTATTGAATTTCCGGAAGCCCTCTCTTATTCACTTTCCGACAATGTGTACACACATGAGGACGTAAGTGCCCTGAGTTGGCGGAAAAGTTTACTTAGGACGAATCCAGACTTCCTGATCAGTGAAAATCTGGTCACACGCAAGGATAATTTTTATTTCTTTGTGTGTAAAGCAATATCTGTTTCTTCTTTGATCGGATCCATTTACAGATTATGGTGAGAGTGAGTGTGGCACCTGATAAAAAGAAAAGTTTGACTATCTCGGGTTTCGAGGTGCGTGCCACAGACTCATAGATAACGCGGTTAAATGAAGGCGTGTTCGCTGTTATTAAGTTAGTTTAACAAGAGTGAGAGAGGCAAAATAGAAGATGGAAATAAGGGATAGAAAGAGAGTGAGAGAAGAAGGGCTTGTGAAGTAGATTGCGTGTCCTCGCACGATATATGGCACTTTTCGCGGCTTAGTCGCGTGAGCCAATTGAAAATTTTACTATTTCCATTAATTATTCAACACCCCCGACAAAACACGAATTAAGAGTAATATGATACTAATGTCTTTATATATATATGTCGGAAAAATTTGACTGTATACCAAAACGGTTAACCCCGAGTATACTCGGGGTAACTAAATATTTTATAACTCGTCAACAATGCATCGGAATTACATGATCTAAAGTGGAAATTGAAGCTAAAGCTCTAAGCTTTCAAAAATATTTGTTAGCAATGATAACTTGCAAAAAAAATATTTTTCAAAATTAGAAAAAAATTGTTCAAAATCCGGATTTTTTAAAAATGGCCCTAATAAATTAAAGTATAAAAAGAACATTTTTTTTAATATTGGGAAAATACTTTTATTTTTTGCTATAGTACAATATATTCTTAGTTCTTTTTACTACTTTTCGGTAGTCAATATAACTTTTTAAATTCAGTTGAGGACCCACAGTGGGCCAGACGACCCGAAAACTTGGCCAAAAGTCCACCACCGGATATAAGAAAATGAATATATTAATCGTTAACTACGTACTTCAGGCTAACTGAAACTAAATTTTCATAAAATTATTCATAGTCTTTTAGTATTTTTAGATGCTTTAAAATTGAAAATTTAAATAAAATCAGCGGTTTACGTTTTAACATTATAAGTTATTTACTTTTCTTTTATTAAGCAATATTAATTTTCCCATACCTGATTTTACTTTAATATATGTGCAACATTAATAAAAAAAATTGAAACCTATAAAAATTACCTTTTTTTATTTTATCTGCTATTTTTTAACGTGCAAATTATTAATTTTTTTTGTCACGAACGAGTTTGGTTTTCATCCACCACCAAACGTCACGTCCAAATGAGATGTCATTTTGTTCAGTAGAATGTGCACTTTTGTCTAAGCATACACAATTTTTCACATTTTCAACCTCTTCACTGCCACTGACCTCTATAGCGGCCCAAAAATGTCGTGCCCTGTATGTCCAGGACCGTTATAGCGCATCGAAAAAAGACATTGAAATGTTAATGAATCTGATTAAAAAGGCCTACTCGGGGGTTTTCGGGGTCGTTGAATCCAAATCCATGGTCGAAAATTCAAAATGGCGGCTTCAAAATAGCAACCAAAAAAATGTTAAAGTTACGAATTCGTTAATTTAAAAATTTTTTTGGTCACTAGTTTGAAGCCAAATTTCAATTTTTGACCACGGATTAAAAGAATAAAATATATTTTTTTAACATTTATGACAAAAAACTTCATTTTAATTGAACTGCACAGTGGGCCAGAAACCTCGTTTGAGTGGCCAAAATACAATTTTTTAAAAGTAATTTAAATAAAATATACATAACCCTATCTTATGCTATTTGTTTTTATACAAAATATTGTGGTATTGACAATTTTTATTTATACATTTTTTTAGAGAACTTTTGAAGATTAAAATTGTATTCAAAATACTAGATGTCAGAACGACCCGTGTGGAAATCTTCCAAAGTTTTCCCAACTTTTAGTTGGGCGCCAATTGGGGCCAAGGTGGGCGTCCCATTTTTAAATAATGAAAAAAATTAGAAAATAAGAAAATATGTTATTTTCAAGTAAATAATTGAATAGAGAAAAATAATAACATTTTTAAACTATTCTTACTGTTTAATTTCATAATCTATTCGAATTAAAGGCAAAACAGTATGTGTATTGTAATTGGATTTACGTAGGGTCTGTCCATATTTGGGACGAACTTGGGAATATCAGCCAAAGCCCATCTTTTGCGCAAATGAACTTAAAATGGTTAAATACCCCTAATGGAAGTAAAAAGATAGAAAGAGATAGAATTTTAGGAATTGAAAGTTTTTTCTATCCCTTTGAAATAGCCACTTTGCATACCCGAAATATTATACCTTTTTATCTCCAAATTTATATCTCTTTTTATACCCTATTATCCCCTATCTATCTATTTTTATACCTATGTACTTTTATCTCTTTTTATTTCTCTTTGCTGCAAATTTTTATCCTTTATAATACATAAAGAATTAATTAACCAATATTATTAACAATATTAAAGACTTTATGAAGTATTACAATTTCAATTGAATTTATTATTTAAAAGAAATATTTTTAGAGTTTTCGTACTTCTATTTATAACCTCTTTTTAACAAATCAAGTTATTTATTTATTTGTTATGAAATTATTATTTATTGTTTAAATCTATATTTCATTTCACATTATTAACCAACATTGTACACATAACACTTAAAACCAAATTTGAAAAATCTCGCACGCAGGAGGGCTCGAACCCTGAACCTTAGGGACTCAAGTCGAATACACATGTCACTCAGCCACGCTAGCTTGGAAGATATTTTTCTTGAACTACCTTTTAAATTTTGGGACTGTATTGATCTCTTTTTATCTCTTACTTTATCACTCTTTATCTCTCAGTTGATCTCTTTTTTAGTTTTAATTTCTCTTTATTTATCATGAAATCGTCACATTGAAAAGCGTATAAAAAGTTTTTTTTTGGGGATTGAAAAAGGATTCAATGGGATATAATGAAGGTTATTGAAAAAGATTAAGAAAAAAGAAAAAATCGAATTTTTTTTTAATTTAATAGAAAAGAGATAGACTGTGATAGAATAGAAAGAATAAAAGGAGACAAGTATGGACTGAGATTTAAATAGGGATAGAAAGGGAAGAAGTGAATAGTAAGAGGATAAAAGGCGATAAAGTAAGGGTTATTAAAAGAGATTGAATAAAAAGGGAAGATAGAAAGAGATTGAGGGGAATAAAAAAGGGATAGCCTGGGATAGAAACAAGATTATTAAAAGAGATAACCCAGTGAGAAATTTCTCACCGGTCCAATATCGGTCCAATATTGGGAGCCAAGAGACCGATCATCGGTCCAATAAAGGCTCCCAATATGGGCTGATGCTTGGGATGTAACGGGATCGCTAAGCATCGGTTGTTAATATTGGTCAAATATTAGCCGAATATTGGCAACCAAGAGAAAAAATTTTTTTAAATAAATTTTTTTAATTAAATAATAATAATAAAAAATTAATGTTTATAATTTTTTTGTTTAATATATTTATTTGTTTAATTATTTATTTTTAATAATTCATGTAAATAATAAATAATTTATTATTTATAAATTATAATTATTTAAAAATGCAGCAGCTATTAGAAAATAGCATTCTGCAAAAAAATTCTATCATTGAAAAATCAATGATAGGCGAGAGAAATCCGCGTCTTTAAATAGATTCGCAGATGATAGACAAGAGATATCCGCGTCATTAAACGGATTCGCAGATATACTCTGGTCTCGCGACGAATCTCTCGATACTTATATACACTGGAGTCGCCGTGTCAGTTGCGAGAACGGTTACAGTGTCCCTCTTTCGGCGGAGATAAGAATTGTCACGTAAACTGCGGGTATAATAAGGCGGTCGGTAAAGCGATTTAGCAGTTTACGTGACAATTCTTATCTCTGCCGCAAGAGGGACGCTGTAACCGTTCTCGCAACTGACACGGCGACTCCAGTGTATATAAGTATCGAGAGATTCGTCGCGAGACCAGAGTATATCTGCGAATCCGTTTAATGACGCGGTTATCTCTTGTCTATCATCTGCGAATCTATTTAAAGACGCGGATTTCTCTCGCCTATCATTGATTTTTCAATGATAGAATTTTTTTGCAGAATGCTATTTTCTAATAGCTGCTGCATTTTTAAATAATTATAATTTATAAATAATAAATTATTTATTATTTACATGAATTATTAAAAATAAATAATTAAACAAATAAATATATTAAACAAAAAAATTATAAACATTAATTTTTTATTATTATTATTTAATTAAAAAAAAATTTTTTCGCTTGGTTGCCAATATTCGGCCAATATTGGACCAATATTAACAACCGATGCTTGGCGATCCCGTTACATCCCAAGCATCAGCCCATATTGGTCCAATATTGGGAGTCAATCGGCGCCCAGCACGGCAACCAATATTGGACCGATATTGGACCGATTAAAGTCTATTGGCAATTTCTCACTGGGAAGTATATTCTTAGGTGAAATTAAAGATAGAAAGAGACAGGTGTGGATATTGAAAGTATTAAAAGAGATGAAATAAAGGTTATTGAAAAACATTTATACAGAAAGAGAGATAAAAAGTGATTGAAGTGATAAAGTGAGGACAGACTAAGATAGAGAAACTTTATCTCTTTCTATCTCAGAGATAAAAAAATATTCAAAGAGTTAGGATTTCTATCCCTTTACTTGCAGTAGGGACGTCAGCTATACTCTTATATGAAAATAAATATATAATTACTGAATTAATTACTGACGACGAATTATTGGATTAATTACTGGATTTATTATTATATATGTTACTGGATTAATTACTGAAAATCCTGTAGTTGTTTAGCGTTAAGCACTAATGCGCCTGCGTCAATCTACCCAGCTGTTGACTGTCATGGCGTAGTACTCTCTAAATCTGATTTAGCGATAAGTATGCCACTATTTCAATTAGCGTATATGCGCTGTGAATTAGTGAAATTTCACTAAATAATCAGTGAAACTTCACTGATTAATTAGCGCATATACGCTGTTTTAAAATAGTGACATACTTATCGCTGAGAATCAGTGAAATTTCGCTGATTCAGATTTAGAGAGTAGGGAAACGTCCTTAAATCAAACAGCGTGGGTTTGTGGTGTGTTGTCCTGTTTTTATAATTTTAAATGTTTATTGTAGTTTAACTTCCATATTTTTATAAATTATTGTAAACAATGGTTGGTTGGTTTTGTTTTTCTGTGCCTTAATGTATTCCCTGTCGGATTTTAGAACCAAAAGTGGAATTTTGGAAGGAACATGGTTTTTTGCCCAGAGACTTGTTAGCCAATATTGTGACAGTTATATTGATTCTTAGAGATTTCTCACTAAATTGCCATGCAAGATTTTCATTTGCTTCCAAAATGAACAATTAATATTAAATATTTTACTATTACTATTGTATAAATAAAAAATAATATATTGAATTTATTGATCCTGGCATTAATCCTTTTTAATTTTTATTCTCTCGTCCTTAACGCGAAAAAACTACTGGATTTACAATAATTCATCCCAGCTTGAACATGGGAAAACCCAATGGGCGTCAGTTTGGGCCCAGTCGACTTTTCCACACGGGCGAAGTTCTAACTATTTTAAAAATAAAAATTCTGAATAAATAAGTAAATATAATAAATAACTGATATAAAAAAATAGAAATTCATTAAAAGTTTCGATATTTATATCATTTTTGTATTTTTTTTACAAAATCTAATCAGCAAAATCTTTGATTTCGTTAGTTTTGAATAACTTCCATTACAATTGACAGTTCATGGTGCATATATGTCCACAAAAAGTCGTGCTTGAAACTCGTTACTCGGAGGTTTTCGGGGTCTCTAATTACGAATATGATGTCAGATTTTCAAAATTCAGAATGGCGGATCCAATATGGCGGATAATTTCAAGATTGATGCGATTCGATTAAAATTTGATGTTTGTTTTTCAAAATTCAAAATGCACTGAGAAAAAAATGCTATTGAATCTATAACACGCATATTCACATATGTACGTTCCAAGAAGACTAGAGACAGGAGGGATAACTCGGGTAGTGGGGATGGCTTGGTAGATGAGGACAATGGGGGAAGTAGTAATATAGAAATGTAGTTGGTGCAGAAACGCAAAATAGGTTACTGCGCATGTAGTGGAAAGAGATGAGAGAGAATAGCAGACGTCAAAACATAGAAATGTCATATATTTATTATGAAGAGGTTATTTTAACGATTATGATTCTTTGACTTTGAAATTCATCGTCATAATAAGGTAGTAAACTGAAAGAAATTTGATAAATTGCAATCCCAAACTAATGTCGAAAAAATATTAGAAATTATTAATAATTGTGTTGATAAAAGTTGGATGTTTATTTCATAACCTCAAAAAAAAACCTTGGTTTGTATTCATATTATATTGATAGGAGGTCGACGCTTATTTCATAACTTTAAAAAATAACCTTGGAAAATTAGTTGTAATACGTAGTAGGTAATTAAAAACAACTTAAATTGTTTTTATAAAAACTTTGCGGTAAACACAATATCACACAATGACAATGTGCAGCACGTGGAAAAAGATTTCTTTTAGCGCGTGTTTGAATCTGAATGATCTGAATCGTTTGAATGTTCAGTATGCGCAGAAACCTAATTTTGGCCTATTGCACTAACTACATTTTCAAGTACCACCTCCATTGCCCTCACATTTTCTGCTACCGCACTCTACAGGAATATATCGAAGTTGCTCCTCCTGTTTCTAATCTTCTTGGTACGTTCAAAAGCAGATGTCATTAACTTGATGTGAAATGTAGCCTATTTTATAACATTGCTTTTAAATCAAAAAATGAATTCTGTGATTTCTTAGGTCGCTGAATTCAATAACGAATGAGTTTCAAGCAAATTAATTTTTTTTTAAATTTTTGTAGTCGCTATTTTGAATCTGCCAATTTGAATTTTTTTAATCTGATATCATATTCGCAATCAGCGACCTCGAAAACCCCCGAGGAATAAATTTCTGTTCAAATGCATCAATTTTAAAATTATCCGCAATATTAGGTCGCTATATTGAATTCGTCATTTTGAATTTTTGAAAACAGACTTTAAATTCGTAATCAGTCACACCAAAAACCCCCGACTATCAAGTTTCAGGCCAATTGAATCAATTTTTTATTTTGTTGTCCGTCATATTGCATCCGCCATTTTGAATTTTTGAAAACAGACTTCAGATTTAAAATCAGCGACTCCAAAAACTGTAAGAACAGTTATGAGTTATTTTAAATTTCCATTTTTCTAGAAGTTATGAATATTTTGGCCACGCAAACGAGATTCCTGGCCCACTGTGGGACCTATTGAATCACGCAGAGTAGTTAAAAAGTAGTCAAACCTACTAGAAATTTCTTCAGTGTATTATTCAGTCTATTATCAAATAAATATTAATTTAATATTTTATATTAAAATAAATAAAATTAAGTAAATCTTTTATCAAATAAATATTGAAATAAATAATAGATATTTATTTATTAATAGAGAAAATGAAAAAATGTACTTGACTCAAATAACTGATTTCTTTGTATATTATCAAATAAATATTTACTTGAATCAAATAATTTTTATTTAAATTAATTAAATAGTACTCTCTAAATTTGAATTAGTAAAAATGTTTACTACTATCGGGTCAAAAAGTATAGAGCCCTCACTTTAAAATGTTATAACTCTGTTAAAAAAAATCGTACTGTATTAAAACAACTTGGAAATAGCAGCTGCACTATCCCCACGCTACTATACGAAAAATCAAAAAACCAAAAAAATTTTTACGTTTTTTACGAATTTTTGAAAGTGAAAAATACATGGTTTTTTCCTTGATTTTTACAAGTATCAACTTTGCATGTTTGTATCTCAACGAAAATGCAAACTATTGTTACGCTGATTTTTTTCCATTTAGTTTAAACCCTTTTTGAACATAATGTTCATCGACATAATCAATATTTTGTTAAATAAAGGAGATTATTTACAAAGAAAATAAAAAGCTATCTTCTTTGCAAATTATGGCACAGATTTGAGACAAACTTAAAATTATGCAAAATATGCTTCTGATTGAGAATCTGGAAGAAAAATTTGAAAAAAAAAATTTATTTAAAGAATTATCCAGAAAAATGTTTTCAGTTTTTTGCTTTATTACTCCATTAAAGCAAGGTGCGGAGCGACATGAACCCTTTTGTCAATGGTAGGGGATTCAATGGCAGTAGTATACTACTGTACCTGTTTTTCCGCTACTTTTCTATTCTTACTTATAATTTACTACTTTCTGGACTTTTTTTGTGTGATTTTTCAAGGGTGTAGGTAAAAAGGAATTTAAGAAGTAAAATATTTTCAAGTCAATGTTAGGAATATTAGCAGCAAAAATGTACACTGAAGACTATTATAAAATACATACACATAATTGACAATAAAAAGTTAAAAAATTTATTAGTTAATTTTGGTTTCTTGTAGTAACAATGAACATTTATTGATTAAAATTAAATATTAAATTAGATAATAATTAATTATTTCACATATTTCCAGTCGACTAGTAAATTACTCAATTAGTAAAATTATTTAGCAAATTTATTTACCAAGTAAAATAATATTTTGCAAAATAAATAAGAAAAGTTTTCTTTTAATATTATTATTAAGTAATTATTATTAATAATATTAATTAATTGATTAATTAAATTATTTTTATTATTTTTATTAATTATTATTAATTAATTAAAATTAATTAATTATTAATAATAATTAATTATTATTAATAGTCGTTTGAGATATTACAGTTCTACGCCTTTGAGGAATAGATTTACAACTGCATGCACCTTGCTTTAATGGAGTAATAAAGCAAAAAACTGAAAACATTTTTCTGGATAATTCTTTAAATAATTTTTTTTTTCAAATTTTTCTTCCAGATTCTTAATCAGAAGCATATTTTGCATAATTTTAAGTTTGTCTCAAATCTGTGCCATAATTTGCAAAGAAGATAGCTTTTTATTTTCTTTGTAAATAATCTCCTTTATTTAACAAACCATGGAAAAAACCATGTATTTTTCACTTTCAAAAATTCGTAAAAAACGTAAAAAATTTTTTGGTTTTTTGATTTTTCGTATAGTAGCGTGGGGATAGTGCAGCTGCTATTTCCAAGTTGTTTTAATACAGTACGATTTTTTTTAACAGAGTTATAACATTTTAAAGTGAGGGCTCTATACTTTTTGACCCGATAGTAGTTTGAATTAATGAAATAATCGTGTATTTGAATGAAATAAATAATTTTCTTTAGTGTATTGCATTCAAAAAAGTCGAATTCAAGTAATCCTTCACCTGGTTCACGCAGAAATTGAGTGAATCTCAATTTTCCACACGACTTGCAAAAGTCCAATTCAAGGAGGCAAATTTCATTCAACAACTTTAGTGACACGTTGCATAAGAATCTTGAAACGCGATAAAAAGTAGCAAAAAAATATTGAAGAAATAAATAATTTATTAAATAATTGAATATTCCCAATGGGAAATTCACAACTGGCGGAGTACTGCGCCAGCACTGGCATAACTCTGGATGATAACGCTGTCTAACGCTGGCGAAGTACTGCCAAACAGCGCTGGCGCAGCACTGGACCAGTGCTGGCTGAGAATATTGCCACAATAAATGCCGTATTGTTATTAATTAGTCGTAAATTCATATTTATAAATAATTTAACAACAAAATGGTAAATAATATTAATAAATAGTTATTATTCATAAAATATTTCTCTTCTTAAAGAAATTGTATTAAAGATGGAGACTAACAATGAATATAGTAAATGAAGTAGAAAAAAATTGTTTATAACATTTAAAAATTAAATAATAAACAATTACAGTAAGTGATCATTAGATTTTCATATTTTAGTACCTAACGATTAAAATCTAGAAATATCGCAAACCTATGAAAATAAACAAAATTGCTGACGAGGGGAATCGAACCTACGGACTAACAGACTAACGCTCTAACCACTATGCTAACGACACATGTGTACAGTACAGTATTAATATCTCAGTATCATTCAAACATACAATTATTGAGTCAAAGATGAGAAAAAATAGGGATACGTTAGAAATAATAAATTGAAATAAAATAAATTAAACTAAATTTTTAATGATTAAATTAAATTACTTTACTTATTGCATTTAACATTTAACGTAATTCTTTAAATTTCGTCTATAATTTTAATTTGTTTAAATAATTTATTATTTAAAAAAATAGACAATTATGTTAAATTATTATTATTAAATTTAATAAAAATAAAAAATGAACAACTGAAGAGTAAAATATTAATTTTTTCAATAAATTTATATTTATAAACATTCATAAACTTTTTTTATAATTTTTTTTTAAGTTCATGTCAAAAAAGCAATGTTGGCAAAGAGCGTTGTGAACAATCTTTCTATACTTAGCCAGCACTTGCCGCCGTGGCTTGTCCAAGATTTGACGAAACAAAAATTCTGTACTGCGCGAGCACTAATTGTCGAGGCTCGGCTAGACTACGCCGAACAATCGTCTGAGTACTAAGCCAGTGGTGAACATCGGCACTACACTGGCATTTCCCATTGGGTTTCTTAAAATTGAATTTTTATGAAGAATTTTATCAAAATTTTTAAATATAATTGAATTCTTTAGGCGAATTTAATGAAAAATTTAAAAATAAATGCAATTTTCTATCATTTTATTTAAAATTGTTTAAAAAAATAATGGAAATTTTGCGATAAGTTTTGTTAATTATAAAAATAATTGATTTCTTGCAACGAAATTTATTAAAAATTTTTTTAAAGAATTCTCTCTGAGCAAAAGGATATCCCAGGGATATCCTAGAGATATCTCGCGGGATATTTGGATATCCCAGGAACATCCCTTGGATATTTGTGACACCTCAGAGATATTCCTGGGGTATCCAAATTTTCATCCCATTAGAGACTCGCGCGGGATATCCTAATATTCTTCACACGGGAGCTAAACATTTAGGGGAGCGTGGGGTAATGGGAGCTTGCGGGTAATGGGAGCTTTTAAATTTCACGTACTTAAAAGCCTTCAAATTCGCTGTAATATCTAGAAAATCTTCTACAACCTTTGTTTATATCATTCAAAAACAAACGAACACATTCTTGACAAATTTTTAGTAAAGACAAGGGGGAAAATGTATTTTTTGAGTTTTCGTTGTAAAATGCAAAATATTTCTAAACATCACCATAAGTAGTTAAAATCGTATTATTTAGTTCTGTTTTTTTATTATATTATAGGTGAATATGTGTAGATATGTATACTTGTATAAAAATCGAGATAATAATAAAATTTGTTTATGTTTTTATTTTTTTATTCAGATTTTGTCCTGTAAAAATTCTGTAGGGTAATGGGAGAATTAGTGTCAGCCCAAAGAATTTTCTTTACTATGTTACGGCTTTCGTTATTTCTTTGAAAATTGTAAAAGATATCACCTTATGAACAAACTTTTAATTAAGAAATAATTTTTAGTGGAAAAATGAAAAATTTTATTTTTTTCAAAAATTTTGTATTAAATTATAATTTAGGAAAAAATTTATTCCAAGTCTAAAGTTTTGGCTTCATTGTAAGTATTAACACTTTTTTCTATTAGAAAACAAAAAATATTCCTAAAAAATAAAAAAATTTTTAATTTCAAGTGAAAGCTCCCAATACCCCACAAATTGGGTGATGGCAAAAAATCTATTTTTTTTTTGAAAAATTTTTTTTTTCCAATTTACTTTCTCTTTTTAAGTTTCTAATTAAACATAATTAAAGATAAATAACGAAATGAGTAGAAAATAACGAAAACAATGTATTATTATAAAGATAAGTTGTTTTTTTTAATAATTTTCCTTAAGGGGCTCCAATTCCCCCACGCTTCCCTATTGAAGGAAGATATTATACAATTATATTTACACAATTTTCACTAAACTTTTGCAAGTGAATACGTCGAAGTGTGCTGGGAAGGTCGACGCATGCGCGTATAAGATTATATGAGTAGGGGAGACTGGGGTAAACCCGCTCACTTTTTTTCAGATTGGTAAAAATCTAGGAAATTATTCTCCAAATCCAAGTTAATTTATATAAATTTTTTTTGAATTTGATAAAATATTTTTTGAGTTATGGAGTTTCAAAATTTTGATTTTTTTGAAAATATCTTTTTTTCAATTTAATATATTGATAAGTAAAATTAATCAAATTTAAATTATGAATAGTGATTTTTAAAGGGGTTTTCACGGGCTATAAGGGGCCATTCAAGTATTACGTAAGCATATTTTTCAGGTTTTTAGACCCCCCCCTCCCCCATGTAAGATTTTTTATATGCATTAGCGCCATTTTTTCTAATGAAAATAAGCAATTGCTAGACCCCCCCCCTCTCCCTTAAATGCTTACGTAATACTTGAATTGTCTCTAAGCTGGTGATGAAAAAAAGCTGGTGATGAAGTTGTTTTCTTTCAATTTGACCTTGAAATTCAAGGTCAAATTCTTAATTTCAATATATCTCAAAATCGATGTTTTTTTATTTTTTTCTAACCTATCCCAATCGAAAGCTTACCTTTTTTCCTATGAGCCGTGTAAAAATCAGAGTGGGACTATGGAAATTTTTGAAGAAATTAATTATAAATCATCATTTTCTATGTAAAATAATGATAAATTATTATTTTCCTCAAAAATTTCCATGGTCCCACTTTGATTTTTACATGGCTCATAGGAAAAAAGGTAAGCTTTCGATTGGGATAGGTTAGAAAAAAATCAGGGCACTTTAAATTTTGTGTTTACCAGGGACCGTCACGAAGCAAAGGTATCGTGTCGGTATCGTGTCACGATACGATACGGTTCTACCACGAAGAAGAGTATCGTGTCGCGACACGATGCCGACACGATACCGACACGATCCGATTTTCGTATCGTGTCGCATTACATAAATAACCGAATCAATTAAATGACATATGGACAATCATATTATACAAAATTACAAAATAATATTGGGGCCATCCATAAATTACATAAGATAATTTTTTTTAATTTACCCCCCCCCCTCCCCCTCTTGTAATATATTTTACATACATTAGCGCCATTTTTTATTGTTTGTAAGAATTTGCAGACCCCCATCCCCCTAAATGTCTTACGTTATTTATGTAATTACATTACATATAATAACTTAGTAACAAATTCAATATGGCGGACATGCGCAGAAGTGCAATTTAGTATTTATTGCTGCGCAGTAATTGCTCCCACACTTGGACATGCGCAATAGTGTAAATTAGTACTTATTGCTGCGCAGTAGCCTATCACTACACTTGGACATGCGCAGTAGTGCAAATTAGTACTTATTGCTGCGCAGTAGCCTACCAAAACACTTGGACATGCGCAGTAGTGTAATTTGGTATTTATCGCTGCGCAGTAACATAATTTAGTATTAAATGATGCGCAGTAGTGTAATTTAGTATAAATTGCTGCGCAGTAGTCAAATCTAATATAAATTGCTGCGTAATAGTGTAATTTTGTATTTATTGCTGCGCAGTATGTAGGTCGAATATACTGAGCAGCAATTAATACTAAACTAGACTACTGCGCAGCAATAAATACCAAATTACACTACTGCGCATCAATATATACTAAATTATACTACTGCGCAGCAATAAATACCAAATTACACTACTGCGCATCAATTAATACTAATTTAGACTACTGCGCAGCAATAAATACTAAATTACACTACTGCGCATCAATATATACTAAATTATACTACTGCGCAGCAATAAATACCAAATTACACTACTGCGCATCAATTAATACTAATTTAGACTATTGCGCAGCAATAAATACCAAATTACACTACTGCGCATCAATATATACTAAATTATACTACTGCGCAGCAATAAATACCAAATTACACTACTGCGCATCAATTAATACTAATTTAGACTCCTGCGCATCAATTAATGCTAAATTAGACTACTGCGCATGTCCAAGTGTGGTGGTAGACTATTGCGCAGCAATAATTTCTAAAGTAGATTACTGCGCAACAATCACTTCTAAATTGCACTTCTGCGCATGTTCACATATAGTTGTAGCATACTGCGCAGCAATAAATACTAAATTCCACTACTGCGCATGTGCAAGTGTTGTGATAGTACACTGCGCAACTTAAAATATATATTTTTTGGTTTTTACAAGATGGCCGTATATGCGTCATGTGCTGATTAAAAGCATTTTTTAATGTAACATGTGCGACACGTTAATTTCGTATCGTGTCGGTATCGTATCGTGTCGCGACACGATACTTTTCTCGACACGATGCATCGTGTCGGGCGTCGACACGATACCGACACGATACTCATTTTCGTGTCACATCGTGTCGGTGGCGGTCCCTGGTGTTTACTAAATTTAATTGATTAACTAAAACGTCATGCATGTCAAACTTGCTTTTGATAGATTTAAATAAAGACAGAGTTCGTATTTAGGGGGGGGGGGTCCGGTTAAATTTTAACTTTTCTATAATTTATATTGTTCAAGTGTGTCAATGTTTTTCAAACATTATTTAGGATTCAGATCTATTCTATATTATCAAAATTAATAAAATTGTTCAGTAGATATTGCGAAAAAAGCATATGAAAAGTTCGACAATAAAAAATAATTAAAAAATGTGGTAGAAGTTCAAATTTATATTTTACAAAATGTTAAGGCATTCTTATATAAATTGTCAAATAAATATCTGTTATGAGTCAGAATTCCTGAAAGGAGCCACCCAAAACCTTTTAATTTTCTTTTTCGTAGTAATGTGGTTATTTTAATAGTATTTTATATAAGAAATCATAATACCAAAGGATTTTGCAAAAAAAAATTTTTTGTTAATTTATTATTTTTCTATATGTAGGACTTTAATTTTTATATATAAACTTTATAAGATTTTGTGGCCTTTGGTCCGTAAAAGTAAGGTGTTGGTTTCAAGAATTAATTTAATTGAAAATAATTTTATTTCTATCTAATGCATTTTCGCTGTCAAAGTATAATATAGAGAAAAAACATATCTTACCGCATTTGGAAGTTAGGTAATAAAAACAGTTAAAATTTGAAATATAAATATAAATATTATAAGAAAACATAACCTCAGTCGATAAAAACAATTAAAAAATAATAAATATCGACTGAGGTTATGTTTTCTTATAATATTTATATTTATATTTCAAATTTTAACTGTTTGGAAGGGATACTACCAGTCGGGTAGCAGTGACAAGCCTTGCGCCGCTCGCTGCTACCTGACTGATATTATCCCTTTCAACCACGCATTCGTCCCCTTATTGCAGCCAGCCCTTCAATTTCGGTAAAAAATTTGATTAGGGATTTATAAAGATAATTGAAATTTTGAAGAGAATTTTTTTAAATTTTTGAACATAATTGAATTTATGCGAAGAAGTTTTCATTTTTGAAAATAATTGGATTTTGTGTAATCAGTTGTTCTTAAAATTTCTATGTAAATTCATTAAAAATTGATATTTTCTAAAGTTTCAAATTGAAACAAAAAAGACACCAAAATTCAGAATTTTCTTATAAATTCTAAAAAGGCCGTAGCAGTATAAGCATGTAAAAATGGCCCCCTCTTGGATTGGGTCCATATTTAGGGAATAATTTTGACCTATTATGAGACTTATTTTCACCAAGTTTCAACTCGAAAAAAAATTTTGTTTTTGAGTTATACAATTTTTTTGAATAATTCAAAAAAATTCAAAAAATTTTTTTCCCTCCGAAATGGTTGAACCAATTTTCATGAAAAAATTTTTTTTGTACAATACAATATGAACAGTTAATAAAAAAAAAATTTCGACCAAATTCTAACAAAGAAAGTCAGTAAAAAGTCAGTAAAAAAAAATTTTTTTTTAATTTTTTTTTAAAAACATTTTTTTTTATTGAAATTTTTTTTTGCACAACCGCCATTTTTTTTCTATAAAATAATAGTCATTTCAAGAGTAACATATATTTTTTGCAAGATGATTGAAAGGGTACTTCATACTTTAAAAAATAAAAAACCGATTTTTGGCCCCTAAATAGTACAGTTTTCTATATAAACGAGAGACCAACATTTTTTAAAATTACATTAAAAATTAATTAATACTTAAATTAAATTTCTAAAAAAGTTAATAATACATGCCTGTTTATTGTAAATATTGATTTTTTAGTATGTACAAGGTTTATTAAAAAAGTAAATGGACGTACACTACCGTCGGGAATTACCGGTACGGCTGCACGCGCACGGCCCAAAAACATGTCAATCACTGAGAAAACGATTTATTTGATTCAACGAAATTTTGTTTAAATCAAACTTAAAATATCTTTGCTATACAGTCAAACAAATATCAGTTTAATTCAAACATATTTTTTGGTTCATTTATAGAAATAATATATTCAATTCAAACAAAATTTAAGGTTGATTTTAAATTATTTCTAATCAACATTTAAGTTTGGATCAAACATAACATTTTTAAACATATTCTTTGTTTAAACCAAAACAGAAAATATATTTGAATTAAACACACGGAGAGAAATTTCTGTTAATTTTTGTAAGGAAATTATGGAAAAAATTACTGTGCTTCCGTATAAAATAGGTTCGTTTTGTTGGCAAAGTAGAATGTACCATTAACCAACACAGTTTATACCTAAAAAAACGAAAATATTTGCTGTCTCTTTAACTACAAAAATTTCTGTGCTACCTCAGCAAAGAAAATACACAGAAAAATAATTTGACATAAAAGCTATTTGTGAATGTGACATTCTTTTTTTACAATTCATGTAATGAATTAACATAAATTAAATAACGTTTGTTAATTAATTACTGTTAATATTTATTTGTTTTACATGTGACGCGATTATTATATTCCATGTGTATCATGATATCAAATCAATATTTGAGGTTAAGTTGAAATTACATAGTAAACGCATTGCATACAAGGCACACAAGTTTGATTTCAAAATTTCTAGGTTAAGTGAAATCATGGACAGTAAAAATTATTTCATTTCCAATATTTCTTTATATCACTAATTGAAACATAAAATCGAAAACGTCGGAAAAATTTTCGTTGACAACGGGTGAGGAAAGTACGACAGTAGCAATCGTAGCAATATTAAATGGATGTTCGTGATACTTCGGGTATCATCGGCCTTCTTCAACTTGACTTCATGCAGGCAGCACAGTAAAAGTTTGTGGGGAGCACAGTCTATTTTATTAACCTGCGCATGACTATTTCATGGTACGGTTAATATATTTTGCTTAGGACCAAATTAGAAAGTCCTGGTTCAGCAATTTTTACAGTGCTTTCAAAGAAATATTCCGAGGCCATTTTGCAAATAAAACTGTTTTCCATATGAAATGAAATTATGCGCAAGTCAATATTTCTATTCTTCCGATACAAATAGTTCAGTAAAAACATTTTGCACATACTTTCAGGTGACAAGCACAGTAATTTTTATTGGAAATTTCTCTCCGTGCACAATTATTCAAACAAATATTATTTTTGAATTAAAGCAGTAGATATTTTCTACTATATATATATATATATAATATATATATATATATATATATATATATATATATATATATATATATATATATATATATATATATATATATATATATATATATATATATATATATATATATATATATATATATATATATTTCTATATATATATTGGGATCTCACGAACCGATTAAGATTTTTAAACTCTTTTGGTCTTAAGTTAAAGATAAAACTTAAACCTATGTAACCCAATGGGAAATGCCAGTGTAGTGCCGATGTTCACCACTGGCTTAGTACTCAGACGATTGTTCGGCGTAGTCTAGCCGAGCCTCGACAATTAGTGCTGGCGCAGTACAGAATTTTTGTTTCGCCAAAGCTTGGACAAGCCACGGCGGCAAGTGCTGGCTGAGTATAGAAAAATTGTTCACAACGCTCTAAAGCCAACATTGCTTTTTTGACATAAACTTGAAAAAAATTATAAAAAAAGTTTATAAATGTTTATAAATATAAATTTATTGAAAAAAATTAATATTTTACTTTTCAGTTGTTCATTTTTTATTCTTATTAAATTTAATAATAACAATTTAACACAATTGTCTAACTTTGTAAATAATAAATTATTTAAACAAATTAAAATTATAAACAAAATTTAAACTTTAATCTCAATAATAATTTGGTTCCTATTAAAATACTATTATACTTCTTACTATGAATAAAGTAATTTAATTTAAATATTAAAAATTTAGTTTAATTTATTATTTCTAACGTATCCCTATTTTTTTCTCATCTTTGACTCAATAATTGTATGTCTGAATGATACTGAGATATTAATACTTTACTGTACACATGTGTCGTTAGCATAGTGGTTAGAGCGTTAGTCTGTTAGTCCGTAGGTCGTAGGTTCGATTCCCCTCGTCAGCAATTTTGTTTATTTTCATAGGTTTGCGATATTTCTAGATTCCAATCGTTAGGTACTAAAATATGAAAATCTAATGCACACTTACTGTAATTGTTTATTATTTAATTTTTAAATGTTATAAACAATTTTTTTCTACTTCATTTACTATATCCATTGTTAGTCTCCATCTTTAATACAATTTCTTCAAGAAGAGAAATATTTTATGAATAATAACTATTTATTAATATTATTTACCATTTTGTTGTTAAATTATTTATAATTATGAATTTACGACTAATTAATAACAATACGGCATTTATTGCGGCAATATTCCCAGCCAGCACTGTCTGGCAGCACTGACAGACAGTACTTCGACAGCGCCAGACGGCGTTATCATCCCAGTGCCATGCCAGTGCTGGCTCTCAGCCTTGCCGCCAGTGCTGCCAGTGCTGGCGCAGTACTACGCCAGTTGTAAATTTCCCATTGGGAAATTTCAAATTTTTTCTACAATTATTAAAAAATATGCCAAAGTTGAAAAAAACTTCAAAAAAAATTTTTTTTTTGTAAATTTTTTTGAAAAGTTGACTAAAATATCAATATTTACAATAAACAGGCATATATTATTAACTTTTTTAGAAATTTAATTTAATTAATTTTTAATGTAATTTTTAAAAATGTTGGCCCCTCGTTTATATAGAAAACTGTACTATTTAGGGGCCAAAAATCGGTTTTTTATTTTTAAAGTATGAAGTACCCTTTTAATCATCTTGCAAAAAATATATGTTACTCTTGAAATGACTGTTATTTTCTAGAAAAAAAATTGGTGGTTGTGCAAAAAAAATTTCAATAAAAAAAAATGTTTTTTTAAAAAAAAATTTAAAAAAAATTTTTTTTTTACTGACTTTTTACTGATTTTCTTTGTTAGAATTTGGTCGAAACATTTTTTTTATTAACTGTTCATATTGTATTGTACAAAAAAATTTTTTTCATGAAAATCGGTTCAACCATTTCGGAGGGAAAAAAAATTTTTGAATTTTTTAAAAAAATTGTGTAACTCAAAAACAAAATTTTTTTTCGAGTTGAAACTTGGTGAAAATAAGTCTCATAATAGGTCAAAATTATTCCCTAAATATGGACCCAATCCAAGAGGGGGCCATTTTTACATGCTTATACTGCTACGGCCTTTAATTTTTTCCATTCTGGAAATATAGTTGATATATTATATTGATATATTGTGAAATTAAAACATAATTCTCGGAAATAAGGGCATAAAGCAAAGTCGTTTAAATACCTAGAAAATGAAAGGGCGATTGCGTGTGTGGTGAGTTAGCATTTTTCTTTTCCTTCTTCTTTCTTTCTTTCTTTTTTTTATTTATTTTTATTTTGTTTCGCGAATGACTCACGCGAATAAGGGGTTGCCAAATGGTTATAACTGTCGCAATACTACCCTCTTGGTTTCACATGATTTTACAGTTTGATTAGGAAATTTTTTTGAAAGAAAACGACTAGTTAATAAACTTCAATTAGGCATGCCACTGTTGAGTAAAACTGCGATACGATTAAATTTTATATTGCACGATTAAAAAAGTGACAAAGAGAGAGAGAGAGAGAGAGAGAGAGAGACTTATCAAAACTGTTTTTAAATCACTCGTGAAATCCATTCATAAATAGTGGTTTCGAATAAATTGAGGGTAATTTTTTTTCTCTTTTATCACGAGAATTTTTTTAAATGATTCTGTTGGTAAAAAAAGTGCATTACAAAAAAGAAAAATAATGAAAACAAATTTATTACACTGAGAAAAATGGAGTTTGAAAAACTGGGAGTCAATATTGAAAAAATAGGACTCAGTCCAGTAAAAGTACATTAATTCATTTCCATCAAGCATCTTAGGGTGATGCGTATAGTGTATAGAGGGCCTTAGTTCCAAATTGAACTTTAAAGAGCATTGAAACATCCACAATAAAGGAACGCAGGCGCGTAACCTGTCAAAATAAATGTCCGACGCGACGCGAAGCGAGTGTTTCCTTTTATTCACTTCGTCAATTTTATATAAAAAGAAACAATAACCAATCATTAAAAAAAAGAAAAATATGTTAAAGGCACTCTTTATATATTCATATTCAATTATTCATTAATTCACAAGTTTTATTCTTCCGCACGCTTTTACATTAAGCCTCTCGGCTACGCAATCGATGCGGGGGAAATTTCTTATAAGAAACATCCCTTTCCAATGAAATAAATTAGATCATGCGTAAATTTTACTTTGTAATTAATGTAAGTATGGATGTCAACAATATTCGTAATATTGAATAAATAATATTGGCAACTAGTTTAAATTTGATACGGTTATTAGAATTTAATAATAAATAAATAAAAAACATTAATTTTTTCTTAACCTTTTTCAAGTTTGACACTCTTCATGGTAAATTTGATTATTCTTTTTTTCCGTGTACAAAATAGTGAATTGACCTTGAATGAAATGTATAATTAATTATTCTCAAACCAATATTTAATAATTTAATTAACTCAACTGCACTGCACAATATAGTTGAGAGTAGTAAGACTGGGGGAAACGGTAAGATAAGTGAACGACCATTAGTGTGAGAGAGAGAATAACTTGTGGTTTTCGAGTAGGTATCTACTTTATGTGCACTGCGTTCATTTTTCGAAAGAACTGGACTAAGTACTAGTTGTTCAATATTCGCTTCTATTATTGACTTGTGTTTTGTACACTGCCGCGTTCTTTTAACAATTACATGAGAAAGTAATTTCTCATTCCAATTTTTTATACTCTCATTCCCTCTTAGACTATATAAACAGTCTTGTTTAAGCTGATGAATGGGATAACTTGTGTTGAGTCCCAAAGTGTCTATATAAAGGAGTACTACACTGATTGCATAAATCATTTTCCCATTTTTCTCCGTGTAGAGATTATTATTTTTCTTTCATATTGTGTGGCAACTGAGGCAATTTAGGACAAAATTAAGTCAATTATCATAACAATTTAGAGCAGTATTTCATTAATTATTGACAAAATTACGTCAAGATTGTGCCAATTTGGAAAAATATTAAATTAATTATTGACATAATGACGGCAATATTAAATTAATTATTGGTCAAATTATGTCAATATTGTGGTAACAATAAAATAATTATTTTAGTCAATTTACGACAATATTAATTTAATTATTAGCATTATTGTAGCAATTTTATGAAAGATTAATAAATTAATTGTCAAAATTAAATTAATTGATGGCAATATTACGGCAATATTGTCTCAATTAGTGGCAAAATTAAATTAATTATTTGCAATATCCTGGAAATATTGTAGCAATATTAAATTATGTAAAATAAGTCTGTATACGTTAAAATCCTTATAAAAAATATTAAACAATAGATATAAAGCTTTACGTAAACAAACGTGGAGTCAGAATGACCCGTGATCTCCGAGGGTTATTGGCAATATTGTGGTAATTTCCGGCAATATTCAATTAATTATTACAAAAATTACGGCTTTTTTGTGTCAATTTAGGACAACAATAAATTAATGTCAACATTTAATTAATTATTGACAAAATTACGGCAATATTTTGGCAATTTAGGGCAATAATAAATTAATTATTGTCAATATTACGACAATTTTGTGGCAATTTAGGACAATAATAAATTAATTAGTAAAATTAGAGCAATATTGTGACAATTTGCTGCAATATTTAATTAATTATTGACAAAATTACGGCAATATTTTGGCAATTTATACCACAAAAGTAAGGCAAATTTAATAACAAATGAGAGCTGTATTAACTGTATTGTGAGTTTACGGCAACATTGTGTCAATTTTGGGCAATATTGCGAGTTTTGTGCTAAAATTATAACAAAATTGTGTTGAATCACGGCAGAATTGTGGCTATGGCAAAAGTAAGACAACATTGTATTAATCTATCGAGAAGATTTTTATAGCCAACATTGTGCTAATTTTGGGCAATAATGTGACAGTTTTATATCAACATTGTGTGAATTCAAGGCAGAATTGCGGCTATCTGCGGCAAGAGTAAGACAATATTGTGGCAATTCATGTCAAAATTATGTGAATATGATGGATAAAAAAATTATTACATCAACATTGTTGTCTACGGCAAAATTAAGTCAACATTGGGTCATGGCAAAATTTTGACAATATGATGACAAAAGAAATGCACTATTTTGTCAATTCAGGACAAAATTATGTCAAAAAATATTTCACGTATAGAACAAATAGAACTTAGAATAATTAACATAATTTAATTTCTATTTAATAGTAAAGAGTAATTTTAATATTTATTCTAATTTCTATTTTGTAAAATAATACACCTTGTATTAAATATAACATGTAAACGCTACTGTATAAGCCTGAAGGGGTCATGTTGATCGAGATTTATTTTGGTTTCGTGATGTTTGTAAAGAGCTTCCCAACGATGTTCATTGTCACTCTAGAGAAAGAGAGAGAAAGAGAGAGAGAGTGAGACAGGGAAAGGTGGCGTGCAAACGTAGCGCGCTTTATCCGCGGTTGTCTTTCCATCGCACGACGTTGGCAAAGTGCGACGTGTCTAAATATAGAAGTGAACAAATTATGAGACGAGTGACTAATGCGTTTTGGTTGTTCCCTTGTCCGAACTCTTGAAACGACTGCCGACAATGTCTAGTGTCTCCAAGTGCTAATAAATTAGCGCGCTCGCCTTTTGTCGCACGACTTATTGGCTTAAGACTTTAGCGCTCTCAACTCGGGGAGCAAAACTAATTTTCATTGAACTACATTTCCAATATAGAGATTCATTGGTAAAATTACGACAATGTTGTGCCAAATTGCTACAATATTAAATTAATTATTAGCAATATCTTGGCAATATTCTGGAGTTTGCCGTATTTATTTTCTAAAATTAAAAAAAAGAGAAGCAATTTAATTGCTTTGTGAAATCCAAACATCTCAATGTCTTACTCGTTCAGGTTGTCGTCCAGTCTATAGATTGACTAATGAATTCTTAGCATTGTGACGTTTTATGAAAGCCTCTTGGAACAATTTATGGAACACTTAAGACTGGAGATGCTTGGAGCAGAGCTTTGCAAATCGCTCGATGAGACAAAGGCCATTTTTATGAGTAACAACGACCAAAGTAAGACGACTTTAAAGCGCTTAATAAAAAAAAAAAAAAACTGGAAAAATATGAAACGCACCTGGTCTCGATTCTTGATTATGCTCTGCTTTTACTAGCAAGGCCGCACGAGCAAAAGGAAAATAGAGAGAGAGAGAGAGAGAGAGAGAGAGAGAAAAGAGAAAAGAAAAAGACTTGAAAAAAAGGGAAGAATCTGAGATTCAGCATTGTTCTGTCAACTGTCTGCTGCTAATGAGCTTCCTTACTCTCGTCTTTTCGTTCTTCAAGACTCTAAAGTCAAGAACCAAGAATGCTCCTACTGATAACCATTTAATTTACGCCAGACGTTGCTTCACAAATTAGAAAAAAGACCATCTTTACAAGCCAAATGCGTCTTTTTCAGTTTAAAACAAAAAAAAAATTTACAAATATTCTATTTTAAATTCCACAATTTTTATTCAAAAGCTAATTTTATTGGTCTTTTCAATATTCCAAACAGTTTTTTTTAATCCTTTTTATATTTACTCAATATTTATAAATGTTTAAACTTTGATTAATTATTAATTTTTTTTATGTAAACAGCAAATATTCATTACTTATTTACTATTCAATATTCTTTTCATTTTTTATTTAAATATTAAATTGTTTAATGAAATAATGATTTGTTTATTTAAGTATTAATTTGTTTATTAAAGAAAATAATTATGTAATTCAAATAATAAACATTTTTTGGTGGTGACAAAAATAATAACGAATTTGGACATTTATTATTATTAAATTTAAATAATTGAATCGTGAATTGAAATGTTTTTGAGTTAAAAAAATGTAATACATTTTAAAACGGAATAAAAAAATTAATAAATTGTTTCTCGATAGTAAAACATTTCATTAATATATTTTTATGATTAAAACGACTAAATTTTTTTCATGAATTTCGAAAAGGGCTCAACTCTGGCAACTATAATATCAATTTTCTCAAACTCACTGTTATTAACCCCTTAAGTGTCAGGTCAAAATAAAAGAAATAGACCACGCGTGTCAGGAAAAAATCAAAATTTCTGAAATAAAATAAATACGCTTCAAATGAAAAGGTTAAGAACAATTATTTTATCATTTTCTCATGTAAAATAGCATCTAATTACTACGAAAAAAAGCTGGACTCTTTTAATTAAAGCTGTTTGAAATAAACAGTTTTTTGTGTCTCCTGAAAAATTTCAAAAAACCGAGTTGAGCCCTTTTCAAAATTCACGATTCAATTAAATAAATAATAATTAATTATGAAATCGTTTATTTAAATAATAAACGTTTTATTTATTATTTAACTTATTCTTTTCTAAATGAAATAAAAAAGGAAAATAAATTTACCATTAATAAATTTACTATTAATTTTTTAAAGTATCTTTTTTAAATGATAAGAAATAAATTTTTAAATGTAATAGAATTATTTATTAATTACCATCTTTTTTAAATAATTGTTGAAAAACTTGTAAAATAAGTTATTTTTATTGACGACTGAATAGTCTGAAAAATATATTTAGAATTCTAACACTGAGCTTTACATATCGATTCATCACAAGTCGTCAGTTATTACAAATTGTCACAAGCAAATATGTTGTTAAATTATTCAGAACAGAAACACTATTTTTAGTGGCTTCTGAACCGAGATAAATTATAATAGCCTGATTTTTTTCTCAGATTTTTTTCCGACACAATTATGATTGTTTTTCTAAATAAAACTAAGCACTATAATTTTTTGTTTTCAAAAGTAATAGTTTTCTTAACTTTAAAGTAATTATTAAAAATTTTTTAATTAACAATTCTAACCATAGAAAATTATTTTTAAAAAAATTCAAATAAAATAGGGAACATAGTCAGGGTTGGACCACATTTTAAAATTTGTTTACAACTTTTATAAAAAATAAATTTATGAAATTGAGTTATAATAAAGGAAAGATCTACAAAATAGAAACATTTTTACGAAATATCGTAAATTAATTGAAGAAAAACTAAAAAAGTTATAAATATTTTTAAAAAATGTAGTCAAGTCCATGTCTGAATTACAAGTCCCTCACATAAAATAAATAAAATTGAATTTAAAATAACTCAGTGATTTTTTTAAAAATATATAGAATAAAAGTCTTAGATAATTTTATTATTCCTAATGAAGGATTTAAAAATAAGAAAATAAATAATATTTAATGATTAACAAACCTGAAAAAAAATTTATACTTCGTAGGAGAAATTGTCAAGATTATTTTTTGTAGACAAAAAAAGAAGTTACTCAGGCGTCTATGTGATTCTTTCTTTCTAGACCTAGAGAGAGAAAATAAATCCCTGACGAATCAATGATTACGCGGTGAATTCCAAGAATAGACTCAAATAACTGTTTCAACTTCCCTATTTCTTCTCTCTCTCTCTCTCTCTCTCTCTCTCTCTCTCTCTCTCTCTCTCTCTCTCTCTCTCTCTCTCTCTCTCTCTCTCTCTCTCTCTCTCTCTCTCTCTCTCTCTCTCTCTCTCTCTCTCTCTCTCCACTGGAAAAATAATTTCTGAACATTGCGAAAAATACTATTTCACTTCAAATTAATTTTTTTAAAAAAATTATTACGTATTTTATCCCAAGTGCGTATTGTACCATGTGACTATATTATACCAAGTGATAAATATGTGAAGTAAATTTTTGCGTCAAGTGAGTATTATGCAATATTCACTTGGTATAATTCTAACTTGTTATACTACTCACTTAATGCAATACAGGCAAACCTCGCTACGGCGGAAAGCAATTAGACGATTCCGCCGTAGAGAGGTTCGTTAAAATGCTATTACCCTAGTAGAAATTTGTCATGGAGCCACTCGATTGTTCAAGTTACTGGACAGTTTTTGTCACGGACGCTGATTCTAGGCGGACTGGTAAATAACTGTAAAGTTACTGACTGACGCTCTTCGTCAAAGATTCAAGTTGAATTTGACATTGGCTAGACATAACTTCTGTCTAGTTTTTTTAATGTTACTTTAAAGTACTCCTAGAAATTATAGTTCTAAGTTTGTCGTGTCGATGACACTGCAATAATGTCTAATAACTAGACAGCTCGACTGATTATTTACTAGAGATAAATTTGTTCTTATTCTTTCCAATATTTTAAAACTTTTCATTTTAATTTGTTATTAATTAAAAATTTAATTAATTTATTATTATAAATTTATAATATTAATTAATAAAATTAATTAATAATAAAAAATATTAATAATTATTAATAAAATTAATTAACAATATTAATTAATAAAATAAATTAATAATATTAATAATTAATAAAATAATTTAATAATATTAATTAATAAAATTAATTAATAAATATTTACAATCATTTATAATAAATATAAAAATAATAAAATTAGTTAAAAATTAATTTTTTTAAATTCCATTTTAGTTTAATTATAATTTTCTATTAATAAAAAATTTAATGAATTTATTATTATTATTAATTAATAATCAATTAATCATATTAAATAATAAAATTAATTAATAAATATTTATAATAATTTATAATAAATTAATAAAAATAATAAAAAATTTAATTACAGTAATCAATTTATTTATTAATTGTTAACGTTGCAGATTAAATTACTAAAAAGTAATAATATTAAAAAATCATCTAAAATGTTTTGTTACATAGAAAATATTAAAAGTATGTACCAATGCTTAAAATCTCTAGTTACGGTACTGAACTGAAACATATGTGCGTGGTTATTAATTCTCAGTATCCATTGCGTTGAACGGCCGAGTGCGTTAAGCGGTGCGACTTTAGTCCAGCGGGACCCGGGTTCACTCCCCGTTACCCCCCAAAATTTTTTCGGTGTAATTGCGTTATCGTTTTAAGGTTTATATAGATTATAATTGTTTATACTAATAAAAAATATTTGTTTCAGTGTTATTATTAATAATAGTGTATTAAAAAAATGAAAGTTGTTTGAAAACAGTAGGGGAGAGTCTCCAGTTGTGAGACACCTCCAGTTGTGAGACAGTCAATTTTTTTTAACATGCAATATTAAAAAGCCGATTGGTTTATATAAAAACATTTCTTTTTACATGAGCCAAATTTTTCGTGTACGCCGAAGCGGATATACAAACTGTTTTTGTTAAATACCAACACTGTGTGTGATAATCGACTAAAAAGCGTTTTTTGAATAAATGCAAAGTACTTTTTTTCCAAGTTAATTAATTGGAAAAGGTAAATGTAATGCATTTTCATTTAGTGTTTTCCTTATATTTTGTGATGCAATATTGCATTGTTCCAATCTACGGTTGAAAATAATTTAATTTTCCTTTTTCAAAATAGCGCCAATTTCTGGGTGTGAGACACATCATATCGCCAGTTGTGAGACGGTGTCAACACCCATCTGGGCAGCATAAAAAATGCGACTTTGCAGGCATACTAGTTAAATGTTGTTTTGATTTTTTTTTATAGTATTTTTAGGCATGTCAAGTGGAAAAAAGTCAATTGATTCAGAAGAAATCAATTTTAATGCTCTTGTTCAAGCTATTAGATTGTGTTTATTTGATAGTCATATTTTGGCGAATAAATATTATTATTTAGTATATAATAATATATATTATTAATATATTTCATTATTTCTACTAAACATAACGTTTTATGTCAAACTTATTAAATTTTAGCAATTTTTAATGAGTGTCTCACAACTGGAGACTCTCCCCTAAATATTTAGGATATTCGAATTTAGAATTTTTTTAATTGAATTAAAAATCAAAAAGTAATGTAGAAAATTACATGTAATAATTTACTATTTACATTATTTTTATATAATAATTCAACTAATTAATTAAAAATTATAAAATATTATATAATTTTTTATTCTATTCCATTTATTATGTATAGGGTAAGTCCGGGGGAGATGGCCATAGTTTTTTTAAAGTAGTGTAAAATTTATAAAAAAGCTTTTTTTGTCTAAACTTTTATTGATAATTAAACATTGAACACTTAACTTGAAAATAAAGAAACATAAAATAAAATATTTTCATTGCAACAATCTTAAAATTTACATTTTCGAAAAAGTGCATTTGGCCATTTCTCTGGAATGTCCAGGTGAGATGGCCACATGTGTTCGGGAGAGATGGCCACTACCTATAATTTTTGGCTTTTATCTTAAATTTAATTTTTAATCGTTCACATCACTTTCCTCTTTTTCTGGTCGCATTTTGAAAATTTTTCATGGGGTTCAGAGCAGTTTTCATGTAGCCACAAGTGTCAAATTCTGCATTGAATTCAATCTTCAATTAATGTCGTTCGGTTGTAACTCTTAGCACAACCTACAAATAAATCTCCATCTCTGGTGTCAATTAGATCAATTATTTTGTTCTCAGACATTTTTAATTTGCTTTTCTTTAATATTTCTCAAGTATCTAACATTAACATAAAAAAATTTTAAATAAAAGTCATGAATGGCCATCTTACCCAAAAATTCATGATGAAAGTAAACATCAAAATATTAAATAAATAAAATAATTTTTCCTTTCATTTTTCGTTTATATCGAAGCGTGGGTTATACACTACTCAATAAAACTTAAATTTAAAAATTATGTTAACAAATAACAATATAGCAACAAGAAATCTGAAATTTTCAAATTATTTTAGACCCATGCAAAAAATATAAACAAGGATTACACTTACAGCTTCATTATTTTTCATCAAATTATTGTTTAGATTTATTATTAATCACAAAAGTTGAAGAATAACCCATAAAAAGTGATATTTCTTTACAAATTCTGTAAAATATTCGAACTGGCCATCTCTCCCATATGGCCATCTCCCCCGGACTTACCCTATATTATAATGGATACAGAAATTATCCAAAAATATTTTTTATTGAATTTCTTTAATGCTAAATAGAAATTTTATATTAATTGCATGAAATAAATGTGTTAACTACAGTGAATCTTAATATTAAACAAATTTTCAGTATTTTAAAAGAATTAATTTGTCTAGTTTTTCTACAGAACCGTTGACCAGAATTTATAAAGTTGGGCTAGATAATAACTTGATGAAAAAAGCGTGACACTCCGTTCCAGTTATTAGCCAGTTGGCTTGTAAAGTAACTAGACAATTTCAAGCTCGACTGGACAGTTCCTTTATAATAACTAGAACAAATTTCTACTAGGGTAGTGAGTGAACGTTCAGGGATGTATTAACCATTTTAAATCATATGATCTTTAAATATAAAATAGAAGTTATGATAATTTATTAATAACCTTATTTAAAAATATGTATTAAAAATCATTGGATTCTTGCAAAGAATTTTGTCAAAAAATTTGTTTAATTGAATTCCTTCGCAGAATTTTATTATTTATGAAAATAATCGAATTCTAGCGAAAAATTTAATTAAAATTTATAAAAATCTTAATTAAATTCTTTTGAAGAATATCTTTAAACTTTTTTAAAATAATGAAGTTTCTTTAATAGTTGTAATTGAAAATTTTTAAAGTAATTGAATTATACAAAGAATTTTTTCAACTTTTTAAAATAATCGTGTCTGTTAATAGGTAATTTTAAATATTTGATTTTTAAAGTTTATTAAAATTGTATTGAAAATAATTGAATTCCTCAGGAGAATTTTATTATTTATAAAAAATAATTTAATTTTTGCGATGAATTTTAAACATAATTATTTTTTTTAAATTACTTTGATTTGTTATTCTATTTATTTTATTATTTTTCATGTTTATTTTTTATAATATATAAAATATATCACAAAATAAACAAAAATGATGAATCAAATATAAATTAAATAATTTAAATAAAAAACCATCCGTATACAAATTAAAATTCGAAACTTTTCGGCCCTGAATTTCATGGCACTTACATAGTCACAACTCTCACTGATATAATCCCTTCTACTTCTACCTGGCGAGTTTCCGCCGTATAGAAGTCCGCCGTAGCGAGGTTTGCCTGTACTTACTTGACGTAATCTTTACTTATTTAAATAAGTAATTATCACTTTGTCTAATAGTCAGCTCTTACAATACTCAGGTGGCATAATAATCACTTGAAATAATTGCGACACGGTAAAATAGTCACTTGATACAATATACACTTGAAATAAAATTTACTTAACATAATTATCACTTGGTATAATTTTAACATAGTATTATAGTCACTTGATATAATACTCACTTTTTTCAAAACTCGCATGGCATAATTCCTGCGCTTGGCATAATACTCATTTGGTAGGGGAGACCGCCCGAGTCAAAATTTAAGCCCTACTTTCACCCTGAATTTTCAGGGGCTATTGAGTGTTAGGAGTAGTAAAGTAGGGTCTAATTCTAATACAATTAGACCCTACTTTGACTCCCAAAATAGGCGGAAATTTGCCAATCTTCCATTTGGAGAAGCAAAGTAGGGTCTACTTCTAAGAAACCTATACCGTACTTTTAAACCTCGTAGACCCTACTTTCATACTCCTAGACCCTACATTCTAAAAGAAAATTTTGAATTATTTTTTAATGCATTACTTGAAACACTGCAAATGCAAAAAGTACTCCAAATTCATAAATCCACTTTTACTCATCCCTAGTTTTTAAAAATTGTATTGAAATCAGACCCTACTTTACGACTGCTAAACCTGAATAGGCCCTACATTTTCAGAGGCTAAGTAGGGTCTAAATTTCGACTCGGGCGAGGTGAGTTGAAACGATTTTTACATTATTCAGTACAACTCAGACAAAAATTGTCCTATTTTTTATGAGCTTTGTATTTTTGGATAGGTATTTTTGTGTAGTATGTGAATCAAAAATGAAAAATGTAAAAAGTTGTAAGGGTTTACGAAAAAATTGCAAAATCTAAAACAGTTCCCAGTGTTACAACTCACCTAGTACCAAGGTGAGTTGTAACACATGTCGACGAAAGTTGTAACAGTTGCAAATTTTGTGATTTTAATGAAAAAAATTAATTTTTAATGCTTAGTTTAGTTAGTAAAGTAAATTTAATTAGTTAGTAAATACATCTTATTAATAGAAACGAATAAAACACTAGTTTTAATACCTTCATTTGTTTTTGGAATTAGGTTATCACATATTTTGTTTTCTTTAACACTAATTAAATATTTTAAACCAATCTTTGGTATTTAATTACGATCTATAATAACAATTTCAGCTTTATAATAGCTAAAAATAATATTATATTATATATTTTATAGAAATTTAAGAATAATTAAATTTTGTCTGCGAATTTTTAAATAATTAAGGAGTAATTAGAGTAAAAAAATTTATGAGATCAATATAAATCAAATTAAACCGAAAAATAAATTCAAAATAAGCAACAAGCTCAATAATAACAAAAAAACCTATAAGTAAACATTATTTTTGACTTTTGTATATGAAAGAGCAACTCGAAAAATATTTTTATTAATATTTTTTTTACTTTCGAAAATATGAAAGTAATAAATTCACGCTTTTCAAAATTTTTAAAAGGTCATAGCATTCGAGAAATCGGCTTTCTTACAACTCACCTCGGTCTCCCCTATAAGTGTCTATTATACTATGTTAAATTTATACCAAGTGATAATTATGTTAAGTAAATTTTACGTAAAGTGAATAGTATACCAAGTGATAAATATGTTAACTAAATTTTACATCAAATGAGTATTGTACCAAGTGAATATTATAACAAGTCAGTATTATACCAAGCGAGTCTTGTAAAAAGTGAGTATTGTACCAAGTGAGTGGCGTATAATGAGACGACTATTTAAAGACTTCGTTCAAGTGTGTATTATGCTAAGTGACTTTTATTTCAAATAATAATTATGTTAAGTAATTTTTATTATACGTGATATTTATGAAGTGACTTTTATTTCAAGTGATAATTATGTTAAGTAATTTAAAAAATATAAGTTGATTCGCCTGGGCCTTTGCCTACTATCGGCTCAAAAAGTATAGGCCCCTGTGTTTGAAAGCTCATAACTCAGGTAAAAAAATTCACACGTTAATCGGACAACTTGGATTTAGAAGAGACACTATTTCTACGTTAGTATACGGAAATGTAAGAAATAAAAAATTTTTTTGCGTTATTTACGGATTTTCAAAAGTGAAAAATACATGGTTTTTTAAAGCATTCTGACAGGGGCCTACTTTGAAATCTTGTAGCTTATTCAATAAGTATATCGTATTGTTATGCTGAATTTTTTCTATGAAGTTTAAACCGTACTAAAACAATATATAAAATTTTTTGAATTATTGCATTAACTTTTTGTTATTATTTGAAACAAAGATAAAAAGTCATCGCCTTTGCAAATAATAATACCAGATTGGAGACAAACTGTAAATTACGTACAATATGGTATTGAAAATAATGCAATAAAAACAAATTGTTTAAAAATTTTTTTTAATGAATTATTTAGAAAAAAGTTTTTAGTTTTTTGCTTTATTACCCCATTAAAGCAAGGTGCAGACGGTCATGAACCCTCTTGTCAGCGACAGGAAATTCAATAGCAGCGGTCCCAAGCGGTCCACTACTGTACCTTTTTTAAAGATTTTTCTATTATACACTGAGAAAATTTTGGGGACGCTGCGGAATTTCATAAGAGTCGCTGGCACTCTCTGTCCACGATTCGCAGCCGCTCCGCAAAAGGCAGCATGTACTCCTCACGGGGCTGATTCTGACTTTGGAAAGGTAAGGATCAGTTCCATGAGCACGGAGTAAAGTCCATGAGAACAGTTTCTTACTTTTTTTCCGGGCGGCTGCGAATCGTAGGTAAAGTTGCGCTCCAGCTCTTGATTTAACGCAGTAGTGTCACCTACCGGAGCAGCATTGTCCCCAAAATTTTCTCAGTGTAGCGAGTTATTTACAACTTTAAAACCTCTGTCGAGTGATCTGCACTAAAGGTATCGGCAAGACTGCCTGCACCTTGCTTTAATGGGGTAATAAAGCAAAAAACTGAAAACTTTTTTCTAAATAATTCATTAAAAAATTTTTTTAAACAATTTATTTTTATTGCATTATTTTCAATACCATATTGTACGTAATTTACAGTTTGTCTCAAATCTGTATTATTATTTGCAAAGGCGATGACTTTTTATCTTTGTTTCAAATAATAACAAAAAGTTAATGCAATAATTCAAAAAATTTTATATATTGTTTTAGTACGGTTTAAACTTCATAGAAAAAATTCAGCATAACAATACAATATACTTATTGAATAAGCTACAAGATTTCAAAGTAGGCCCCTGTCAGAATGCTTCAAAAAACCATGTATTTTTCACTTTCGAAAATCCGTAAATAACGCAAAAAAAATTTTTATTTCTTGCTTTTCCGTATACTAACGTAGAAATAATGTCTCTTCTAAATCTAAGTTGTCCGATGAACGTGTGAATTTTTTTACCTGAGTTATGAGCTTTCAAACACAGGGGCCTATACTTTTTGAGCCGATAGTAGTGAAAGCAGGTTTTTTTAGCCCCATATCTCTCTCCCGATTTTTTTTTGAACACACGCCACAGGTGGCTCAATATACGAGGTCAGAGAACTGTGAGCATGACGCTTGTCCCTTCCGTATTTTTCGTCCCTAGAGGCTTTTTTTTCGAGCCCCGCTGCCAACTTTGAAAAGACCACCTTCCTTCACTTCACAACTAGGTTGAAGAGAAGAATCAAAATGAAGTGACTGGAAACATTTTTTCATTCATGACCACTTTTTAATGATTAGACGATGTTCTATTTTTTAAATTTTCTCTTATAAAAGTGCATTTTAGAATCACGTGGTTATTCACATATAGTCTTTCATTTTAGTGCTACTTTCTTCATGCCACTTATGTCTATTGTCAAATTTTATTTTGTAATTATTTCTTTTTAAGAGTGCAAGCATTCTGCTCCCTCCCCCTTCCTACAAAAAATTGAATGAAACTTGAAAACTTTAGGGGGGGTTGATTTAAAAAATCATACCTGCAAAAGCCAGATTAGATCCAAGAGTGCGGGAACCATTTAGATTGAGATCCAATATAGGGGAAAAACGGCTCAAAAAGATTAAGTGGTATTACGTCAAGTGAGTTTTTTTAACAAGTATGGCCATTTGACCTAATTTCAAATGAATATTATGCCAAGTAAATATTGTCAAATTTAGTAGGAATTCCGCTAATTGAATACTACGCCTAGTGATAAGTAGGTCAAGTATTCTGCCAAGTGCCTCGGTAAAATTATACTTGACTTAATATTAGTCAAGTACAATTATACCGTGGAAGTTTTATATTTCTAAGTTAAGTTAAAGTTAAAATTAAATTGACATTCATATTGGGTCGAGTAGAAATTATGTAAAGCGGGATTATACCAAGTAGAAATTATGTTAAGTGATTCATTGCGGATTAAATCGCTGTCTATTTAACAATAAATGCCCCTTAGTGCCAATTTTCCTAAACATTCGGTTTTAAATGATAGTTCCATGAAGTAGAACTTTTCCTAAGTAGCAATTTTCTCTTATAGTATTTTCTCTAAATGCAAATTTCGCCAAGTGACACTTATTCGTTAAACACCTCAGTTCATTCCCTATACGCTTTTCTGTAAAATGGAAATTCTCCTAAATGGCAGTTCGGGGAATATTCATTTCCCAACTTTCCTTTTGATCTTATTCTCTATATTGCTTTAATCTATAAAATTAAACTTTCTCGGAGGGAAATTTTTCCCATTCATCTTGAACTGTCGATCAGTTTTTACACACACTTCATACACACTTTATCGAAAAAATAAATAGAAAAAAAATAAAAGTGACTAGACAAGAGGGAAATAATGACATGTTTGCGTGTCTGATACCCAAGATCGCATAGCGAAGGCGATAATATGCTAATACTTGCAACGATAGGATCACTAACTTTATGCGTAGTGCAGTCACAGTGTATGGCGAGTGCGTGTATGCAACCGGGAAAAGTGCGCCACGTGATTCTATATAATGCGAGGACCAAGACACGCACGAACGACGTTAGGGCTTGTGCTAGACAGCGTGCGCTTATAATGCATCAAAGCGCAGTATGTGTACTTCCACTACTAACACGGACCATATACATGTGTGTACATTTTAACCTCACGAGTTATCTAACGCGTTAATTATACTTTTATCTCCCTCCGCCTCCATTATCACTTTTAAGTCTATTTGTCACGTCAGCATAATTGCTTTTGTTTTATGTCAAAAAGTAGTATTTAATAGATTGATGTGTGAAAATTATTTTAATTTGTTTCAATCTTTATTTATAATTTAAATTCAATCTGATATTTAGAAATTGCAACTGTCATCTATCGTTTTTTTCTTGCAGACAACAAAATTGGTCACGGATTTTTATGAAAAGTACTGGAAAAAATTTAATTTTCAAAATTCATAAGAATATTCTGAATTTTTGTGTCTTTTTTGTTTGCCTCATAACAGTTAATTATAGCGATGGGGTTTCAAAGGGAAAAATGTTTAGTTTTTATGTACAAACTTGCTGCAATATGTTTAAAAATTATATGCAAGCTTTACAAGTAAAAAAATAGGCACATTGGTTTTTAGAGGCCAAAAGTAAATATTTCTCTGTTTGATATTATTTAAACTAGAACCAAAACGGCGCGCGTTGCGCGCCCACTCCTAGTCTTTTGGGACAAAAGAAAACCTTAATTTAAGAACACAACAATATGCAAGATTATTTCACTATAATTGTATTCATAGGGGAATGTAAGGTATCGTGGCACATCTGAAACGCCTTATCACTATGGTCGATGTCTTTTATCGTGATGACATTTTATATGCAGTAGTATTAATGAGCAAACGCGTGCTTTGTACTCTAAGCGATTTTGAATAAAAAAGTGGTGAAAAAAAACTAAAAAGTTTTATTGGATATGGGTGTTAACAGTGTCAAAGTGAAGATTTTTTAAAAATTGAGTCTGGTGAATGTATGGAACGTATTGTTTAGACCTTGGACAACAGTTTTTTGTATTTTACATTTTTCTCAATTCGCGCTGTATGAAACTAACACCATCATTATATTTTCATCAATAGCTTGTAAAGGTATGATGGCGTAATTATTGTAACGTACAGTGGCGGATCATTTTTTTGCACGAGTTTCAATTGTCTTTGCATTTTTTGTGTACTAATGCCTCTTGTGCTCCAACGCAACAATTCTCGAATATGTGACACTTGCGGTCTTCTCTTATTCTAGTTGCGTTAAAACAGTCACCAGCTACTTCACATGTCCAAATTGTAACCATAACTGAAGTGAAACTTTTTTTTCTCTAATGTAAAATCATCAGTTTTTTCTCTTTTTGTTATTTTTCATCATTTCTACACGGAAAAAATAATAGCACAAGAGATGCGCCAAACAGTAGGACAAGTCGTGTGCGTTAATTCAGCGCGTCTGGTGTGCCTTTTTGGAACAGCAGACAAACTTTGTCGGTGCAGACGCTGTGCTTATAAAATGTACAAGCTGTAAAGCACAGCGCCTGCGCCAAACTAAGTATGTCTGCTGTTTTCCAACAAGGCACACCAGACGCGCTGAATTAACGCACACGACTTGTCCTACTGTTTGGCACATCTCTTGTGCTATTCCTTTTTCCGTGTAGTAGTTTCAATAAATGATTTTAGCATCTACATAATGTTTTAGTTGAATACACCAAATCCGCCAACATACCTTACAACTTTCAAAAATAAAAAAAAATCGGACAACTGCGAGTTACACTCGCACTAAAATCGATGAACAAAAAGTTTTGAACGTTCAAATGAACGAAATATTTTTTGTTAAAAATATTTTCATAGATTATTGATTACAATTTAAATTAAAAACTCAAATTTTACATTTAGAAACATTATAATTAATTTGCTTAATAGTGACGCAAAATTACAGTAATAAAAATTTAATTTGAAGAAGAAATAAATCAATTTCGTTCATTTAAACCATGAAGTAGTATAAGGAGTTCCCACTCTCTAGAAAAGTTGAAGCAAATTTTTCCGTTTCTCTTAAAACTAACAGAGGTGGCGAACCCTGCAGGGAAAGTTTGGTAACTCCTAAATTTCGTCCGCTAAAAGTGACATTTAAACGAATAGTGATTTAAACATCAGAAATATTTGCTATATATAAAAATATAGTAATCTGTATTGCACCAGTACTGAAATTCAGTGTAGCCCCGATACTGCCAACGCTGGTATAGTACTGCGCCCGTGGTGCATTTCCCATTGGGATAATACGTGAAAATATTTTATTTTAAATTTAAAACTAAGTGAGCGGCTTTACCCCGATTTCACGTGAGCGACTTTACCCCGAGTGTATTCCTCACAATTCAGAATAAATTTAATTAAATCTTTTTGAAATAAGACAAAACTATATAATTATGTACTTCGAAGAAGGACATCCAATAGCAACAAAAAAAATTTGCCAAATAAATTAAGACTCAAAAATAATGATCGAAAAACTTAAAAATCCAAAAAACGTTTTTTTCTGACACCTCTAAAAACATTTGATCGCCTCTGATTCTATGTTGAATTCATAAAATGAAAGTTGAGTTCATACCCAATGAGAAATTTACAACTGGCGGAGTACTGCGCCAGCACTGTCAGTACTGGCATCTACGCTGACAGACAGCACTGGCCTAACTCTGGGATGATAACGCTGTCTAACGCTGGCGAAGTACTGCCTGCTAGTGCTGCCAGACAGCGCTGGCGCAGCACTGGACCAGTGCTGGCTGAGAATATTGCCACAATAAATGCCGTATTGTTATTAATTAGTCGTAAATTCATAATTATAAATAATTTGACAACAAAATGGTAAATAATATTAATAAATAGTTATTATTCATAAAATATTTCTCTTCTTAAAGAACTTGTATTAAAGATGGAGACTAACAATGGATATAGCAAATGAAGTAGAAAAAAATTTGTTCATAACATTTAAAAATTAAATAATAAACAATTACAGTAAGTGTGCATTAGATTTTAATATTTTAGTACCTAACGATTGGAATCTAGAAATATCGCAAACCTATGAAAATAAACAAAATTGCTGACGAGGGGAATCGAACCTACGACCTACGGACTAACAGACTAATGCTCTAACCACTATGCTAACGACACATGTGTACAGTAAAGTATTAATATGTCAGTATCATTCAGACATACAATTATTGAGTCAAAGATGAGAAAAAAATAGGGATACGTTTGAAATAATAAATTGAAATAAAATAAATTAAACTAAATTTTTAATGATTAAATTAAATTACTTTACTTATTGCATTTAACATTTTACGTAATTCTTTAAATTTTGTTTATAATTTTAATTTGTTTAAATAATTTATTATTTAAAAAATAGACAATTATGTTAAATTATTATTATTAAATTTAATAAAAATAAAAAATGAACAACTGAAAAGTAAAATACTAATTTTTTCAATAAATTTATATTTATAAACATTCATAAACTTTTTTTATAATTTTTTTTCAAGTTTATGTCAAAAAAGCAATGTTGGCAAAGAGCGTTGTGAACAATCTTTCTACCCAGGTAGAAAAATTTAATGGAAGCCTAGATATATGCTAGCGCCACCACTGGAATTTGCATGGCAGTTTATCTCGCCGACGTCTTCTAGCGCCTTGCATGGCGCGAGAACTTTCCGCTACAATGCAACATAACCTCAAATTTCTGTTGCATAAAGTGTCAAAGGTGTTTGCTTTTATTTTTAAAGTAAAAGTAAATGTTTGCTTGTAGAATATTGTGGCATTTAAAAACAATATATATTAAAGGATTGTAAGTATTTATATATTTGTAATTGTATTAAATTTAAACATAAATTAATATTGCATTATAAATTTCTTGTTCATTCGTTAATTTTGTTACGTCACCGTAACCTATTTTCAATAATAATATGTAGAATAATAATTAATCTTAATAATTAATAATAATAATCATGTTAATTAATAATATTAATAATAATTAATAATAATAGTAATAATCATAATAAAAGTTAATAACAAAATTGTTATTTACATATTATTATAAATAATAACTATAAATATTAATAATAATCAATAATAAATTGTAATAATATTAACAAATAATAACAAACAATAATAAATTGTAATAATAAACATAAACAATAATTGTAATACATAAGTTAAATATAACAATCTTAACAACAATCTTTAAGAAATAATAATAAACAATAATAAACATAAACAATAATAACTTGTAATAATAAACGTAAACAATAATAAATTGTAATAATAAATATTAGCAAATAATAACAAAATATAATAAATAGTTAAATATAACAAATATAACAACAAACTTTAAATAATAAACAATAATAAATTGTAAATATTAGAATTGTAATAACAAATATCAACAACAACAAAATTGTAATAACAAATAATAACAAATTTAAATAATTATAATTAACAACAAAATTAAACAATTTTAATTAACAATTGTAACAATTAATAACAAAATTATAAAATAATATGAGTAATAAGAGAATGTACACGTGCGATCTAATGATGAGTCACCACAAGTGTTCCTATAACAAAGGGTTTTTCAAATGCATGGTAAAATGGAACGAATCTTCAAATGCATGGCAGAATGGAACGATTCTTCAAATACATGGCAAAATGAACAGTTTCTTCAAATACACAGGGAAATTTGGGTATAAGAAGAGCCAGACCATCAACAGCAGTTCAGTCTAGAAAAGCAGTCAAGAAAATGTAGTCATCAATATTATAAGTCTCAAATTGAGAAGTGGTGCTCTGCACAAGTCAGTCTTAAAATTTTATCTAAAACAAGTGGTTGTTCACGACCCAGTGCTCTAAACCCAGTTTCAGTAGTTGTCCTTACTCTACGTATATTTCAAAAGTGCATTTTGGAAAGTCGATCTGGAAGTCAAATTTGCCATTTGAAAAGAGTGTTCCTGTTTCTCGAGACACAATACTGCATCCAATTAGTCAACCTTAACGGACTAGTGCCATTATACCTGAACGACTAGCATCACCCTTTGTCCCAAGGTAAACAATCAACCACTCTAAGACTCACATTAGAAAGCCTATGTCCATCTCTTATTTCCATCAATTTTATCTTATTTCATAAAATACACATATATTTGTTCAACTAAAGTAATTTCTTGTTATTTACTACCCCGTCCCTATTTTAATTAATTTTAAAATAAAATCGGGAAAACACTAGGGATATAATAATTAGGATCGTAACATATCGTAATTATTTTTGGTGCATCGGCCGTCGTGAATTGGTAAATGCAGGAATAGTTTAGTTTGAATAAATATAGTAATTATTTTTGGTGCATCGGCCGTCGTGAACAAGTAAATACAAGAATCATTTAGTTTGAATAAATATTTAATAATTATTTTTGGTAAATAAACCGTCGTGAAATTGGTAAATTCAAGAATCATTTAGTTTGAGTAAATATCTTAATTATTTTTTATGCATTAACCGTCATGAATTAAAAATTAAAGAGCACTTTTAATTAATTAGCCGTCATAAATTAATAAATACGGAAGAAGTTTTTTTTAAAAAATAATCACCCAACTAATTTTTTGTCATAAATTAGTAAATACAAGAAAGAATTTTACGTGAATAAACAAGAATAATAATAATAACAAAATTATAATATTTTCATTTTCAAACAAATAATTCATATAAAAATTAAATAAACATAAATAAGTCAATAATAATATCAAATTTTTTTTGCAAATTTCACAATTCTTACAAATTTTACATTTGGTATAAACAAAAATTAATTCATAACAATAATAAATATTATAAATAATAATAATAAATAAATAATAATTATAACAAATTTTACTTTTCATTAAAAAATTGATACAGAATTAAATAAACCCTATAATAACTTAAAATTAAACCAGAATAAATAAATAAATAATAAAAAATTAATAAACATTAATAATAATAAAAAATCATAACATTTTTCAATTTCACATTTTTAACTAAAAATTTAAACAGAATTAAACAATCCGCATACTTATTAAAAATTAAACAAAAATAAAATAAATAATAATAAATCAATAAACATTAATAATAATAAAAATTCATAACATTTTTAAATTTTTAACATTTTTAACTAAAAATTTAAACAGAATTAAATAATTTACATATTTATTAAAAATTAAACAAAAATAAAATAAATAAATAATAATAAATTAATAAACATTAATAATAATAAAAATTCATAACATTTTTTCCAATTTTCACATTTTTAATTAAAAAAATTAAACAGAATTAAATAATTTAAATAGTAATTAAAAATTAAGAGAATAAAATAAAATAAATAATAATAAATTAATAAACATTAATAATAATACAAATTTATAACAATTTTCAAATTCTCACATTATTGATACAAAAATTAAATAGAATTGAATAATTTATATACCAATCTAAAAATCAAACGAAAATAAAAATTTATAAATAATAAAAAATTAATAAACAATAATAATAATAAAAATTTATAACACTTTTTCAAAATTTTATTTTGACTTAAAAATTAAAACAATTAAATAAATTATGTACTAATTTGAAAAATTAAACAAAAATTAAAGTTAATAAATAATAATAAATTAATAAACAATAACAATAATAAAATTTATAACTTTTTTTTCAAATCTTCATTTCGAGACTTAAAAATGAAACAAATTAAAGAATTTTTACACCAATCTAAAAATTAAACAAAATTAATAAATAATAATAAGTTAATAAATAATAATAATAATAATAAAATTAATAACATTTTTCAAATTTTCATTTTTTTTTACTTAAAATAAAAACAGAATTAAAATAATTCATATTCTAATCTAAAAATTAAAATAAATAAATAATAATAAAATTAATTAACAATAATAATAATAATAACAATTTTTAACATTTTTTTCAAATTCTTCATTTCTGACAAAATTTTTATTATAAAACAGAATTAAATAATTTAAATTTAAAATAAATAAATAATAATAAATAAATAATAATAACAATTTTTTTAACATTTTTCAAATTTTTCATTTTTGAACTAAAAAAATTTAAAACCGAATTAAATAATTCACATACTTATTTAAAATTAAAATAATAATAAATTAATAAAGACAATAAATAAAAATAAATAATAATAATTTGTAATATTTTAAAATCTTTTACATTTCCCAATACAAAATTATACAATTCTGATAATAATTTAAATAAAAAAATAAAATATAAATAAATAAAATTAATAAATAATAACTAAATAAATAATAATAATTTGCAATATTTTTATAAATTTCTAAATTTTTAATCCAAAATTATATAATTCTGATAATAGTTTATAATTAAATAAATTAATAAATAATCATAAATAAATAAAATAAAAAAAAACAATTTGTAATATTTTATAAATTTTTACATTTTTTTTGTCTAAAATTGTTTAATTCTGATAATAATTTAAAATCAAATAAAAATAAAATTAATTAATATTAACATTTTGTAACATTTTTATAAATTTTCACCCTTTTTAGTAAATTTTTTTTATATGACAGAATTAATTAATTCATGTAATAATAAATTATTAAAAACAATAATAATCTGAAAATTTTATAAATTTTTACATTTTAATAATTTCAAATTAAATAAAATAATAAATAAAGATTAAGTAAATTAATAATAAATAAAATAACAAATAAAACTAATAATAATAAAAATCAAATAAATAATAAATTATATGGTTTATTAACAAAAATATAATAAAATTTCAGAAAAAATATATATAATTATAAATTGTTATTTTATTACTTGCACAAATTTGTCACACTTAATTTTATTCACTGCATTATAATATTTACTCTGAGCATATCTGCATAAGTTCAAATTTACATATTTAAACATTCTTATAACTGTCCATATTCCAATTGTCAAACGAAAGTGATATAGATATTTTTATCAAAGTAATTCCTATTCAATTAAGAATAATAAACACACGTGCTACGCAAAGCAAATAGAAATAAATTTCCCACACCCTATATACATTACTAATAGTCATTTCCCAGAAAATTATTCAAATTTCCAATATAAAATTCTCTTTCAAAACAAGATTATCAAATTAATATTATGACATTTTTTAATGTCTTCTTCGAATAAAAATAATAGCGATTATTCACATTTAACTCGTTCTCATATAAAAAATAATCCAGATTTAGAATTAAATTCGGGAATTCCTAATTTCAAAACAAAACAGCATACAAGTACGCCCAGATATTCGAAAGAAAACCCTGATCACGAAGAAATACAAAAAGAATTTGACTCAGGCTTTCAATCTCGACTTTTTAGCAGTGACATTAACTCTTCTGACAGTGACAAAAGCGATAGTGAAGATACCATTACAGAAAAAACATTAACTGAACAAAATCCAAATAAAAGCTTAAACAGTTCTTCGACTGACGAAACTGAAACAAACGACAATTCTGCCAATAATTCCCTTAATAGTAATAACAATTTTGAAGAAAACATGGCCCTACCAAATAATCAACAAGTCTCATTACGCGATGCTTTAGAAACAATACCTATGTTTGATGGAAAAAATTTACCATTGTCAATTTTTATTGAAAGTTGTTTAGAAGCAAAAACTATGCTTCCTGACGTTGCACAAGTAGAAACAAATTTAGTTAAATTAATTAGAAGTCAAATTTCGGGTGAAGCAAGAAGAATTATAATAGGAAATAACTTCAACACAGTAGAACAATTAACGGAAAGATTAAAACAAATTTACGCGCCGGCAAAATCCGTATACCAGCTACAAGGAGAACTAGGAGCAATGTATATGTGGGATCACGAAAATGTAATTTCTTACGGATCAAGAATTGCAGAAGCATCAGAAAGAATATTAGACGCACATATTATTAATAATGAAAATAGAGTAGACGAAGCATTTAAAACAAGTTTAGATAAAGCAACTATCGATTGTTTTTCGCGGGGACTTACACCAGAAATTGAAATACGAATTGGAACAGCTCGTCGGGTTAGCGCAATATCAGACTTATTCGACAAACAAAGCAAGAACATACTTATTCAGAAAAAAGGCAAGAACATGCTTATTCAAAATATAAAGTAAAAACAAACGAATTCGCAAATTAACCTTTTTAGTCAGATTTTAAATTTTACTTTTGTACAATTGTTTTACAAATAATAACTTTTATTTAGTTCCATTGAGAATAATTTAATTTTTTTAATATTTTTTTTTCTAATATGAAAAGTATTATTGAAATAAAATTATAATATTCTTGATAATTTAAAGTCTAACTAAAAAGGTTCATTTGCGAATTCGTTTGTTTTTACTTTATATTTTGAATAAGCATGTTCTTGCCTCTTTTCTGAATAAGTATGTTCTTGCCTTGTTTATCGAATAAGTATGATATTGCGCTAACCCGACGAGCTGATACTTTTCAAGCGATAGTTAATAAAGCAATAGAAATTGAAACAAGATTGTCATCATACCGTGAACTACGTAAAAGTGAGCATAATACAAATAAAGATTTTGCTAAAACAACAAAAATTAATATTGTTCAAGATAATGTAATAAATTGTTTAGTCTGTGGAAAAAAGGGTCATTTTGCAACAAACTGTTTTCAACTTAATAAGATATCAAGATCAAGACAAGAAAACTCTTTTTATCCAGGCCCACGACAAAATTTTTCAAATCAAAGTCAAAATCGATTCAACAATCAAAATTCAACGTTTAAATTTCAAAATCAAAATTATTATAGAAATCCACAACAAAATCGAAGACAAAATAAATTTAGAAGCGTACCACAAAATCAATTCTACACTCCGTTTCAAGATCAAAGGCAAAATCAACATCAAAATTTTTCGCAAAATCAAGAACAAATTTTTTTCCAAAACCAACAACAACATTTTTCTCAAGAACCACGAACTAACACTATAACAAGCTTCGCAGATAGAACTCAAATAACTTGTAATTATTGCAAAAAATTAGGACATATTTCCACTAATTGTAAAGATAAGATATGGGATGACATTATAACAATAACCGCACATTTTCAAACATCGCAAACCATTTAAATGAACCTATAAAAAAGGATGTACCCTTTTTTTGGACTGATGAACAGCAAACGGCTTTTAATACAATCATAAACAAACTTCGTGAGGAGCAACCTTTAAAAATACTAGACTTCTCCCAACCAATTATACTAAAAACAGAGGCTTCAGAACAAAATTTATCGCAAGAAGTAATTCACAAAGATGAACCAGTAGCTAATTTCAACAAAGCAAGTGAAACCAAAGTCAACGCTTTATCCAGAATTCCTTTTGAGAACATTATTGAAGAACAAGTACAAGGAGTAAAAGAAGAAAAAGTTAATATAATTCAAGAAACTCAAGAAAATATAATTAAATGTGTGCAAGAAAAAATTGAGGAAAAAGAATATATACATTATATACGAAAAGATTTTAGTGCAAGTAGTGAAACTTGCAATATTATTAAAAGGAATTAAGAAAAAATACAAGGAAACAAGAAACAAAACAAAAATGAAACATTAGAAAAGAAGACTCAAGGACTACAGGAAAGGCAGACTCAAAAAATGCAAGAAAAGAAGAATCAAGAAATTCAAGAAGGAAATACACACAAGAAATTTTATAATAAAGTTTATATTGACGAAATTGATTCAGATTCTAAGTGTGTTAAACAAAAATCAAAATTGAAAAAACACGAAGAAATTGATCAAGGCTACGAAACCTCCAATTATGAAGAATCATCTGAAGAAGAAGATAGCGATAATTAAAATATGAAACAAGAAAAATATATTATAAACTGTAGAGACCAATTACCAATGCGCAAAGACAATTTAACCTATTTTGTTTCAGTCAACGAAGATCCTCTAGATAATAAAAATTCATTTTTTAAATTTGTTACATGTAATGGATATACAAAATATCCCACTAAAGAAAATTATATGCAATTAATTAAAAAGGCCCAATCATTAGACAATATAGATCGACCGCCTCCAGAACCACCCCCCAGTAGAGAATAAATTTCCAAAAGTAAATTTACTAAAAAAAAAAATTTTTTTTAAAATAATAAGATAAAATAAAATAAATTAATAAACAAGAAACCAAATAGTATATATCAATTGACTAAAAAAAAATCTAAAAACAACAAGAATTACATTTTTTTATTTAAAAAGAAATAGTCATTTCTTTTTGGCAGACGAATCAGTGTAACAAACAAAAAATATTGTAGACAACAAAATTATAAAAAAGCATGAAATTTAGCTTTATTTCATTTTAAACCATATTAAAAAGAAAATAATAATTTTAAGAATCAAAACTAATATAAATTTTTCTGTTATAGCGATCTAACACCATACTACTTACATTTGTATGCCAATCTACAGGTAACAAGTAGTAATTAATTTTTTTTGTCTCTTTCTTTTATCTTTTTATAGATAACCAAGAAACCAGCATGATATGGATAAGGTTTATTATTTTTATATTATATTTTACACCATACTTCTCAAACCATCACAATCATATACACAAATATTTCTACCTAATAATCCCAATATTCTTTTTGAATCAGTTAAAGACATCATATTTCTAACTAACAAAAAACATCTATGTAAATATAAATAATATATTATAATTTGGAAGGTTATTAATAAATTTTTTTTAAAGAAATAAAAACACAGTGCACAAATGAATGCTCAAATGATCACATTACAGAACAAATAAAAAGTAAAGAATTTAAATTACAAAAAAACTTTAATATAAATTGAAAACCTTTTTGATAACATCAATAATAACGATGAAAATAAACAAAATTTTCAAGAAATTATAAAAAAAAAAAAAAAAACTATTTGAATCCAATGTCATTTTGGATACAAAAAGATATGAACATTTTTTCCGATAGAATTCTCTAATGAAATTATTAGCATAACTCGCATTAATGGAACAATAAAAAATTATACAAATTTGTTTTATGATTTTCCAAGTCAATATAAAAAGAATTATGAATCATTCGTAAAATTATAGATAAAAGAATTAAGAAAACCTATATATCAATATATTTACTATACACAAACTCTAATAAACATCATAACACATTCTAACAATAACCAATGGCATCCTACATTACTAAAATCTATACAATAAGAAAATCTTAAAAATTGCATTCAAAACAACTCTACATTATTTTAAAAAAACAAATTATATTTTTCATTTACAATACCTATTATCTCAAAACATCAATATAATATATACAAATTATATTCAATTCTTTCATTTTCTAAATTCAATAAAAACTAGTATATCTACATATATAAAATATAGAACTCAATACCTTGTTATCAATACAAACAATTAAACATATTTTTATATAAGCAACTTAGTCAAGTCAAATAAAATTTTCTTTTAGTTGCATATGCAAATTTTAAATATTATAAAGAGTCAAATATTGTATAAGTAAAAGTAAAAAAGAAAAAAAAATTTTTTAGTAAATAACAGAAAAAGCATGAACTAAAATAAAAAAAATCTAAATCTAATCTAAATCTTTAAACAATTGCCACTTGTTCTGTTGAACAAGACAAAAATTACATTAAAATTAACATTGAGAAATTACAAAACAAAAAAAAACTAAAAAAAAAAAAAAAAAATTAGCGAAAATAATGTTAATACGATTAAATCAAAAATATGATTTCAGAAATATGATTTCCATAATAAAAAGATGATCTCAAATGTCTAACTACTTTCAAATGATGTATAATAGTTAAATTCACTAATTGTAATTTCTAAAATTAATCCAAAACATTGTTACAAGTAACATAACCCGTCGATTCTATTCAGAAAAATTAATCAACAAAATTTTACTCATATCAAATGTCTAAATAATTTTAAATTAAAAATAATAATTAAATTCACTAATTGTAATTTCTAAAATTAATCCAAAACATTGTTACAAGTAACATAACCCGTCGATTCTATTCAGAAAAATTAATCAACAAAATTTTACTCATATCAAATGTCTAAATAATTTTAAATTATAAATAATAATTAAATTCACTAATTGTAATTTCTAAAATTAATCCAAAACATTGTAATAAGTAACATAACCCGTCGATTCTAATAAGTTTTTAAAACAAGTTTGAATTTGGAAATTGATCAATTTCATTTTCCAATTTCCAAATTTTCGAAGGGGGAGGTGTTACGTCACCGTAACCTATTTTCAATAATAATATGTAGAATAATAATTAATCTTAATAATTAATAATAATAATCATGTTAATTAATAATATTAATAATAATTAATAATAATAGTAATAATCATAATAAAAGTTAATAACAAAATTGTTATTTACATATTATTATAAATAATAACTATAAATATTAATAATAATCAATAATAAATTGTAATAATATTAACAAATAATAACAAACAATAATAAATTGTAATAATAAACATAAACAATAATTGTAATACATAAGTTAAATATAACAATCTTAACAACAATCTTTAAGAAATAATAATAAACAATAATAAACATAAACAATAATAACTTGTAATAATAAACGTAAACAATAATAAATTGTAATAATAAATATTAGCAAATAATAACAAAATATAATAAATAGTTAAATATAACAAATATAACAACAAACTTTAAATAATAAACAATAATAAATTGTAAATATTAGAATTGTAATAACAAATATCAACAACAACAAAATTGTAATAACAAAATTATAAAATAATATGAGTAATAAGAGAATGTACACGTGCGATCTAATGATGAGTCACCACAAGTGTTCCTATAACAAAGGGTTTTTCAAATGCATGGTAAAATGGAACGAATCTTCAAATGCATGGCAGAATGGAACGATTCTTCAAATACATGGCAAAATGAACAGTTTCTTCAAATACACAGGGAAATTTGGGTATAAGAAGAGCCAGACCATCAACAGCAGTTCAGTCTAGAAAAGCAGTCAAGAAAATGTAGTCATCAATATTATAAGTCTCAAATTGAGAAGTGGTGCTCTGCACAAGTCAGTCTTAAAATTTTATCTAAAACAAGTGGTTGTTCACGACCCAGTGCTCTAAACCCAGTTTCAGTAGTTGTCCTTACTCTACGTATATTTCAAAAGTGCATTTTGGAAAGTCGATCTGGAAGTCAAATTTGCCATTTGAAAAGAGTGTTCCTGTTTCTCGAGACACAATACTGCATCCAATTAGTCAACCTTAACGGACTAGTGCCATTATACCTGAACGACTAGCATCACCCTTTGTCCCAAGGTAAACAATCAACCACTCTAAGACTCACATTAGAAAGCCTATGTCCATCTCTTATTTCCATCAATTTTATCTTATTTCATAAAATACACATATATTTGTTCAACTAAAGTAATTTCTTGTTATTTACTACCCCGTCCCTATTTTAATTAATTTTAAAATAAAATCGGGAAAACACTAGGGATATAATAATTAGGATCGTAACAATTTATACACTTATTTATAAAATAATTTTTAGTATATGAATGTTTTATTCAACCTCCAAGAAAATTTTTAAATATATTTTAAGTAATTAATCTAACGATTTATTACCAAGAGTAAGAATAAATACTTTTTGATGAATCAAATATATTATTAATTTCTCTCCATTCGAATTAGAAAACATAACCTCAAACTGGATTTATTTTTTCTTTATTTTTAATTGACCTGACAGAAAAGATTTACTGATTTTAAATAGAAACTTAATTTTTGCAATTATTATTATTATTATAAAAGAAATTGGTTAATTTTAAAAATTGTTATTTCAATGTTTGACATGTGTAACTATTTTTCACACTGTTACTGTAAAGAAATAAATAATTTTTTATGGAAATTTAATAATAATTTATTCTTAAAATTTCCATACACGGAGAGAAGGGCGTAGTAGATTCTACTGACATGGCAGTTAAATCTACTAAACAGAATCGTTAGGTTTGGACTGACGGTACAGACAGTGCCATCTACTGCACTGTTTAGTAAGATAGTAAGATACACTGAGCAAACAGTATATTCTACTAAACAGAGAGGTGTCGTAGTGTATTATACTAAACATACAGTTGGCGCCACTAACCGGTGCACTAAATGATTTACTAAACGCGTTCTGTCACATTTACTGCAACTCTTCTCTCCGTGTATTTAAAAAACAATTTTATACAGCAAATAATGACCAAAATTTTGATTAGGCTTGGGATTAAGAAAAGGTTGCCGTTTTCTGAATTAAAATCTTACCATAACTTTAAACGAAACGTGAATTAACTCTTCAAATACGTTAAAACTTCATTGTAGGCAGATAATTAGTGAATGTTTTTTATATGTACACGATTTTTTAAATTATTTTCGTCAAAAGAAATGACATAGGAATCATTTTTTAATTCGCGAAATAAAGTTTTGGCAGGTGAGGTTATGTTCATTCTAGCACTGCGAGCAGAATGCGAGAAAGGTGCTAGACTAAAAAAGTGTTTCAAATGCTCTCAGCGCCACTACAACGCAATGGAACGCAAGAGTGGCACCATGCTAGCGCCACCAAATTTTTCTACTAGGGTATATACTTAGCCAGCACTTGCCGCCGTGGCTTGTCCAAGCTTTGGCGAAACAAAAATTCTGTACTGCGCCAGCACTAATTGTCGAGGGTCGACTAGACTACGCCGAACAATCATCTGAGTACTAAGCCAGTGGTGAACATCGGCACTACACTGGCATTTCCCATTGGGTAGCTTCAAATCGCTAGTGAGCGGGTTTACCCTGTGAGCGGGTTGACCCCAGTTTCCCCTACAGCAACATGATTTTTAAGAAAAAATGAATTTTTATTAAAAGTGCAAATTTTTTGTCTATAATAATTGGTTTTAATTCTATAAATTTAAGTACAATATATACTTTATATATGCCAATCGATCCGTCTTGGTGCAAAGAATAAGATTTTAGAAATAAATGAGTAAGATTGTCTTATACAGCAACATAATTTTACGGAAAGAACTCATTTTTTGATAAAAATGCGAATTTTTCAGCTTTAATTGTGATTAACTCTATAAATTCTCGTACAATTTATACTTTGCATAGATCAATCGATTCGTCTTGATGCAAAGAATAAGATTTTATTATATGTTAACTTCAATAACCAACTTAAAAAAATTTTTTGGAAAAAAAATTCTTTTTAGAAAAAAGTTTAAAAAAATTTTTTTTCTAAGGATTTTTTAAAGTCGATCAATCCATTTCGAGATATTTTTATGATAAAATATATCTGGCAAATTTTAGCCAAATTCGTTAAAACCTCTTCGAGTTAACGTGTTCACAAAAATCGGGATCCACGCATACATACATCCGGACAATTGCTCAGGGTCTTATAGAACATAGTCCTATATAGAAGAAAATTTGTTTAAAGGATTTTTAAAAATTTTGTAAATTAAACGACTATACAAAGCTTCCTTACGAGGAAGCAAAATTACCTTAAAAATAATTTTATGGAATATTTAATTTATTTTCTTCATCCGAGGGCTATGAACTTAAAATAAATGCGGCTGCAATTTATAAAATTTGAATTATTTTGATGAGCCGTATAGAAAGAAGTGTTTTAGTCTAATACGTTCGCACCTGTCGTTTATAGTTTATAACGAAGTTTTCGAAAGTACGATATACCTTTAGATTATTGATTGTTTTATTGACTCCAAAGGGACATGTGAGTTGAGTATAATATGGCAGCTGTTTGTCACGCTTTTTTGCACAAGAACAATATTCCGTTACTGTTCATTGATTGGCAGTATTTCACAGAAAAAAAGCTGCGTATTTATTTTTTTGTTGCAATTCATTTTGAGTAAATAACAAATTTCACATTTTCATTCATTTCTTGGCCAACAACTCTCTGAATCTAAATTTGTACCTGTAGAATTCCACTAACAAATAGTAAAATTTTACTAATTGTTAGTAAAGTTTTACTAATTCTTCTCTTATAACTTTTTTTTAAAAGTAGAATAGACATTTGATCTGTTTAGTGGTTTTATGATAATCTGTTAGGTAACAATTGTTTCAGAGTATTAGATTCTCTAAATTTTATAATATAAATAAATATTTCTACACAACTTCGAAAGTTTCATGAAAAGGTAAAATTAACCTGACTGACACCTTCGGAATCTTTAGTTGCGAAGCTCTTGAAACTTGTATAAATTCTTCAAGTGTCTAGGAGAAGTCCGGGGGAGATGGCCATAGTTTTTTAAAGGATTGTAAAAATGATAAAAAAGCGTTTTTTGTCTTAACTTTTATTGATAATTAAACATTGAAAACTTAACTTTAAAATGTCGAAAAATAAAATAAAATATTTTCATATCAACATTCTTAAAATTTACATTTTTCAAAAAGTGTATTTGGCTATCTCTCCCTGAATGTCCGGGTGAGATGGCCAATACTTACAACTTTTGGCTTTTAGCTTAAACTTAATTTTTGATCGTTTACATTATTTTTCTATTCTTGTGAACGCATTTTGAACATTTATCACGCAATTAAGGGCAGTTTTCATGTAGCCAAAAGTGTTAAATACTACACGGAGAAAAATGGAAAAATGATTCATGCAGTCAGTGTAGTACTCCTTTATAGAATAATATGTGACAGGCACACACTATAGTATTAGAAGTTTCATAGCTGAACACTTTGGGACTCAACACAAGTTATCCCATTCATCAGCTTAACCCTCTGCTGATGCTAACTTATCCCCACTCTATCGCCAAGGAACGTAACTCCCATAGTCCCCACCAGGCGTCCAGAATGACGATTTTTGACGATAACGGTCGTTAGCATCAGCAGAGAGTTAAACAAGACTGTTTATATACTCTCTAAATCTGAATATGTGAAAATTCACATATTTATAAGTTATAAGTCGTCTTCTCGTTCAATAAGTGCATATACACTTTATAATAAGTGAAATTTCACTCAGAATAAGTTAAAAATTTACTTATTGCTTCCTCATAAAGGAAGCTTTGTATTAGCAAAATTTTGGATTGTCATTTTTTGACATATTTATACATTTTTTTTTTTTATTATGCCTAATACTTTAGTACTTTATATATGCACAGGAACTCCCCGTATAAATGTTCTAAATAAATAAAAAAAAATTCGACGTATTTTGACCTCCGAAGTCCAAAAAACGGATTTTAAAAATTTGTCCCGATGTGTGTGTGTGTGTGTGTGTGTACTAACATTACATTTGCCTCAATATCTCAGAACGAGAAAGAGCTAAAGGCCTCAATTTTTTTTTAAATTGTAGGTCTCCCCGGGGGACATAAAATGAAAGTATTTTCAGCCCGATTCATAAAGTTTAACTATATTTTTTTTGCATTTTTTATTTTGTAAAAAAACGTTTTTTGGACATAACTTAAAAAAATGTTAGGACACTTATAAATGTTTTTCTTTAGTTTTGTAGAATTTTTTCACACGCATCTTTTGAGCCCTAATTGAACATTTTTCGTTCATATTAACCGGAAATATTAAACTTTAAAAAATCAAAAAATTTAGAAAATAAGACTTTTTTAAAAATTTTGTTAAAAAATGTAAAAGTTTAGTTTTGTTTTGTATTTAGTTTTGTAGAGTTTTTTTAGACGCATCTTTTAAGCCCTAATTGAACATTTTTCGTCCATATTAACTGGAGATATTAAACTTTTAAAAATCTAAAATTTTGAAAAATAAGACTTTTATAAAAATTTTTTTAAATTATGTAAAAGTAACTTCAAAAAATTATTACCAACTTGAAGAGCATTAAAAAACTCTTCGATTGACCTATTTTTAACCTGATTCGGGCAGAAATTATGAAATTATTAGTATTTGAAAAATCAAAAATTGTGGAAAATATCATTTTTTCAACATTCTCGTTTATTAACTTATGTGTAATTATATTAAACTATTATTACCATCTTATAGAATATATATAAACACATTTTTTGAACCAAGATTTAATGATTTTTAACCCTTTTATAAAAAGTAATTCTTATATTTCAATTATTATTATTTCTATGAGGAAGCAAAGTGTTCATGAAATGAACACCAAAATTATAAAAATGTACAACTTGGCAGCGGTTTTTATAAGTGTATATGCACTTATTGATCGAGAAGACGACTTATAACGTACAATAAGTGAAATTTCACATATTCAGATTTAGAGAGTAGTCTCAGAGGGAATAAGAGTATAAAAAATTGGAATGAGAAATTACTTTCTCATGTAATTGTTAAAAGAACGCGGCAGTGTACAAAACACAAGTCAATAATAGAAGCGAATATTGAACAACTAGTACTCAGTCCAATTCTTTTGAAAAATGAACGCCGTGCACATAAAGTTGATACCTACTCGAAAACCACAAGTTATTCTCTTTCTCTCTCACACTAATGGTCGTTCACTTATCTTACCGTTTCACTTACTTTTACTACTCTCAACTATTATGCAGTGCAGTTAAGTTAATTAAATTATTAAATATTGGTTTGAGAATAATTAATTATACATTTCATTCAAGATCAATTCACTATTTTGTACACGGAAAAAAAAGAATAATCGCAAATTTACCATGAGGAGTGTCAAACTTGAAAAAGGTTAAAAAAAATTAATGTTTTTTATTTATTTATTATTAAATTCTAATAACCGTATCAAATTTAAACTAGTTGACAATATTATTTATTCAATATTATGAATATCTAATTTATTTCATTGGCCCGTGTGGAAAAATTTTAGGGCGCTGACCATGGAGTAGTATAAGGAGACCGAACGACCGTGCGAAATCTGTATTGAAAGTGTACCACTTTTTGGTACCCGCTTAGCATCGTGAAAACACCAAATGCAACACTAGCGCTACTTGTGAGAAAAGTGATAACTATCATGGAAATTCATAATATAACCTAGAATTATGTATGTGCAGCTACGTGCAGCGTAGTATGGTTATAGCGTAGTCAAATATAGTGATAAATATTTATTATTCGCCAAGTGTAAACAGTAAACTGGCATGTGATTATTAAAAAAAATGCAGTTTATTTCTTCATTTTCCCGCGAGTAGCGCTAGTGTTGCATTCGGTGTTTTCACGATGTTAAGAGGGAACCGAAATCAGGTCCACTTTCAATACATGTCGTTCGGTCTCCTTATACTACTCCATGGCGCTGACCAAGCGCTTAATAGACTGTCTAACGTCTTTCTAGACCCAGGGCAGACGGTCTTGTCGAGCGGCTGTTCAGAATTGAAACGAAACTTCCACGCTATCGTCTAGAATAGACCAGCGTTTCTGGTCTGATCAGCAGTGCTAGTAAATTCTAATCTACGTCTATTCAAAATTTCTCATTATATGTTATGACAACTATTCTTAGAATGATAAAACTTAATTATATTTGAAATAATTTTGATGACTTTTTTTTACATAAAAAGTATAAAAAAATATTTTAATTTTCTGTATTTTTCACTTCAACTTTCTTTAAGCGTAAGGCTTTGTGTCCCTCCCAATCTTTGGCATTGGAGATATAGTAGTCTTTTTGTAAAATAAAATTTACTGCAAATCAAAACAGCCGGATGAAACTAGCAGTCGTACTCAGCACCAATCTTTAGGCGTCAACCACTAATTAATGAAATTAATAAATAAAAACTAACTAAATTTGCTATTTAGTGTAGAATTTATTCTCAAATAACAATATTCGATGGTTTTTTAAATCATTAAGTATTACTAAATTTGAAGGAGAGGCATATTTGTAGATGACGCCTAAACATTGATGCTGAGTGCGACTTCTAGCTTCATCCGACTAGTCAAAACACATAGAAACACATCAAAATCTATTTTTTCAGTGCACATTTAAAATTAAATTATACAGAAAACAGCAACAACATAGCACATTATTATTCACATAAAACAGAAACCACAACGAATACTAAAATTCACAAAGAAAATGCACCATACGCTGACTGATCTAACGACGCCAAACGACGCGACGCCATTAGGCGCCATGTTACTTAACAGCTGGGCATACATCGACGCATGCGCATATAACATCCTAGACCAAATCTAGACGGTCTTTATAACACCGTACTAGGCGGACATATTTGACTTAGATTTTTTCTAATAAGCCCATCTGTTAAGTCACTGATTCGGGACTTGATGGACCGTCTAGAATTAGACGGACTTGATGATTGCTAATCGGGAAATCATTGGACTCTAGACTGCCACAATATTTTTCCACACGGGGGTAAAAGATGTTTCTTACACTGAGAAAACTGGAGTATTGGACTAAACATCTGGAGGGACAAATCGTTCATATTTGAGAGTTAGCTATTGGATAACAATCTAAATGTTCAAATACACCATTGACAGATATTCGTGCCATTTCTCTTGGAGGGAAAATGAGTTTATAACAGAGGGGCAAATTAACCATCTTGAGAAATCCCTTCTTTATCCGGCGCAAAATGAATAAATATGGCAACCTAACCCCTAAATTAAATACATAAAATTTTAAAATTTAAAATTTCTACATAAAATGTCAGAAAAATAGTTAAAAATAATTTCGCGCGCATCAGATCGTACACATTTTCTGCGCAACTTTTAACCCTCAGATATAATAGGAGAGAATTTACAAGTAGATTTCCATTAGGGGAGACCGGGGTTACTTGGCGCACTTTTTACTCTTTGTCGTTTAACTAAAACATTTTTGCTTTTTTTAAATTCCTATTGCACGGAAAACTTACTGTAACATCTCAGCTTCAATTTAAAACAAAAAAAATTGCAATCTATTTGATAGTTTTTTTTATACCACTTTATTCAAAGCTATGTAAAGTGCGCCAAGCAACCCCGGGCCGGGGTTGCCTGGCGCATGACTGAAATTAATTAAATTTTACGATTTAAAGTTGAAACATTATATGATATAGTAAAATAAGTTTTTTACTGTCATTTTACAGTAAAAAAATTTAAAAAAGGATCATATTTAATTACAATTAAGAACATTTTTTGTGTAATCGTAAAATTATAGAAAACTTTTATAAAATATATGCTGTGAATTTTTAAAAAACGCACCCTTCACTAAAATTTTTGAACAAAATAATTATATTTTTAATAAAGAAATAATAATTTATAAAATTTTAACATTTGAGATCTTTTATGGTATATAACTAAACCAGGTAACCCCAGCCAAACCGCGCCAAGTAACCCCGGAGGTACTTTTTATATCTTTATAAAGTTTTTATTAATAACATTAATAAAAATCAAAGATTCTTTATTGTCCCTAGAAAACAAATAGTTAGAGCTCAAAACTTGATATTTGAGCTTTATTTTAAATCATTTCCTAAAAAGATATAACAAAAAAATAAGGAGGTCAAAAATTTACTTTCGAGTACCAAAATCAATTATTTTAATCTATACGCCACAATAATTAATTAATAAAAATGAAACTTTGTACAAACTTAGAGTTCATTAAGCACTTGAACTTGAGTGGAGAGAAAAAATTATTCAACTCAAAATTTTTGAAAAAACTCGAGTGCGCCAAGCAACCCCTGCGCCAAGCAACCCCTGCGCCAAGCAACCCCTGCGCCAAGTAACCCCGGTCTCCCCTACCAATTCAAAATGTATTTTAGAAGGACTATTTAACTCTCTTCATAAGCAAAGGAAACATACACTTTTTAAACCTCCGAATTTGACACTCCAGTTTTCTCAGTGTAAAAAGGAAATTTCCCCCATCGATTGCGTAGCCGAGAGGCTTAATGTAAAAGCGTGCGATTTATAATTATGCGTATATTTAGTTGTATGGTTAGGTAGGTGTTCAATCCCGTATGATTGTAAGATTTTCCGATGCATTCAGTTGTTAATTGTAAGTATGAAGATGTGGGAAGAATAAAACTTGTGAATTAATGAATATGATGAACAAAAAGTTTTGAACGTTCAAATGAACGAAATATTTTTCGTTAAAAATATTTTCATATTATTGATTACAATTCAAATTAAAAACTCAAATTTTACATTTAGAAACATTATAATTAATTTGCTCAATAGTGACGCAAAATTATAGTAATAAAAATGTAATTTGAAAGAAATAAATAAATTTCGTGCATTTGAACGTTCAAAACTTTAACCTCCTTGAATATGAATATATAAAGAGTGCATTTCACATATTTTTCTTTTTTTTAATGATTGGTTATTGTTTTTTTTATATAAAATTGACGAAGTGAATAAAAGGAAACACTCGTTTCGCGTTGCATCGGCCATTTATTTTGACGCAGGTTCCGCGCCTGCGTTCCTTTATTGTGAAAATTTCGAAGTAGAGGACTGAGTCCAGTTTCTCTACTATGCACACTGCAGCGCGCCTTATAATCTTCGCCTGTGTTTCAATGTTCTTTACAGTGAAATTTGGAACTAAGGCCCTCTATACACTATACGCAATACCCTAAGATGCTTGATGGAAATGAATTAATGTACTTTTACTGGACTGAGTCCTGTTTTTTCAATATTGACTCCCAGTTTTTCAAACTCCATTTTTCTCCGTGTATCTTCAATCAATGTCGTTTAGTTGTAACCTTGTAACTTTCGGCACAACCTACGAATAGATCTTCATCTCTGGTTATTGTTATTGAGTATCTAAAATTAACATAAAACATTTAAAATAAAAGTCACTTATGGCCATCTTACTTAATAATACATGACAGAAGTAAACATCAAAATATTAAATAAATAAAATAATTTCTCCTTTAATTTTTTGTTTATATTAAAGCGTAGGTTATGTACTACTGAATGAAATTAAAAATTATCTTAAAAAATATTAATATAACAATAAAAAAACTGAATTTCTCAAATTTTTTTAGGACCATGCAAAAAAATCAAGAAGAATTCTACTTACATTTTCATTATTTTTTAACAAATTATTGTTTGCATTTATTATTAGTCACAAAAGGTTAAAGAATAACCAATAATAATGAGTGATATGTTTTTACAAACTCTGTAAAACATTTGAATTAGCCATCTCCCCCGGACTTACCCTATGAATTTTCTATGTTTGACGCAAAAGTTGACTATGACTATTCTGAATATTGTATAAAAGTTTAAGGAATTTTATACTTTCATGCAATGTTCAATTAAATTTAGTGTCGACTTTAATTCCAGGAACAGTTGCATTGTAATTTTAAGGAGTGTATAAAGAGACGTTGCCTTCGGTTCGAAAGTGCAACTAAAAACACGTAAATGACTTTTTGGCAAAAGTTTAGAAAACCTCTTCTAAACTGTTGACAGAAAGCACATAGGAATATATTTGTTGCAGGGAGAAATAAATGATTCTAGACGCAAAGCCACACTGACACTTTGTTTCGAACTAAACAAAGTGTCTAACAAATAAACAAATAGACTAATGCCTCTCGAATTGCAATTAACGTTGAATTAATTAATTTGCAGTGGCGCACACCGCCGCTTCACCGCTTTTGGGTGGATTCAACTGGAAATGAAATGCGATAGTGAGGTTTATGTATACATGTGTGATTCAATGAGCAATGGACTCTTGTGTGACGCATAGCCAACTAACCATTCACTGCGAATGGATAGTAGCATCGTTATCGAGCCCTGATGCTTATCTGCCCAACGCTATATCAATCTATCAAAGAACAATACACACCATTGCTTTTTGCTTCGCTGCACTTTTTTTGCGTATTTTTACAGACAATTCCACGCAAAAATGTAATCAATGCGAGATTTATTTTCGGCGCAGTTATGATTACAATCAATCATCGAATTCTGATAGGATGTATTTATGTTGAAACAGCCCGAGTCGAAATTTAAACCCTATTTAGCCTCTGAAAATGTAGGGCTTATTTAGGTTTAGCAGTCATAAGGTAGGGTCTGATTTCAATACAATTTGTTAAAATTAGACCCTACTTTGACTCCAACAACAGGCGGAAGTTTCTCAATCTTTCATTTGGAGGAGTAAAACTATACCTTACTTTATAAACCTCGTAGACTCTACAACTAGAAAAGAAAAATTTGAAGATTTGCTGTTTTGGGAGTCCTAAATTCAAAATGGCGGACGACTTTTTTAAAATATGAATTAATTGTCATGACAATCGTTACTTGGGGGTTTTTGGGGATATTGATTACGAATCTGATGTTAGTTTTTCAAAATTAACATTAGATTCGTAATCAGCGTCCCCAAAAACCCCTGAGTAACTAGTTTCAAGTCAATTAATTCATAATTGAAAATTTTTTTACCATTCAGGGGTTAATATTGAGTGTATGTAACTAATGTCCGCACAAAAAGTCTTTGCCCCTCAGAATTTGTTAACTTTGCAAGCTTATAACTCTTTTAAAAAAAATTTTTTTATTTTGGAATAAACAGTTAATAAAGCGTAGTTTATCTGTGCAAATAAATATATGCTATTCCTAAATGGAAAAAATTTTGTTCCTAATTTGTAATCAAATTTGTATAAAAATGTCCCTTAAAAATGATACTTAATAAAATGTATGTACTTTCACTAGTCCCTGTGATGTTATTAACAATGGAAAAAATTTACAAAACGTATAGCAGATTTGTTAATAATTAACCTTTATATAGAAGTTTAAAAAATCCTAAAATTATGTTAATTATCGTTGTAATGAGCATTTTTATGCTAATGTGCTATCTGGCTTTAGAATGAAGATACAGCTTTGCGACAAATTGTAAAATATCCAGTACAACATTCAAAAATATTTAAGCTAAAAAGTTGTTAATTAATAATTTTAATTTAAAAAAAACGGCATTTTTTGGATTGAATATTGAATTGAAAAAAAATGTTAGAAAAAATTTAGTGCCACTTGCTGCTCGGAAACATGGCTCACCAGTAAACTATGCCTGGGCTTTGAGAGTTAGGGATGTATAATGGAATATTGCAGTAGGTGAAGCCCCTTTAACATAAAAATATTTACGAGTATTCTGATTTTCCATGACACATCCCTGCGTTTAAAAACCTACAAAGGTTTGGTCTTGAAATTGACCGTAAGAAACTCTCCGGTCGGCAAGTTGCACTTGTCTACGCGACCCTTTTTTCTACGTTTTTTTTGCTAAAAGTGAAATCGACACCTCATTAAAAATTGAAAATTTTCTAAAGGGATAAAGAGCACAATTTAAATTGCATTCAGATACAAGTCTTCAAATTTTGTTTAATTTTCCAAAATATACATTTTAAAATTTATCGCAAAGCTGTATCTTTATTCTGAAGCCAGATAGCACATTAGCATAAAAATGCTCATTACAACGTTAATTAACATAATTTTAGGATTTTTTAACCTTCTTTATAAAGGTTAATTATTAACACATCTGCTATACGTTTTGTAAATTTTTTCCATTGTTAATAACATCACAGGGACTAGTGAAAGTACATATATTTTATAAAGTATCATTTTTAAGGGACATTTTTATACATATTTTATTACAAATTAGGAACAAAATTTTTTCCATTTAGGAATAGCATATATTTATTTGCACAGATAAACTACGCTTTATTAACTGTTTATTCCAAAATTAAAAAAAATTTTTTAAAAGAGTTATTCTTTGGCGAAAAATGTATTTCAAGCATTTAAATAAAAATTATTATTGAATTATTGCGAAGTTTATAAAAAATTTGTGAATAATTGAATTCCTGTGAAATTTTTATTATTTTATGAGAATAATTAAATGTTTGCGTAGAATTTTATTACAATAGTAGATATTAAAAATCATTGATTTGAGGAAAATTTTTGAAAATAATTGAAATTTTGACAAGAATTTTATTAAAATTTTTGAAAATAATTGAATTTCTTCAATCATTTGTAATTTCTCTAAAATCCTCTAAATATCATATCGTACAATTTACGAACTTTTCGTCCTTTTTCAATAAAATTACGGACTTTACGGACCTTTTGTCAGAAAAACTGACTTTTACGGGCTTGATGCAAATTTACGGACCTACTATCGGCTCAAAAAGTATAGGCCCCTGTGTTTGAAAGCTCATAACTCAGGTAAAAAAAATTCACACGTTAATCGGACAACTTGGATTTAGAAGAGACACTATTTCTACGTTAGTATACGGAAATGTAAGAAATAAAAAATTTTTTTGCGTTATTTACGGATTTTCAAAAGTGAAAAATACATGGTTTTTTAAAGCATTCTGACAGGGGCCTACTTTGAAATCTTGTAGCTTATTCAATAAGTATATCGTATTGTTATGCTGAATTTTTTCTATGAAGTTTAAACCGTACTAAAACAATATATAAAATTTTTTGAATTATTGCATTAACTTTTTGTTATTATTTGAAACAAAGATAAAAAGTCATCGCCTTTGCAAATAATAATACCAGATTGGAGACAAACTGTAAATTACGTACAATATGGTATTGAAAATAATGCAATAAAAACAAATTGTTTAAAAATTTTTTTTAATGAATTATTTAGAAAAAAGTTTTTAGTTTTTTGCTTTATTACCCCATTAAAGCAAGGTGCAGACGGTCATGAACCCTCTTGTCAGCGACAGGAAATTCAATAGCAGCGGTCCCAAGCGGTCCACTACTGTACCTTTTTTAAAGATTTTTCTATTATAGCGAGTTATTTACAACTTTAAAACCTCTGTCGAGTGATCTGCACTAAAGGTATCGGCAAGACTGCCTGCACCTTGCTTTAATGGGGGTAATAAAGCAAAAAACTGAAAACTTTTTTCTAAATAATTCATTAAAAAATTTTTTTAAACAATTTATTTTTATTGCATTATTTTCAATACCATATTGTACACGCAGAAAAATCCGATTAAAAATTGTGGAGTTCAGCGCTAGTAACTTAGATTTCATTCCCAAACTTGTCTACCTTTGCGGCTCCAGGATAGAAAACAGGGAAATGAATCGTAAAAGGTTTAAAGCACGTCAGTAGGCTTAAAATGTTTTCGTTCTTATGCACACTTATACGCGGAACAAAGCAGACTAAACACATTGATAGGCGCTTCTGGGCGGAGTCCAAGGCAAGTCTAGTGCCGAGTCCCATACTGAATATAATGTGAGCAGATCTTCTAGTGACCTACATTATTACTTTTATTTGTCAAAATATTTACTTTTATTGGAATATTCAATTTGAAACTAAATATAAAATCGAAAAATGAAACAACTGGATATATTAAAATACTTTGAATTTTATAAAACTTCTCACTGGGATTTTTATTATTCTTTAGATATTTAAACGTAGAATCTTTTTAAAAATTAAATACAAGTCCTTTGCCATTTTTGCTAAAATGATCTGTTTTAAAACGTTTAAAGAAAGAGATTTTATTTAAATATCTACAGATTAAATAAAAATTACAATGCGAAGATTTTTAAAATTCAAAGTATTCTCTATTTTTTTTAAATATTATTTCATTTTAGACTTTACATTTAGTTGCCTAAATTGAACGTTACAATAAAATATAATAACAATTAGGCATTGCATAACCGGCTAAAAACAAAATAAACACACACCTAATCTGAAAATGAGATCAAACATTTCACATAGATATTCTTCTACATTCATTTGTAACACTAAAACTTTATTACAAAACTGCACTCACTATTATATTTAAAACTAAAATTTTTATTAATTGAAACAATTAATACACTACGAACTACAACGAGACTTCCGTGTATATCAAAAACGAAGAAACTGAACAAACGCGGGCGCAGGCGCGCCACAGAGTTTCGCATTCATAAAAACTGTTTGGGAATGAATCTAAGGACTCTCGCACAGAACAGTTCCCGTTTAAGTGAACGTTTATACAAAGTTTGTAACAATTGAGTAGCTGAATTAAAATAAGTGCAAATAATAATAACTGTACCTAATTCTTTTCACCTTTGAATTAATTACGGAATCTGATTGCACTTGTTGAAAGAAGACTATTGGCGTTTATTAAGACATTTAGCATTGATCTTCATTAAAAATCGTTACTAAACTTTTTAGGAAAGAGAACCGATATTTAATATTTCTTCCTATGATAATACAAATCATTCAAATTGTTTTATATTCAGTCCGAAATCTGAATTTGCATTTTTCTCCGTGTACGTAATTTACAGTTTGTCTCAAATCTGTATTATTATTTGCAAAGGCGATGACTTTTTATCTTTGTTTCAAATTATAACAAAAAGTTAATGCAATAATTCAAAAATGTTTATATATATTGTTTTAGTAGGGTTTAAACTTCACAGAAAAAATTCAGCATAACAATGCGATACTTATTGAATAAGCTACAAGCTTTCAAAGTAGGCCCCTGTCAAAATGCTTCAAAAAACCATGTATTTTTCACTTTTGAAAATCCGTAAATAACGCAAAAAATTTTTTTATTTCTTGCTTTTCCGTATACTAACGTAGAAATAGTGTCTCTTCTAAATCTAAGTTGTCCGATGAACGTGTGAATTTTTTTTACCTGAGTTATGAGCTTTCAAATACAGGGGCCTATACTTTTTGAGCCGATAGTAGTTCAAGCCTTGTGTATTGAAATCAAAAAGTATTTAATATTTTTATATTTTACTAGCGACATATACCTCACTCGCGCTAACGCTCGTTCGGTTGTATTTAAACTTATTTGTTTTTACTTATTTATTTTTATTTATTTGAACTAAGTAAATATTTACTGGACATAAATATTTTAATTTATGGTATCAAATAAATAGTTATTTGAACCAAATACAAATTACTTAAGTCAATTAAATAGAATAATTTGATCTAATAAATATTGCTTTAAATCAATTATGAAAATTACTTGATTCAATAATGCATAGTTTTTAATTAAAATAAATATTTATTTGCATCAATAAAATAATTTTTTTGAAATAACTAAACTTAGAAGGTTAGGTTTTAAAAGTTAGCCTGATTCTCTGGATAATTAATAAGAAAAGGGCGAAGATACGTCTGTCCTTTTCTTACTAATAGGATTTTCTGTAATGATGAGACATCGACATCGGAAACATCGATGTTTATAACCTCGATGTTTTAATTTCGATATTTTCGATGTATCGAGGTTTTTTTTCCGATGTTTGATATTGATGTAAATTAATAAGTGGGGAAAAAAGGATTTTTTAAATATCTCCTTTTTTGCCTTTAACAGTTTGTGTTTTTTTATCTTTTAAACAATTGCTCTTATCGCATTGAAAATCTTTAAACACAAATTGTTATAGAAGAGCGTGGGGGAATTGGAGCCCCTTAAGGAAAATTATTAAAAAAACCAACTTATCTTTATAATAATACATTGTTTTCGTCATTTTCTGCTCATTTCGTTATTTATATTTAATTATGTTTAATTAGAAACTTAAAAAGAGAAAGTAAATTGTAAAAAAAAAATTTTCAAAAAAAAACATTTTTTGCCATCACCCAATTTGTGAGGTATTGGGAGCTTTCACTTGAATTTTAAAAAATTTCTATTCTTTAGGAATATTTTTTGTTTTAGGGTAAGTCCGGTGGAGATGGCCATAGTTTTTTTAAAGTAGTGTAAAATTTATAAAAAAACTTTTTTTGTCTAAACTTTTATTGATAATTAAACATTGAACACTTAACTTAAAAATAAAGAAACATAAAATAAAATATTTTCATTGCAACAATCTTAAAATTTACATTTTCGAAAAAGTGCATTTGGCCATTTCTCTGGAATGTCCGGGTGAGATGGCCACATGTGTTTGGGAGAGATGGCCACTACCTATAATTTTTGGCTTTTATCTTAAATTTAATTTTTAATCGTTCACATCACTTTCCTCTTTTTCTGGTCGCATTTTGAAAATTTTTCATGGGGTTCAGAGCAGTTTTCATGTAGCCACAAGTGTCAAATTCTGCATTGAATTCAATCTTCAATTAATGTCGTTCGGTTGTAACTCTTAGCACAACCTACAAATAAATCTCCATCTCTGGTGTCAATTAGATCAATTATTTTGTTCTCAGACATTTTAAATTTGTTTTTCTTTAATATTTCTCAAGTATCTAACATTAACATAAAAAAATTTTAAATAAAAGTCATGAATGGCCATCTTACCCAAAAATTCATGATGAAAGTAAACATCAAAATATTAAATAAATAAAATAATTTTTCCTTTCATTTTTCGTTTATATCGAAGCGTGGGTTATACACTACTCAATAAAACTTAAATTTAACCCTCCTGCGCATAAAGCCGAGTATACTCGTCCAAACTAAACCGTTACCGTATGCATGAGGACGAGTATACTCGTCCAAACATATTTGTTAATAACTTTTGTTTAAATAAATATTAAGACATCGGACAAGTTGCAAATTTCTTTCAATGAACAAACGAAGCTATTTGAATTATTTAGCACACTATATATTATTTATTTAACAATAAATATTGCATATAAAATGTTTAAACAAATTGAAAAATTTCTGTTTTATAAATTAATGTTTGTTTATCGGATTTTCCAAACATTGTCCATCAAAGGGTTTTTGGGTGCGCTGATTACGAATTCAACCTCAAAATTCAAAAATTCAAAATGGCGAATCCAATATGTCGGACAATTATATTTTTTAAAAGTGGACTTTTAAAAAAATTTATAGAATTTTACCAAAACTTATTAACAAAGGGTTTTAGAGGTCGCTGCTTACAAACATGGAGTCAAAATGACAAAATTCAAAATGGCGGATCCAATATGGCTGATGACAATTTTGAAAAAGTTTTCTAATCGTCCCGTCTATTGCTATCTAGGTGTTTTTGAGGTCGATAATTACGAATCTAAAGTCAAAAATTTAAAATTCAAAAAATCCAAAATGGCGGACCCAATATGGCGGACGACAATTTTTTAAAAGTTTTGTAATCGTCCCGTCTATCTCTATCTAGGGGTTTTTGAGGTCGCTGATTACGAATCCGAGGTCAGAATTCCAAAATTGAAAATGGCGAATCCAATATGGCGGATGATAATTAAAAAAAATTAATCCGACCCTCTATCGCTATCTAGGGGTTTTCGGGGTCACTGATTACGAATCCGATATCAGATTTTGAAAATTTAAAATGGTGGTTCCAATATGGCGGACATTTCCTAAAATTCATCGGATTCACTTGAAACTTGTTTCTCAGGAGTTTTCGAGGTCGCTGACTACGAATCCGATATCAGATTTTGAAAATTCAAAATGGCGGATCTAATATGGCGAACATGAAAATTAAAAATCGACTGAATTGACTTGAAACTTGTTACTCAGGGGTTTTCGGGGTTGCTGATTACGAATCCGATATCAAATTTTAAAAATTAAAAATTGTGGTTCTAATATGGCTGACAACATTTCCTAAAATTTATCGGATTCACTTGAAACTTTTTACTCGGGGGTTTTCAGGGTCGCTGATTACGAAACCGATTGCAGATTTTAAAAATTCAAAATGGCGGATCCAATATAGAGGACGAAATTTGCTAAAATTCATCGGATTTACTTAAAACTTTTTACTCGGGGGTTTTGGAAGTCGCTGATTACGAATCCGATTTCAGATTTTAAAAATGCATAATAGCGGATTTAATATTCAAGTGAATCCGATGAATTTTTTAAAATGTCCGCCATATTGGATCCGCTATTTTAAATTTTCAAAATCTGATATTGGATTCGTAATCAGCATCCCCGAAAACCCCCGAGTATTAATTTGTGGACAAATATGTGTGATTTTGTAGCCGAAAATCTGCTTGCGTCTATACACGTCATCGACAGTTTGAGCCCACCTGCACCATGACGCGCATACACGTCATCGACTGCCAAGGGGTTAAGGAAAATATTTATTATTATTTTTGTATGCGACTATTCTAATTAATTACATTTAATTAATTATAATTTACATTTAATAAAACATTAAATTTAACAATCATTCAGAGTCAATAAATGTTCAAATAAAAATACTATTATTTATTACTTTTTTTAACAATGAACTTTAAATAAAATAAACAAAAACAGATTGAAATTTTTTAAAAAAAATTTTGAATGCTTATTGTTGTTCCATTTTCAAACTACACATAATAAATTGCTAATATTGGATCTGACATTTTTAATTGAGGAATTTTGACTTTATATTCGTAATCAGCGACCTCGAAAACCCCTAGATAGCGATAGATGGGTCGATTTGAAAACTTTTTCAAAATTGTCGTTCGCCATATTGGGACCGACATTTTGAATTTTGGACTTTATATTCGTAATGAGCGACCTCAAAAACCCCTAGATAGCGATAGACGGAACGATTAGAATTTTTTTTTAAAAATTGTCAAAATTTTCTGCCATATTGGGTCCGCCATTTTGAATTTTGAAATTCTGACCTCAGATTCGTAATCAGCGACCCCGAAAACCCCTAGATACCGATCGCCGTGCAAATCCTACATCCTGAAAAATGTATGCATTTGCAAGCGACTTTGTGGGTAGAAACGTATGCGCAGGAGGGTTAAAAATTATGTTTACAAATAACAATATAGCAACAAGAAATCTGAAATTTTCAAATTATTTTGGACCCATGCAAAAAAAAATAAACAAGGATTACACTTACAGCTTCATTATTTTTCATCAAATTATTCTTTAGATTTATTATTAATCACAAAAGGTTGAAGAATAACTATAATAGAAAAAGTGTTAATACTTACAATGAAGCCAAAACTTATGGTGATGTTTAGAAATATTTTGCATTTTACAACGAAAACTCAAAAAATCACAGTAAAAAGTAAATCTTACTTTAAGCGCTGTCTGAAATTAAACAAGTGGAAATAATGGAAGTCTTAATTTCAGCTGCGCTTGCGTGAAAATAAGAACAGGCATTCTGAACTTACAATTGTCAGTACTGTAGTGAATTTCTAAATGTTCACTGCATATAATAGTTAATATTCTTGAATTTTTTCCAATATTAATCATATTTTTAAACGTCAAACAAATTGACAGCTTCAGGTTAGGTTTTTACATTGTTTTTAAAATATACACTAGTCCTCATGTGGTCAGTTTCAGAAACGTCTAAATATTGAATTTTTTTACCGACAGTACATAACAAGCAAAATAAAAATTTTATCATTAAATAAAAAAAAATTATATGAGTAAATAGTACTACTTATATTATTTGAATAAACAATATTGATTATCCATAATTATCCATAATATGACAGATTATGGAAAAATAATAAAAATCATTCATTTCCTGTTAAAAAATATTGAAAAATATTGAATCACTATTTACTTTTAGGTTATTTTTTAACGTTACCGATAAAAATAAGTTATAATGACGTTTTTATCGACTAAAATCGTAATAGAAAGTAATTTCGAAACTGACCACACATATTCCGAGCGCTGACAATCAAAATCAAAATATGTAACCTAAAAGGACTGAAAGTGTTAAATATATTCCGAGCGTTGCGACCATGAAGGAGGATAAGGAGACCTCACGCCCATAGTTCGTAGCGCTAAAAGTAAGCCCTTTGTAGGGGGGTTAGAGATACCTATGGCTTTAAATGAAAAGTCTCCTCGCTTACATCAGCGCTCCGTGGCGAAAATATAAACTATATAAAACAATATTTATGTTTAATTGCAATCAGACTGCAATACAATTAATAAACATCTTATTTAATTTCTATTTAACGCAATCTGATATGCATGTATTTATGAAATTCATTTTTATTTACTACAAAACTATGAAATAATATTTTTTACACAAATACTAACATGCAAGCAGGAGTGTCGACCGCTTGACATAACCTCAAACTAAAAAGTAATTTTTAACAGCAAATAAAACCATAATTAAAATGATTTTACCAAATTCTGAAAGATTCTTCTTCTTCTTAAAGGACTTTAGGCACTGTCAACTGTCAGAACAATTCTGAAAGATTCAGTTGTACAAATTAGGTTATAAGGTTATGTCAAGCGGTTGACACTCCTTAAAACACCAAAACAGTAGGAAAATAGTTCTCTATTTTCACGAAAGAGGCGCAAATGTTAGAAAGGAGACTTTCGCCAAGAATACATTAGATCTGTATCCCCCTAATCGTAGGCTGACTTTTAAACCGCGTGAGGTCTCCTTATCCTACTTCGTGGTTGCGACGATAAAAAACAAAATACATAACCTGAAAGTGTCAAATATTGAAATAATAAGAAACAATTATGAGTATATTATATATTAAGTGAAAATAATGCTAGGTTTTCAAACTATTTTATCGTAAGTATATAACTGCTGAGTTTTCAATATGATTGTCTTAAATTCAGCACATTCAACGTGCTGAAAACCAGCATGCTTGAATTTCAGCCAAAAAATATGATTTGAAATTAAACACAGGCTGCCTTAAAAATGTTGCATCTTAAATTAAGGTACTCTTTATGCCTTAAATTAAGACTTTCTTTTTACTGTGATACATTCTCCCTTGTCTTTACTAAAAATTTGTCAAGAATGTGATCGTTTGTTTTTGAATGATATAAACAAAGGTTGTAGAAGATTTTCTAGACATTGCAACGAATTTTAAGGCTTTTAAGTACGTGAAATTTAAAAGCTCCCATTACCCCACGCTCCTCTACACAAAAAATAAAAAAGATATTTCAAAAATAATATTTGCCCATCTTTTAGTACTTTTGACCCATTTCCCCCTAAATTCTTTATTAAAACCAGCCAATATCGTAGGTTTTAACTTGTCCAAAATGTGAATCATCTTAAAAAGCTATATGGGGCGTTCCATGGCTCTATGAACCGACGAAATTTTGGTTTTGCTTATACCCAAGCAGCACGGAATATAACCTTAAAATGAAGGGAATATTACATTTCATATTCGGAATATTCTAGGGATCTTAAAGTAATATTAAAATGTCCGCCCCACAGAAATATTCCAAAAATAACATTGAGGGAATGTTCCACGGTAATTTCGAAGTAATATTCCAGGATGATGTTGAGGCAATGTTCCACCGTAATATTAATGGAATATTCCAAGGTAATGTTAAATGAATATTAAGAGAATATTCCCAGAATATTCCCTGGAAATATTCCAAAATTTCATACTTTGAAAAAATTTGACTTTTTTTCTCTTTATCTTCTTTCTTTAGTAAAAACGATTTTCAATGGTATTTTCAACATATTTAATATTATCTGGGAACATTCCCTTAACATCACCCTGGAATATTCCATTAATATTACGGTGGAACATTCCTTCAATATCATCCTGGAATATTACTTCGATATAACCGTGGAACATTCCCTAAATGTTATCTTGGAATATTCCTGTGCAGCTCCCGTGTAGAAAAAATTCGGGGCAGTCTAGAGTCCAGTGATTGCCCCAACTAGACGCATCTGGACGGTCTAATCTGGACGGTCTAACTGTATGCTATATGGGATTTTTCTGGACGATCTAATTTAGACTGTCTAACTGTATGCTATATGGGACTTCATTGGCATCACTAGAATTCAAAGTTTTTAAAGTACAAATCAAAGTACCATCAAGACTTTAGTGCCTGATTTGTCGGTCTTCTTTGAATTTATACATGGATTGTCACTTTATAATTCAATGGAATAATTTAGTCAATCTAAAGAATCATTCAAAAATAAATATTGTAGGTTTATATGAATTATTATAAATAAAATTTTCAATGAATTTAATTAAAAATTCTAAAGAACTTAGATTTTTGAAAAATGCCTAATAATTCAAATTCTCCTGAAATTAGATAAATTTTTTAACATATTGTATTTGATTAATTATTAAAAATAATTTATCTGTTGAAGAATTTTAGTTAAAAACACTATAAACAATTGAGTGTTAGAGAAGTTACAGATTATTGTAGAAATTTAATTATTTTCAAAAGTAACAAAATTCTACACAGAAATTCAATTATGTTCAAAAATTTTTTTAAATTCTCATAAAAATTTCAATTATCTTTATAAATAATAAAATCGTTGTCTGAAATTCAATTATTTTCCAAATTTGTAACAAGATTCTTGGCAAAATAAAATGTAAGCAAAAATTTAATTACTTTCATAAATAAAAAACCTTTCACAAAAATTCAATAAGTATTTACAAATTTTTTATAAGTTTCTACTCAATAATTCAATTATTTTTATAAATAATAAAATTCTCAGAATTTTTTATTATTCAAAATTTCTTAGTTAATCTCAGAATTTTAAAATTATTTTTAATACAATTTTAATCGAATTCTTCGAAAAGTGTATAATTATAATTAAGAATTCTATTGAAATTCGTCAAAAGTATTCAATTATTTAAAAATTTTTTGATAAAACTGAAAGTAATACTTTAAAAAATTGTTTAATGATTATAATTGTTGTAAGAATTATTTATTTAAATATTCATATATAATAATTAAAATAATTCGGGATTATTATGTGTAATAATTTTAGTCATAGTTTTCACTTCGTCCTTATAAGTAACAGAATATATGACACCGGCATTGATATAGTAAATTAGGAGAGTTCACACCCAGACTTCAGTGGCCGTGCGGTTTAAATGCTTCGAGTCGGGTCGTCAAGGGTGGGGGCGTGAGTTCGATCCCACATGCGAGCGGATATTTTTCATTGTAAGTGTTATATAAAATAATAAAATTACTATATTTGATCTGTATAAGTGTTATAAATTAAAATTGTAAACATGTTTGTAAATAATGTTAAAGGCCTGTTAAAGAATGAATTTAAAAAATGTACCAACTAACGCAACTTGTTTTTTTATTAAAATTATTTTTCAATATTACTATTTGAACTGATATTTACTACCAGTGCAGTATATTATTTATTTAAAAATAATATAATTATTATAATAATAAGTTATTGTCATTGAATACATATACACACACATATATATGAGTAACAATAATATTTATTATTATTAATAATTCATATTTTTCCATTAAATTGAATAAACGTGAGAACCGAGTAAATTTAGGTAAATTATTTAAAATTAAAAATAAATTAATTAAATATTGAAATCGAACCTAAAATTTTAAATATTAGCACTGCTCATTAGCCCTGATTAGCTCGTCCAGTCTGGACCAACGCGTGGTTCGATCGTCACTGGTCTGAATAGCCCATGGTCAGACAGTCTTTTCAGCGCCCAGTTAGAGAATAGTCTATCTTTCTGGCACCACACCAGAACCTAACAATTTTTTTACACAGGAAAGTTTTACAAAATTTTTAATATTTTGCAAGATATTTGCAAGGGAGCGTTCATAAATAATGTCACGTTTTTTGAGGGGAGGGTGTAGGGTCTCTACTATACGTGACACAATGTATTTTTACATGTGAAATTGCATGAAATTTGTTTGACAGGTGGAGGGGCTCTTCAATCAAATAATTTCAACACTTTTTTTCAGGAATTTTTATCTTGTAAACTATATAAAAATGCTGTTTTATTAATTTTTTTGAGAAATGTTTTTTTGAAATTTTTATTGCACTATTCTTACGCACGTCACCGTCACCAATATTGTTACAATATATATTGTAACAATATTGTTACGACAAATATGTCTAGACTTTGGGTTTATGAAAGTCTAGACAATATAGTTGTATAATAATATAAATTTTTCTTTCTAAACCAGAGTTTGAACATTTACAAAATTAAAACCTTATAGTGGTTAGAAAATGTAAAAAATTATTAATATTTATAAAAATATAAATTATTTTATTTAAAATCATTGTGTAATAAGACAAAAATTATGAAGTGACATTTTAAAAAATTGTCATTGTACATTATACGAAATGTTATTTTTACGTATTCTCTTACTAAATCTTTCATTTCGTCCGCTATCTTGGATTCGCCATTTTGTATTTTTAAAAAGTGACTTTGGATTCATAATCAGTGGAATTTTACTGAAAATCAGTTGAAAAGTACTAAAATATCAGTCATTCTTCACTGATTGTTATTTTATTGTGATTTATTTATTATTGTAAATTTCTGTCAAACAAATAATTTTACTAAAAGTCAGTTGAAAATTACACTTACAGATATATGTCATTTTTCACTGATTATCCATCTAAAAAATTATTGTTGATTTCTGTCAAACAAATTTAATAAATAAGTAAATACACAAGTAAATAAATAAGTTCCCTTACAACACAGACAGCGCAGCATTAGCGGGTGAGGTATTTACGTATATTTAAAAAAATTTCAATAGACACTACGTGCATCAACGAACCTTAAAAAATTCAACAATTTATATTATCAATCGTTTATTAAATCTATATATGTGATTTGTGTATATGTAGGAGTTTATAACTTTATATCTGCATATGAGTCAGTATACATGTGTATGTAATTAGTGATTAGTGTATATGTGTGAGTATACATGTGTGGGTGTTTTGCGCGCATGCTTTATATTTATAGAACACTACTGCGCAATCCCGACATTGACAGAACACTACTGCGCATGCCTGATATTCATAAAACACTACTGCGCATGCGTGACATTGTTAGAAAACTACTGCGCATGCGTAACATTGATAGAACACTACTGCGCATGCGTGACACTGATAGAACACTACTGCGCATGTGTGACATTGATAGAAAACTACTACGCATGCCTGATATTCATAGAACACTACTACGCATGCGTGACATTGATAGAAAACTACTGCGCATGCGTGACAAGACATGTATGTGTTTTTTGGACATGTTTGAGTGAAGTATTTTCAAAGATAGTTAGACAGAATAGAAAGAGGTGTGAGTCGGTCGGTCGTTCTCTAACTTAATATAATAGAGTGGATGGCTATTTTTTATTTTTGCCAACTGTTGAACAACATTTTGTGAATTTATGTGAAAATTAGAGCATGGACCCTAACTTATGACAGAATTGTGTCATATTTAAGATATTTTTCCCATTTTATAGAAATGTTATGTCATTAAAATGAAATATTATTTTTAGTAAGAAATCGCAAATAAATAATAAAAAATATGAAATGATTCTTATTTATTTAAATTACAATTACTTATTCATTATAATTCTGATTAAGTAGAACATTGTAGATGAGGAGATAGTTGAAAAAGTCAAGAGATTCAATGTTCTTGCAGTTTTATCCTATCGTACAAGACATCGTGGTGTATATATGGCAGTTAAAAATTTGAACGGCTGCACGTAACGAAGCAGAGGACGGAAGTCGAGAGTGGCTGAGTTTAAACGATTTAATAGTCAAGATCGAAATCTCATTTTATATAAGGAATACATACGACATGGTACGTACACTGGTTTAATATCAACGGCTCGATTCGTTCACGGTTTGGTCGATAGTGCAGTTTCCCATTAGTGTCTGCCCACGCTTCTTTCATTGCGCGTCGCGTGGGCATCACACTAAACACACTGCTTCTCATCTAACTTATGATTCCGCATTGCCTCTCATTGCCTCTATCGTCTGTCAAACGGACATCTCTAACTTTAATAGCGCCTCGAAGGTCAACAACCAACACTTAACCTATACCATCAAATCATCCCCCTGTCAAAGAAAAGAAAATTCTCTATTTTAGTGTCTCTTTTGTTATTTGTCTCATAAAACCTTCAAATTTTTATATTTCTGACAATAATTTATTTTAAATAACTTAATTCGTGAAGAAGAACTATCATAAAATTATTACTTTCTATTAATTATTTAATGAATAATTTTACTTAAATATTTCAAAATTAATTGAATTTTAAAATTATTTTCAAAAATTTTAATAAAATTCTAGCAAAATTTCAATTACAGTAGACTCTTTCAATAGTGCAGTTCTGAACAGTGCAGTCATTAGTGAGTTGTGTAGACGAGGGGCTCCGGGAGGCAAAGGGAAAGGGAATCTGTGACGTCAAATACAGTGCCGTCGGTCATTTAATTGTTTAGTGCCATTTAGTGGTGCCCAGTATTTAGTAGTGGGGGACCCTTTACTTTCTTGATACGGATCTGAAATATTACGTTTATGCACTCTTCGAACAGTGCACAATATTCCCGACGACTGCACTATTGAAAGAGTCTACTGTATTTTCGAAAATTTTTCTCAATTCAATGATTTTCAATATCTACTTTTTAATAAATATTCTTATAATATTAAAAAATGATTTTATTACTCGGTCTTTTTAATTATTACAATACATGAAGAAATCGATCACTCCGAGTCTTCGACTCGGAGCAATCAATACCTTTATGTTTTATAACAATTTTTTATACGTTGTTTAATTTTAAAAAGGTTTGAATTTGAAATTTTTGAAAGTCTTAATTCCTATGGAAAAGTAATAATGAATAAATATTTATTTAATAATAAAGTTATTGATGTTTTCAAATACAGTCGAACCTGGATAAGTGACATTTCAAGGGGCCGGGAATTTTTTGTCACTTATAGAGGTTTTTCACTAATAGAGGTTTTTACTTATAGAGATTGAAGAGCGGCCTCAGTCACTTATAGAGGTTCTCGCACTTACAGAGGTTTAAGCGTGCCCTCTTTCACTCATAGAGGTTTAATCAATTCAATCTACAAATGATAAACCAAATTTACTAAATTCATTAATTAGTTTGTAAAAATTTTATGAAAAAGTGATTTGTCGATTTACACACAATTTCATATTTATATGAGGAAAAGATTTTCACTTACAGAGGTTGGAGACATGCTCCTGTCACTTATAGAGGTCTACTTAAGAAAAATAATCACTTATAGAGGTTCAAGGAGCGCTTCATTCACTTATAGAGGCCTAGCAAAGAAAAAATTTCGGTCACTTACAGATTCTCACTTATAGAGGTTTTTACATGGGAAAATGAAGGGACCTGGCGATTGCCGTCTCTAATAGAGGTTTTTCACTTATCCAGGTTTCACTTAGCCAGGTTTGACTGTAACTTCATACAATTGAAGAAATAGAGGGGTAGGGGGAATTAAAAAAGGTTACGCTCGTCATGAAGGAACCTTTCGTATCCCGTGTAGAAATTTCGCTATGGCCCAGATCAGGGACAGATCGGGCCTTCCCTATTAGGGAATGAAACACACGGCCTGACATGGCCCTGATCAGGAAATCCATATTTGATCGTCGCCCCGATCTGGCCCAGGTCGGGCCGTGTGTTTCATACCATAATATGGCCATAGTAGGGAAATTTCTACACGGGATTTATATATAAATTCCAAGGATCACTTTTCAAGGAACCTTCCTATATGAGCTGATTTATAAAGTAAAATTATCAATTTGCAATTTAATTTCTGAAAGTTGTGTGTAATTTTTTATGTACATATATATGCAAATTGTAAAATGTAATTTAATGATCGGTTTCGGATCGAGCAATGTTTTTTCGATCAAGTGTGATCGACACCCCATATCGCGCGCGAACGTTTTCTCTCTCTCGCTCTCCATCGAAATCTTTTTCTCTCCAACCTTGATCGGGGCGTGATGAGCGTGCAAAAGCAGTAAATCAGCATTTGCCCGAAGTGAGATTGACGGGCTTTCAATGTGTCTGCTCACAACGCGGAAAACTTGATTAAACACGCTGGGAGTTACGCCGCCCAAAATACGTGTGGGTCGGATTATCATGGGAATAGCAATGCGCGAATCCTTCTCTCTCTCTCTCTCTTGCTCCCTTCGTTAGTGAATCGAGTCCCGCCAATCGTGTTCCATTCTCATCCGTTATCAACCTGAATCTTTATCACGGCAGTGGGTATAATTTTTATTCCGATTGTCGATTCTTCTTTGACTATTTGCAATCGTTAGAATATTACCGTCAACCGGGGCTATTAGCTATTTTTCAAAATTAAAAAAAAATAATCAAACAATTTACTAAAATATTATTTCGTTTTATTTGAATAGGAAATTAAAACTTTAATCAAAGTTTTTAATGAAAGAAAAATTTAACTATTCTCATGACAATATTTTTTAATTAAAAAAAAAATTACTTGAGGGTTAAAATGGTGGTGTAGTTTCTCTACTTGAGAACGTCAAGATCAAGGCTCGAACTACTTAGGTCCGTAAATTTGCTTTAAGTCCGTAAAAGTCAGTTTTTTAAAAAAAATTCTGTAAAGTACGCAATTTGATTGAAAAAGGACGTAAAGTTCGTAAATTATACGATATAGGTAATATTTAGAGGATTTTAGAGAAATTACAAATGATTGCAGAAATTCAGTTAGTTATTTTAAAAGTAATAAAATTCTTCTCTGAAATTCAATTATTTTCAAAAATTAACTATATTAATCTTCATACTTATTCTGTCTGTCACAGTATGAGAGAGAAAGCATGATAAAGAGAAAGAGAGGGAGGTATTGTCTCTCCTTTTAGTTTAGCGTAGGAAGGAAACAGAGACGAATAGGTAAGATAGTAACGCCTATTTCTTTGGTTTACAGAAGAGCATGTTTTCTCCATTTTCCGTGTTAGGTAGAAAGAGAGGAACAGAAATTGGTAAAGGAAGGAAAAGTGGGGAATTTCACTTTCAAGCCAAAATACGAAAAGGGCGTCTTATTTCCTTATTGGCTAATTATTTTTCTTTTCTCACTCACAGATAGATAAAGGGGTTACACCACTGTAAATGCCTCAAAAACAACGTTTTTTCAGGAATTTTTTTTGAATGGAAGGAAATGATATAAAGTTATAATGTTTTAGGAAGTTATTGACTGTATATTCAAGTAAAAATTACAAATTTTTTTTAATAAATATTCCAAAATGGCGGCACAGGAACCATTTTAGTAATGCATATTTTTTCCCAGGAGCTCTACGGCAAGCAGTATAAGTAATGTAAATTTCAGTCTAGAAACAAATAAATATTTTTTCTTAATCTACATGAGAATAGCTACAGAAATACGTAGGGGATTTTAAAAATATTGATTTTTGTGTAATTGGCAAGCATTTGAAGAAAAAACTTATTTTTCGACCAAAAAACGACACTTAATTGTTTATAACAATTGTGTAAATTAACTTATCAAAAAACCCCTACGTATTTCTGTTCAAAATTTAATTTTAGAAATGTAATAAAAAAACCCGATTGAAAACATTGAAAATTGTTTGAGTTATACTGCTTGCAGATTTCAAAAACTGTGTTTTGAGAAAAACGCGTTAAAAGAGCAACATTACTACAGCGGGCTGTAAGAAGCATTTGTTCAATAATTTTTTTTTTAGTGTAAGGAAAGGAAATACAGTAACAATATTTTAAGTACCCTAGTAGAAAAATTTGGTGCCACTCTCGCGTTCCATTGCGCTGTAGTGGCGCTGAGAGCATTTGAAACACTTTTTTAGTCTACACTGAGAAAACATTATACTTAAATGAAACACAAAAATAATGTTAGACGATTTTATTTAATTGAAATTAGTTTGTAAGTTTAATCTCAATATATAGAAAATATCTATTGCATTGATTCAAAAGTATTATTTGTTTGAATAATTATATTTAATTCAAACATATTTTCTGTTTACGGTTTAAACAAAAATTATGTTTAAAAATTTTATGTTTGAATCAAACTTAAAAGTTGACTACAGATAATTTAAAATCAATCACAATTTATGTTTGATTTCAATATATAATCTCTTAAACTGAACCAGAAAATATCTTTGGATTAAACTTAAATATGTTTGACTGTATAGCAAAGATATTTTAAGTTTGATTTAAACAAAATTTGTTTGAGTTAAATAATTTTTTTTCTCAGTGTAGCGCCTTTCTCGCATTTTGCTCGCAGTGCTAGAATGAACATAACCTCACCTGCCAAAACTTTATTTCGCGAATTAAAAAATGATTCCTATGTCATTTCTTTTGACGAAAATAATTTAAAAAATCGTGTACACATAAAAACATTTACTAATTATCTGCCTGCAATTAAATTTAAACGTATTTGAAGATAAATACACATTTCGTTTAAAGTTATGGTAATAGATTTTAATTCAGAAAACGGTAACCTATTCTTAATCCCAAGCCTAATCAAAATTTTGATCATTATTTGCTGTATAAAATTGTTTTTAAATATGGAAATTTTAAGAATAAATTATTATTAAATTTCCATATAAAATTATTTATTTCTTCACAGTAACAGTGTCAAAAATAGTTACACATGTTAAACATTGAAATTAAAATTTTTGAAATTAACCAATTCTTTTATAATAATAATAATAATAATAATAATAATAATAATAATAATAATAATAATAATAATAATAATTGAAAAAATTAAGTTCCTATTTAAAATCAGTAAATCTTTTTTGTCAGGTCAATTAAAAATAAAGAAAAAATAAATCTAGTTTGAGGTTATGTTTTCCAATTCGAATGGAGAGAATTTAATAATATATTTGATCCATCAAAAAGTATTTATTGTTATTCTTGGTGATAAATCGTTAGATTAATTACTTAAAATATATTAAAAAATTTTCTTGGAGGTTGAATAAAGCTTCATATACTAAAAATTCTTTTATAAATAAGTGTATAAATTAACGAATGAACAAGAAATTTATAATGCAATATTAATTTATATTTAAATTTAATACAATGACAAATATATAAATACTTAGAATCCTTTACTATATTATTGTTTTTAAATGCCACAATATTCTACAAGCAAACATTTACTTTTACTTTAAAAATAAAAGCAAACACCTTTGACAGTTTATGCAACAGAAATTTGAAGTTATGTTGCATTCTAGCAAAAAGTGCTCGCGCCATTCAAGGCGCTAGAAGACGTCGGCGACGTCGGCGAGATAAACTGCCATGCAAATTCCAGTGGTGGCGCTAGCATATATCTAGGCTTCTATTAAATTTTTCTACCTGGGTAGTTATCAACTTATATATTCAACTTAAAAATTACAAATTTTAATTAATAAATATTCCAAAATGTCCGCACTGGAGCCATTTTTGTAATGCATGTTTTATGTAAGTTAAAATTCTTCTCCGGTAAAAAAGCTTGAAATTTCAATGAAATCGATTTCAGACATGTATAAATCCTTTTTTTCCTTATTCTAGAAGGTTCAAAAAAATTTTTAAGCTAATAAAAAAATAAAAACAAATTCCTCATATTGTTAATTTGTACAACAAAGTAATCATTTCTCACACAAAATCATTTTAATATAACCAACTTACATTTAAAAGTACGTAGTAGAATAAAAATATAACAATTCAATAATCGATTATTTAAACAATCTTAATTAACAAATGCTAAAAAATGTTAATTTCAATATTTAACCAATTCATTAAGTCCCATGAAGAAACCAGTCATTGCATTAAAAAATTATTTAACAATTGGATTCATAGGCAAATTAAAAAAATATGTTTTTTCATTTTAATTTTCAATTTTTTAACAATAATTGTTGAAACAAATTTATAACAAGTTTTAATTTTTAGAAACTGTTGATGTAACAGTGGGGGTTACAGTGGTGTAACCCCTTAAGGATGGAAAGAGAGGGAGATCGAGAACGAGGTAAGAGTGAGGGGTATAAATTTTATCGGTATTCTATATACTAAATGGACAATTTTTGCCCCCTGCCTCCGGTTGTGGACAATCGTGAACATTTGTCAAACCCTCTCCCCTTTACACTTGTTCACGTGGACAATGCACATTTGAAAAGTATGTAAGTATTTTTTTAATGTTACTCCTGCATTTTAAAAAGTAATAAAGCTCATTTTTGAACATATTTTATTAAAGCACGAAATTACGAAAATGATTAACGATTAAAATAATAAATAAACACTATAATTTAATTAAACACTTTATTTTTTTTAATTATTATATTGTTATATTAACACAATAGGCAGGGAAACAAAATTTTTCAGTAAAGTCAGGGAAATGTCAATAAAAAATTTTTTTCAGGGAAAGTAAGAAAATTGAGACATTTTTTCGACTTATAGGGTAAGTCCGGTGGAGATGGCCATAGTTTTTTTAAAGTAGTGTAAAATTTATAAAAAAGCTTTTTTTGTCTAAACTTTTATTGATAATTAAACATTGAACACTTAACTTAAAAATAAAGAAACATAAAATAAAATATTTTCATTGCAACAATCTTAAAATTTACATTTTCGAAAAAGTGCATTTGGCCATTTCTCTGGAATGTCCGGGTGAGATGGCCACATGTGTTCGGGAGAGATGGACACTACCTATAATTTTTGGCTTTTATCTTAAATTTAATTTTTAATCGTTCACATCATTTTTCTCTTTTTCTGGTCGCATTTTGAAAATTTTTCATGGGGTTCAGAGCAGTTTTCATGTAGCCACAAGTGTCAAATTCTGCATTGAATTCAATCTTCAATTAATGTCGTTCGGTTGTAACTTTTAGCACAACCTACAAATAAATCTCCATCTCTGGTGTCAATTAGATCAATTATTTTGTTCTCAGACATTTTTAATTTGCTTTTCTTTAATATTTCTCAAGTATCTAACATTAACTTAAAAAAATTTTAAATAAAAGTCATTAATGGCCATCTTACCCAAAAATTCATGATAAAAGTAAACATCAAAATATTAAATAAATAAAATAATTTTTCCTTTCATTTTTCGTTTATATCGAAGCGTGGGTTATACACTACTCAATAAAACTTAAATTTAAAAATTATGTTAACAAATAACAATATAGCAACAAGAAATCTGAAATTTTCAAATTATTTTGGACCCATGCAAAAAAAAATAAACAAGGATTACACTTACAGCTTCATTATTTTTCATCAAATTATTCTTTAGATTTATTATTAATCACAAAAGATTGAAGAATAACCCATAAAAAGTGATATTTCTTTACAAATTCTGTAAAATATTCGAACTGGCCATCTCTCCCATATGGCCATCTCCCCCGGACTTACCCTAAACAAATCTTTCAAATTAATAAAAATTAGCATCTAAATTTTTTAAAATGCAATATTTTTAGTATTTATAATTACATATTTCCAAAAATCGAAATACATACGAAAATAATATTTTAGAATTATTTTTAACATTTTGGAGAAAACATTTATATTCAAAATTTTTAATTAAAATTCATCAAATAATTAATTGGTTTATTTAAATTATACAAAAAATCTAATAAGAAATTCAATCCTATTTTCAAAAAATTGCATTAAATTTTTTTTAAAAACTAATTTGTATAATTGTTTTATAATGATTATTTAAGATTTAATTATCTTCGAACAATGTAAATAAAAATTTTTGAATATTTACTTTTTGGACTTATTGAAATTTTTGACAAATTATGGTCCTGTTAATAATTAAAATTCTCAAAAAATATGATCATTTTTATTAATATTTTTTACTAATTTTATTATTTTTTAAAGATTTGTACAAATTTTAATTGTTTTTGAAGATAATTGAATCTTAAATAATCATTATAAAACAATTATACTAATTACTTTTTAAAAATATTTTAATGTAATTTTTCAAAAATAATTGAATTATTTAAAAGAGTTTTTGTGTAATTTAAAAAAACTAATTAATTTTTTGATGAATTTCAATTAAAAATCTTTAATATAAATTTTACAATTGAAGGGCTACATAAAATAAAGGGACGAACGCGTGGTTGAAAGGGATAATATCAGTCAGGTAGCAGCGAGCGGCTCAAGGCCTGTCACTGCTACCCGACTGGCAGTATCCCTTCCAAGCCTCGCGTTCGTCCCCTTATTTTATGTAGCCCTTCAATTTATACTTAAAATTACATTTTATACTTAAAATAAATTAATTATTTTTCAATTAAATTTTACAAAATTTCAACTATTCAAAAAGATTTTTATTATAGATATATTTCAAAAATTGAATTATGTCTTAAAAAATAATTCAAAAACAATTTTTGAATAATTTGTTTATAGTTACTTTTCGCACGAGTGTATATGACCGTTATAGTGGCATCTAAAAGGAAAATCTCGGTAATAAATGAAATATGAATATCAATGAATATTCTAAAGTTTTGGGGTCGCTTAAAATGCTGATTCGGGCGATTTTGAGGTTTCTAAATCCAAATCTTTAGTCAAAATTTAAAAATTCAAAAAAGCGGCTCCAAAACGGCCAACTTATTTTTTAAAATTTTACGTTTTAAAAAATTTAATTTTTATTACATTTTTCAGCTTTTTAAAATAATATTTCAATTTTTGAAAGTATAGGCGAAAGGAAATATAATTTTTTATCAAAATTTTACAACTTTTTCAAAAAAATATTTAATTTTTGAAAGTATGGGAAAAGTCTGTCAAAGTATGGGTGACGAAGAAAATTAATATTATTTAAATTTTTCAGTTAAAAAAAATTTCTTTCTATTTTGCAAAGTTTGGGAAAAGGTGGGCAAAGTATGGGTGATAGAAAAATTAATTTTAATTAAATTTTTTTGTTTTTAAAAAAGATTCATTTTGCAAAGTAGGGAGTGAGATTGTCAAAATATATAGGCGACGGGTTAAACTAAATTTTATTAAATTTTACTTTTTTAAAAAATTAATTTTTATTACATTTTTCAGATTTTTTAAATAATATTTTAATTTTTGAAAGTATGGGCAAGAGGAAATATTATTTTTTATCAAATTTTACAGCTTTTTTGAAAAATATTTAATTTTTGAAAGAATGGGAACAGGCTGTCAAAGTTTGTGTGACGCGGAAAATTAATCTTATTGAAATTTTTCAGAAAAAGAAAGAACGAGTTTTTTAAAAGAATCTTTTCATTTTATAAAATGTGAGAAAAGTATATATCTTTATAAAAAAATTAATTTTAATGAAATTTTACATTTAAAAAAAATTAATTTCTATAACATTTTTCAGCCGTTTTAAACAATATTTTAATTTTTGAAAGTAAGGGCGAGGGGAAACATTATTTTTTAATAAATTTTTCAGCTTTTTTGAAAAATATTTAATTTTTGAAAGTATAGGAACAGTCTGTCGAAGTATGAGTGAAGGGGAATATTAATCTTATTTAAATTTTTTAGTTTTTTAAAACAATCTTTTCATTTTACAAAGTGTGGCAAAAGTATATTAAAGTATGGGTTAAGTAAAAATTAATTTTATTTAAGTATTTCTGTTTAAAAAAAAATCATTTTGCAAAGTGTGAGAGAGATTATCAAATTATAGGCGGCCCTTTTAAAAATTAATTTTCTCCGTCACCCATATATTGAAGGTCTCTTCCCACACTTCGTAAATTAAAAAAAGTTTGCTATAAACGCTGTAATATTTTACGCAAACTTCAACAGTGGCCCATACTTTGATAGACTCTTTCTAGACTTTTTAAAATCATATTTCGAAAAATAATAAAATTTAATAGAAAAGTAAAATATTTTTTTCAAAATTGATTAAGCTGCTTCCCATAGTTTGATAGACTCTTCCCCTATTTAGGGAAATTAATAATATTCAATAAAAAAAAATATTTCGTCAAAACTCATTTTAGCTGCTTCCTATACTTTGCCAGACTCTTCCCATATTTCGAAAAATTAATAAAATTCAACAGAATAAAATTTAATAAAAATTTAATAATTTAATAAAATTTAATTTTCCTATAGTTCAGAAAATTAAAAAAATTTAACAGAAAAGTAAAGTATTTCGTCAAAATTCATTTTAGCTATTTCCAAACTTTGCTAGACTCTTCCCATAAATAATTGTCTATCTGGACTGAAGTTAAGTGTACACCTTCAGTTGTTTATCCGACATTCACATATTAGAGGTGTGTGTTTTCTGTGTGTCATTTTTAACGAAAAAAGTGTCATTAGTAATTTTTAAAAATTAGCTTCGACTCTAACACCCAAAATGAGACTTCCAGTTCAATTTCTGATGGTCATGAAAAGTTAATTTTGAGTTAAATATTATTGAATTAAGTGTGAGAGCAATTTGTACATTTTTCCATTCCAAAGAACTAGTTAATAAAATAAGAATCTTGAAATATTGAGAGTGGGAGAGGTGATTGCAATTTTTTGTCATCATGTTGGCAATAGACATCACAGAGAGAAGGACTGTGAGAAGGACGCGTGTGCCTTTAGTGAAAAATAAATGAAGGATAAAGACAGAGGAGGAGGAGGAGAAGGTAAAGCTTGCTCCGACAGCATTCCATCTCTTTGCCCTGGGTGTAGACTCTTATATATAGAAGACGACGACGAGTACAAGTAACAAGCTTAAGGGCCCGCGATACACTGAAAAGTACATCCTTATTTAAGCACCTATCCTACCAAGGCAATAAAAGAGACGAAGATTTCAAGTAACAAGCAGTTTTGGTCAAAACAAGAATAAAAGAATATACAGTAAATGTTTTGTCAAAAAAAAATATTCTCTTTTCAATTTTTTTTTCTTCCAACTGAAATGTTTCACTTTCCCGCCTGTTTATACCAAATCACTCCCAGTGGAAATAATATTCAGCAAACTACCCCGGGGGAAATGAATTCGATAGAATATAATTTGAATCAAAGAATATTTCTTTCTTTCTCTGTTTTATGACGGCAAACAACTTCAGGGTTGACACAAAATTTTCATTTTGTTTTTCCCTGATTTTCAGACAAAATTTCCACTTTTTTTAACCCTAAAGAAAAATTACTTGAAAATAACTGATTGTTTGTAAAATTATTGATGACTTTTTATTTCAGAAATTAGTAAATAATTACTGTAACTAACTATAGTCTACTAAACTAATTATTATCAAATAAATAACAACCGGAATAGTCAAATTGGACAAAATGAATTAGTTACCAAAAAATTTATTTTAGTAGTTGAGTGGAAAGTAGTTAAATTGATTAGGTACTTTTTTTAAGTAAATTAAAGTTAGTCGTTTACTTATTTTGATATTGAACTCAAAATTATTTCAGTTTTTTAAATAATTTTATTTTACTTATAATAGGAGAAAGTACTTTCTCAGAAAATACTATATAAGTTCTTTCAAACATTTTTTTCTCCGCTATTATCATAATTTCCTCAAAGCTAACAATAAGTGTACAAAGAAGAATTCTGATGTTGAGTTGAATCGGTTTAATCGTTTGGTTCTCTGTAAACAGCAAATTTCAAAAAGGTACCCCATATTTTGACCCACTCTCCCCTACATAAATCATATTTCAGAATATATTTACTTACGTAATAAACTCGACGGAAAACATATTGTTTAACTCACCTGAAACAAAAAAAAATTTTTCTATTAGAATTATCAAAAAAAAAAAATAAAAGCAGATAATAATTTAAATATTAAGTAATTCTACTTAATTACTTCTATTGATCTATATTAAATAATTATAAAACTACATATAACTAATAAATAATTTATAAATCAATAATAAGTGAAAATTTATAAGTGAAAAAGGTGTGTCATAAAGAGATGATTAATCTGTTAATTAGAAACACATGTACTAAACGGATATTGAACACATTTTCAAGATCAAGTCTTAAACAAATATTATACTTGTGGAAATATAAATTCCAGTTGTATGTAATTCATGGTTTATTGATTCGATAACCACTATTGCGAACTATACAGATTAGCGATAAGATACCTCTCTTTGTGAATAGGCTAATAAAGATATCTGATATAGTATAAATATTGTATTACTAAAAGACATAAATTAATTGTGCAAAAGTTTTAAGATTTGTAAATAAGTTTTAAAGTTATTAAATAAAAAACAGTGGAGAATCAAAAGTGCTGAGTAAAGAAATCATAGTACCCATATACATAGGTATAATAAAAAAATCTGATAATAAAAGAAGTTAAATTTGTATTCCTAGTTGACTCGTGCTAGCGCCAATTAACATGCCTCCTCCATTTTACCATCTTTGATAAACACTGTCGATTTAATAAACCTGACGATCATTACTTTCTTACATAAAATCTTGTTAAATCTTGTAATTCTAAAAGTGTATAATGATTATTATTAGGATAAGTTGAATACTTGTCATAAAATCATTTGTGTTGCCGAGAATGGAATTCTTTTAGTATATCTATATAAAATATAATGTCCATGAGGAATGTGAAACTTGTGCTTTAAGTCCCTCTCCCCTCTCTCATAAAATAGTGGGTGATTCGAGATGAACAACTGCTCTTAAAGTGATTGTAAATATCAATTATGAGTATCTTGAACAATTTGCGGTATTAATACGTGATTTATATTCAATGCGGTATCTCATTTTAATGAATGGCTCGATGTTTTCTTGAATAACAATCATCCTCTCGATATTTTTTTCGATCTAATCAATTCATTACAAATCTCATTATTCTTTTTCTTAAAAGTTATTTTTTTTAGTTCTCGAACTACCATCGTTGATTTGCTATTCATAATAATATGAAGAGAAAAAAAAGTTAGGTGAATATAAAATAAAGTATGGATATATGCAAATGTCGTCGTATTCAGTGGAAATCTATATTTGTAATTATTTCTACATCTGTAGGATAGACATTTATAATTTACATTGAATGTTATTTTGTAGAGGAGGGTGGAGGAAGGAGGAAAACATTACAAGAGATGATTAAAGGAAATCAATGTCAATGATAATCTTCCTATGAAATAATCTTCCCAGCATTAGCATATTTCAGGGAGTGTAGAACCATCGCAAGTTGTACGATGTTTACGGACCACACGAAATCTAAAAAGTCATTTTTAAATGAGTTAGGTAATCAAAATTGTCAGCGGATAATTCACATCGTTTTATTATTAATATTTAGAAGTTCTTTTTTTATAATATGAAATTCGTTTCTGAAATTTTGACCTGCTAGGTGGCCGGATAGAATAAAAGTTCTAAAGGCGTGGCGAGTGAATTAGCCGTCGAAATCACCAGTGAACATCGATGGCGATTTGTCACGCGCTACTCCTGATTTATTCATTGCCGACTAGCGTCAAAGGATCAAGTCCTCGTTTTCAAGCGAGGACTTGATTTCAACAGTTTTATTTATGCACACTGTTTTTCTTCTTCTTTTTTTTGGCGCACCCTCGAAAAAAAACATTCCTTCGTTCGGTTGTCAAGGAAGAATACAAAATAGGAAATATTATGCAATTTGACCTTTTCTTTTTTTTCTCTAATCTCCTTAAAGTGAATGAATCTTTGTTCATTTTTCTTTTATTTTAGGGGACTATCAGAAATAGGAGTAAGGGAGATTAGGGAATTTTGGGACACACTTTTTTTTAGCTCAATATCTTACACACAAAATTTTTCATGTCAGTAGAAGGTATAAACTAACATATATCATAGTCAGTTTCCCAAAATTATCACTTACCTTAAAGAAATTTCAGTTTTACCAAAGAGTCCAATTTTATGATTTTTAAAAATGTTGGGCAATTGTGGGCCACTGCCTAAATTGAGTTCAAAATGAAAAATAACGATGGAATATATTTATTAAATGCTTAGAAATATTTAAAATGTTATAAATGTTTAATTATTAGTTTAAAATTAGAAAAGAAAAAGTAAAAAATAAAATTAATCGGAATCACAATTTGGACAAGTAAAATAGGCTCCATTAATTACAAATTTTAAAGTGAACATCTTTATCGCATGAATTGCAATGAATCGAATTGTTTTTGTTAAATTACTATAGCTATATGAGTGATTTTAATAATATGCACCTGCATTGTGCAATTAAATCGCCAAAATAAGCAACAAATACTTCCCCAATAAACGTGGCCCACAATTCCCCAAATGCTTTATTTTACAAAAAGCTTTGTATTATTTATTCATTTTAATTTGATACAAAATTTCTTTTTGGAGTCAAAGTACCAATGATACACAATAATTGAAAATCCTTGTAAAAACAATAAAAACATAAAGGCCCAAAATAAATATTTGAATGCGATTTTTCAGCTGATTTTTGTTTACGGTTTATAGGTAATTGTGTTGTAAAGTAATGAAATGCTAATGAAAAATTTACTTTGGACGAACAAAAGAAATTAAAAAAAATTGGGTGATCAAACTTATAAATATTATTAAATTATTGAGATGGCCCGTAATTCCCCATGGCCCACAATTCGCCAATCTCCTCTAATAATTTTACCAATTTATGGAAAAATTCGAGCAATGATGTATGATGATGCATTTCGAGTAAAGATGTTAAGCCTTTACTTTTTGTTGTAGTTTATAGACGACCTGGCGGCGAGAATCTTAATCATTTTGAATATAATTTTAGTATATTTTTAAATTTTTATGAAAATGTTGTAATATGTGGAGATTTTAATTATAATCTTAATAAGAATACATCTGACTCAAATTATGTAAGAGATTTTTTTGATTCTTTCAATTTGTTTATTGTGTCATTCGCGGCAACTCATCATACTGCGAATTCGTCATCATGGTTGGATTTGTGTGTAGTGGATGATAAGGATAAGCTGATTGCAATATCTCAATCTCAAGCTCCTTTTGTGGCGGGTCATGAACTTATATCAATATCTTATAAATGGGAATTTGAGAATAAAACATGCTCTACTAAAAGTTATAGGAATTTGTCTAGGATTGATGATTGTACTTTTTTGTCAACCCAGCGTTCTTTTAATTGTTCTTGTTTTAATCAATCACAATCTGTTGACAACAAACAATCTTTGATTAGCGAAGCAATCACTAGTGCGTTGGATGAGCATGCACCCCTCTAATATGCCAAAGAGACTCTGCTTTTAGAGCTTGGAAGAGAGGAGGAAATGCTTTAACAAGAAGTAATTTTAAAAAACTTAGAAATAAGGTAATGTCTTTGGTTAAGCAAGCGCGTGATAGATAGGTACAACACTGGTAGACTAAAAAACATCATGGATTCGGGAAAACTTTGGAAGGAGCTAAGACGTATTGCTAAAGATAAAAGAGATGATTTTCCACTTAATTTTAATGTGAATATAATTAATGACTACTTTTTATCTGTTTTTGGAGACTCATCTTTTAATGTGACACCTTCCTTTATTTCGAACTTGCTTGTTAATTATGAGTTTAATGACGGTTTGTTTTTTTTGGAGATATTTGTCCCTCTACATTATTAAAAGCTCTTAAAAGTATCAAAACAGAGGCGCAGGGATCTGATGGACTGTCTATAAGTTATATCATGAAGGGAATACCAGTGTTGTTTCCTTACGTGCTTGATCTTTTCAATATGTCTCTACAGACTTCTATTTTTCCGTAAGATTGGAAGAGAGTTTTGATTAAGCCTATTGGAAAGGTGAAAGTTCTACGGCAGCCGGGGGACTACAGACCTATTGCTATTCTTTCTTCATTGTCAAAGGTCCTTAAAAAGGTTGTGTTTTATCAGTTGAATGAATTTGTTTAGACAAATGATGTTCTAAGCCCTTTTCAGTCTGGTTACAGAAAAGGGTTCAGTACACAAACTCTCTTGGCTGGTGCAACTGATGATATATGTAGAGCGATTGATCAAAAGAAGGTAACCAAAGTGGTGTTCTTTGATTTTAGTAAAGCTTTTGACTCGGTACCTCATACTATCTTGCTATCGAAACTTAAAGCCATAGGTTTGTCGGGATCAGTCATAAGATGGTTTGCTTCGTACTTGTCAGGTAGAACCCAGGCTGTTGTGGGACCAGATGGAGAGTTATCTGAGTGGGGACATATTGGAACTGGAGTTCCTCAAGGATCAGTGCTAGGCCCTCTGTTGTTCCTACTTTATACTAATGACTTTAGGGGTGTTCTCAAGTATTCTAAGCATATGTATTTTGTAGATGATTTGCAGATCTACACGGAGAAAATTTATTCCTGAAATTTTACTGAATTTAGTTCGGTAAAACTGGGATGAAGTGTCAAAACAGTAATTTTTCAAGAACTAGACTGTAAAAGAAATTGCATTGAAAAATAATGTAAAAATCATAAAGCTCACGATGCATGTATTAGCGCTTCACTTACAGTTCGGTAAAACGTAAGCCAAGTGCTCGCTACATTCATATTTATTGAATAGTTCGGTAAAACGTAAGATAAAGTCTTCGGTAAAACTGACGAGTTGCAATTTATTGAATAGTTCGGTAAAACGTAAGATAAAGTCTTCGGTAAAACTGACGAGTTGCAATTTACTGAAAGTTCGGTAAAACTTGAAGAACAAAAATAAAAAATAATGTTACTTCAGTAGATCTATATTAATACTGCCGTAACTCTCAATTTACCTACTTTAATCACTACCTGAACCCCCTACAATTGTTTACGAACAAATACTAATTGATACACCTGCCTACAGTACATTCTAAACGCATACACTAATACACACATCGCACGCTTTACATTAATGCTTCAGAAAGTTTCAACTGTCCTTATATATTAATCTCAATTTTATTTCACCGCTTGTGAGAAAGATTCAAATTAATAAACTATCGTTGTACAAAATTAAAAATTATTTATATTGATGAATCATTTCTAACTATATTCAAGGTCAATTTATGAAATATTTTTAAATTATGTTTTTATTATTAGAAAGAAAAATGTTTAAATTTGTATTAATGGAATAAAACAATAATTTATGAAAATCCTTATTATTTTCAAATTTTTGTGTTTAAAATTAAAAATATACATATTAAAAGTGCAAGTTGGAAATTATTAAATTAATTAATAGAAAAATAATCTTTCTGAAATATTAAATAATAATTGTGAGGTATTAAAAAGCGAAAAGGAAATAAGCAAGTAAGCAAATAAGAAATAAAGTAAGCAAGAAGGAAATAAGCAAGTAAGAAAGTAAGCAAATAAGAAAGTAAGTAATCAAGAAGGGAATAAGCAAGTAAGAAAAGTAAGCAAGGAGGAAATAAGCAAGTAAGCAAAGTAAGCAAGAAGAAAAGTAAGCAAGTAAGCATATAAGGAAGTAAGTAAGCAGAAAGGAAACAAGCAAGTAAGCAAGAAGGAAATTAGGAAGTAAGCAAATAAGTAGGTAAGCAAGTAAGCAAAGTAAGCAAGAAAGAAATAAGCAAGTAAGTATGCAAATAAGCAAGTAAGCAAAGTAAGGAAGGAGGAAATAAGCAAGTAAGCAAAGTAAGCAAGAAGGAAATAAGAAAGTAAGCAAGTAAGCATATAAGGAAGTAAGTAATCAGAAAGGAAACAAGCAAGTAAAAAGTAAGTATTAAGTATTAAGTAGGTAAGCAAGTAAGCAAAGTAAGCAAGAAAGAAATAAGCAAGTAAGTATGCAAATAAGAAAGTAAGCTAGTAAGCAAGCAACTTATTTCCTTTTTGCTTACTTGCTTACCTACTTATTTACTTACTTACATACTTACTTATATGTTTAATTGCTTACTTATTTATTTCCTTTTTGCTTACTTACTTATGTTTACTTGCTTACTTACTTACTATTATTCATATTTAATTAAAATGAATAAATTATATGTTAAAAAAATATGTTATTGCCATTTTATATTTTCTTTTTACTTGATTTAAAAGCATTTATTACATATTTGGCAATTAATAAGTGTTTAAAATAATTAATTAATTAATTGAATTTTAATTTAAATAATAATAAAATGATTATATTAATTAAGTCTAAATAAGTTGGAAAAATTAACTATTAGAGTGAAAGTCTTTCATTTGACTGCGGGACACTTGAAATAAAGTATTTCAATCCAGAAAACTAAAACTTTAGGCATGTCAAGGAAGTTTTACCGAACTATTCCTGAAAACTAACACTTTGGGCAAGTCAAGAAAGTTTTACCGAACTATTCCTGAAACGTTAGTGCCCATCAAGGAGGTATTTATTTAATTTACATTAAACGTTCAATTTCAATTTTTTTCAACTTTTACAGTACTAGTTCTTAAGGAATAAAGATATCACATTAGATTTTAAATATTGTTACCGAAAAAATAATATAAAAATTATTAAAAATTACGATTATGCTACTATATCCCAAGTTTATTGAAAAATTCGGTAAAATGTAAGGAACAAATTTTCTCCGTGTATATACATTCTAGTATGGAAGACTTGCAGAATAATATAAGGGTAATAAATGAGAATGTTAAGGCTGTATTTAATTGGGCGAAAGTAAATATTCTTAAAATAAATTTTAATAAGACTTATTCTATGATAATCGGCTCTACTTGGTATGTAAATAAAATAAATTTGAGTGACTGCTCTGTAATAAAAATTAATGATATCATCCCTTTTGTTGATTTAGTTAAAAATTTGGGTGTTATCTTTACGCCAACTCTTTCTTGGGATAAGCAGGTTGGCAAAATGTGCAAGAGCGTCTATGCCACCTTATCACAATTCAAAACAAATAAGAAAGCCCTTACGGTTAAATTAGAGACGAAACTTGTTACGTCATTGGTTTTCCCTCATTTTGATTACTGTTGTGTTGTATATAATGATATGACTGAAGAATTAAATTATAAACTTGAGAAACTCCTGAATTCATGTATAAGATTTATATTTGATTTAAAGAGGGATGAACATGTAACTCCATATAGGTTACAGCTAGGTTGGCTTAGTAATAGTAACAGACGACTTTGGTACATCGGCTGTCTTACACATGTAATCTTAAACAATAGAAAACCTTCGTATAAAAAATAAATTATTGTTGTAACAAAATTATAAAAAATCGTGGCAATTTATGGCAACAGAAGAGGCAAAATTGAAGAAATATTATAACAATTTATGACAAAATTGATTTCATGTTGTGAACTCTCTAAAAATGTATACTAATTTGAATTAGTGGCTGAACTTTTGCTTTCGAATTATGGTAAATTTTACTAATAAATAGTAATTTTTTCTAATTTATCAGTAAAATTTACTAATTCAAAAGCAAGAAGTCAGTCACTAATTCAAATTAGTAAATATTTTTACTAATTTAAATTTAGAGAGAAAGAAATATAAAAATTGTGTCAATTTATAGCAAGATACATAGAGGCAATTTAAAGACAAAATGTGGCAGTATCGTATGGCAAATAGGAACAAATCTTGATAGTTTATTTCAAAAGAAGAATAATGTTAAAAGATTATTGTGACAACACTAAATAAAATTGTTCAGAATCTGCTTTTTACTCAGGTAATTTTTGGCCTAAGAACAAAAGCAATACACGCAAAGCAATTGTTTCTTTAAAAAGATGTTTCCCTTAAATTAACGCAAAAATTTATTTTTTTAAAGAAACAATTGCTTTGCCTGTTTTGCTTTTGAACTCAGGCAAAAATTGCCTAAGTAAAAAGCACATTCTGCCTATTATTTTTTTCAGTGTATATTTTAGCAATTTATGCCAATATTGACTCATTGTTGTGGCAAAATTATAAAAAGTTGTGTTAATTTATGGCAATATTTTGTCCATTTGGTGCAAAATTGAAGAAATATTGTAACTATTTATGACAAAATTGAAGTAATGTTGTAAAAGGTCACATATGTCGTGGACCGTCACATATGTCAAAATTATGGAAATACTCTGACAATTTTTGGCAAAGTAGATACAATTGGAACATTCTGTCAATTTTGTGACAAAATTAGTTTTTTTAACCCTTAAACCGCACCCTGGGTGTGCGACACCCATATTCTAGCTTTTCACTCTAATATCTCGTTTAAAGTCGTAAAAATGGAACATATTTCGCTATTGGACGACACATTTTGTACTTAACTTTATGTTCCGTGAGGGACATTAGTCTCCCAAGTGTCTTTCTGTATTTGATAACTTTATGAAGTTAACAGTGGAAAATTTCTGTGTGGCTGATACACAGTTTTCGGTTTAAGGTGATTTCAGTAGTTTTAAAAAACAGTTTTTTAATTATTAAGATTAAATAAATCATTATGAAACTTATTTTTCTTCAAAATAGATGTACTGAGCTACATAAGATAATTTTTCTAAAACATAATATCCTTTTCCAGCTTGGAGAACACACTTTAAAGTCCCCGGGTGTCGCACACCCAGTGTGCGGTTTAAGGGTTAATGGACTTTCAACAGTTCTACTAATGTATTATTTTTGGCTCCTGCAAATGCTAAGTTCTCCCATATAACCCAGCTGGTCAATAAAGTGGCCATTATTGCCCTAGGGTAATAATGAGTACTTTATTGACCTTTGAACAGCGGTCAATTAAGTACACTTTATTGCTCTAGGGCAATAATGGCAACTTTATTTACCGCTGGCTTAGTATGCGCCTATACAGGTAAATAAAGTGACCATAATACGCCTGACTTGCTTAAAATTAATAGTTGTCGACTAGATGAAAACAAATTTCTCTTTTTTCATTTTTTGTTTTTATTGTGCATCCTCTAATAAAAACATTCCTCCGTTTAGTTGTCAAGAAAGAATGCAAAATAGGAAATATTGTGCAATATAACTTTTCTACCCTCATCTTCTTCTTTAGTAGATGAAACTATCCTCATTTTGTTTTTATTTTAAGGAAGTATCAGATTCTCCTTCGAAAAGTGCATTTATTGTGCTATTACGTGTATAAGAAGCGGTTATCTTTAACAGGCGCACGAGAAGAAAACTGTGGCTATCTTAACACACTATTGTTATTCGAGTAATGGGTTATGAAACGTGAAAGGTACCCAATTTCTAAAGCTAAGAGCTTCTACTGGTTGCCAATGCCAGTAAGTGCGCTACATTCGCGCACAATTGACTTTATGACCTGGAGCATAAAGACGAACCTTATGAGCCTGCGGATAATCGTCTGTCGCTGATGCAACTACTTTTCTTTTCTCTTTTCTTTTGTGTTTTTTTTACTTGAAAAACCTTTTTAGTTATATCTGCCATTATTGAGAATAACGATCTTATATCTAAAAATAAGAAATCAGTAAATGAACAAAAAGAAATGACAATAATAAAAATCACTATACAGTAGGATCTTTCATTAGTGCAGTCGTCGGGAATATTGTGCACTGTTCGAAGCGTGCAAAAACTAAAACATTCAGGTCCGTGTCAAGAAAATTAAGGGTCCCCCACTACCAAATACCGGGCACCACTAAATGATACTAAATAATCAAATGAGCGACGGCACTGTATTTGACGTCACAGATTCCCTTTCCCTTTACCCCCCGAATCCCCTTGTCTACTCAACTCACTAATGTCTGCACTGTTCAGAACTGCACTATTGAAAGATTCTACTGTATACAAATTAGAGGAAAATTTCTCTTCAATAAAATTGTCTCTGATATAAAAATTCCAATTAGGTTTGTAAAAAAGTACAATCTTTTAAGACGAGCTTTTATCTTTTCAATGATAAAAGTTTTGCACTTAAAAGAATTTATTTTACTGCGCAGCATTTAATGCACAAAGTAATCTACATATTTAATCTATCGAAAAATGATATAATTATTATTAGTCTCTTGATGACTTTTATTATATGTATTGTCTTCTGGGGTGTGATTTTGTAATTTGACTTTGAAATTAGATTTGATTTTGACTTTGACTCAGACTTTGATTTTCACTTTGACTTTCATTTCAACTTTTATAGTCACAGACAACTTTTCTCATCAACTATGACTAAACTCAATATAAAACTATCATCGATGATCAAATTTTACTACTGACTATTATTAAACAATATTTTAAACTTATGATTTGAAAAAAACGTTTTATTTCATTTCGCTCCTATTTTTATAGTTACAATGAGTATTGGAGATAAAAATTGTTTAATATTATAAACAAATTAAGAATTGACAACCCGTGTGGAAATTGCCCAACTTCGCCTTATTTAAAGAAGGGCACTGATGAGGATTTAGTGAGGCCAACCACACAAGTAATGTCTAGATAGGTGATAATAGGGCACTGACTAGAATGCCTTCTTTTTCCAAAAAGGAAAATCTAACTAGATCTATTTATGCCCCTATTAAATATTTCAATCAGGCTCTGACTAGAATGCCCTTTTTGTCTGAACAGGAAAATCTATCTGGTATCTATTTATGCCCCTATTAGGTATTTAAATTAATTTTCAATTTCATTGAAAAATCCTAATTTCTAAATAATAAGCAATGAAATTAATCAGAAAAATAGTTCTAAACGCATATTAAAATACTATTTAAAATATAAAAACTATTTGAGCAAAAATATTTGCTATTTTTAAATTTCAAAATATTGCACTTTTTCTCACAAGCGGTAATGAAATGTTTTGTTTAGTATATAAGGACGATGAGAAAGTAGATTCATAGCGTGCGAGTTAGTGTTAGGTATGCGTTAGTGTTAGTGTTAAGTTAGTGATAGGTTGATTGGTCGAAACAGTGTTGTTTACATGTGTGTTTGTTCAGTGACTTGTTCAGTATTACTGGCGCAATATTACGTCTGTCCAAAATTTTTGCTTATGTATTTAGAAAAACTAATGAGGCGCTAAAGAGGCCCTCTAGTTAAATCCCCACATTGTGCTTTTCTATTCAGGCAGTGACAGGGCGATCTAGTTAGAACCTCTCTATCTTTCCACATCATCACCTGATATTTCAAGCGTGACGAAGTTAGACGGGTCCTGGCGAATTTTCCTAGTTTGCGCCTCACTAAACGAAAGGACGTCTATTCAGGGCCTTACTAAGTCCTATTTTCAATTTCTACACGGGAACAATTGAAGCTGGGAAAAACAGTTCCTTCTTCTAGCAACGTTTTTACTGTTCTCTTAATGTATATTTTAAGAAAAAAAAATTATTGAGCACATTTATTTAACAACTTTATAAAAAATTCTTATAAACAAATTCCTAATTAGCAACAAATGAAGGTGAAGAAATATCGTTTTTCCTTCCCCTTTTCTTTCTTATTTTTTTCATTAACTTTTTTTATTAATTTTGTAGGATTAATGAATCTTGAAACTTATATTTACCTACACTGCAAAAATAAGTGTATTTTTTGATATCTTAAAATAAGATTTAAGATGGAAAAATGGTATCTTACATCTTAAAATAGGATGTTTTCTAAAGCATCTTACTGATATCTAAGATGCTTTATACGTTTTAGCAGTGATGAAGATATTTCTTCCATCTTGGAAAAGTAAGATCCTTCTGTAAGTTCTTTAAAGTATCTTAAATTAAGATGTTTCTGTTGCAATAAGATGTTTAGCTATAAGTTACTTAAGAATCATAAGATGCGCCATAAGTGTAAGTTACTAAAAACTAAGATGCATAAAGTGTTTTCCATATGAGCCAATAGTTAACCTCAAAACTTTTTACCCCAAAAATACACTGAAAATGTGTACGAAGATACTTTTAACATCTTAAATTAAGATATTTCAAGTAACTAAAAAGTGTCTACCAAAACATCTTAGAAATTACTACCAAAACATCTTAAATTAAAATACTTCTTTTTGCAGTGTACTAATATTATTCATTAAAGTTTTAAACAAATGTAAATAAAGTACATATTAACAACAATGAAATTAAATTCGGTAATCAAATTAATTTATTTTAAATATAAATCTATTTTAACTGGCTAGTAATAGAAACAACCCATGTAGAAATTTCCCTACGTGTCCCTACCAAATCTTGGATTCTGATTAGAATCACGCTAGAAAATGTAGTTTGGAAAAATCTGACTAGATCCTGTTTAGATTCTTGTTAGAAAATTCGGACTAGAGATAACTAGCTAGATTACGCATTAAATCTAGAGAGGTAATTCAGATTAGAAACCACTGGTTAGATCCTTGCCGTTGCCAGACCCGTCTGTCTCTCGTACTTTTGTACGTATTTGCGTAGAGCTTTAATTACCTAGAACAGTAGCGCCTCTACCATCCGTGGAATGATTAAAGGTCCACGAGTTTCATAGAAGACAGACGGGTCTGCCCTTGCTAAATTCTGGGCAAAGATGCCCGTAGTCGGACTTCGATTATTTTTTAGTGTTTTTTAATCTGTTTTGGTGTGATTTTTAAATTAAATTATGACATTCTTTGTTAATTTAAAAATTGACCTTAAGTACACGGAAACAGTAGGTAACATTTAAAGATGAAATTTTGTCAAAAAATGATTAATTAATGTAGAATATTAATTTATAACGATTCTCACAAGCGCAAAAAAGTGAGAAGTTAGTATGTAAGAGCGGTTCAGAATATGTATGGTATAGCGTCGGTAATGCAGTGTGTTGTGCGTGCGTGTTAGGTATTTTGTTTGTTATTTTGTTGGTTATTATTTATTCTTCTTTTGTTAATTGTCAAATCGTATCGTATTATTTTTTAATTGTCATCAACCGAACTTCTCGATATTCGCTTATAACTGACAGGTGTAAATAATAGCACAATAACTAAACATTTTAATATCAATCATGGCTTCATCGGCCGCAATACATTCAAGTTTCAAGCGAAATATGTGCTTCTAAACATTTGGAAAATTTGATGTCTAAGAAAACCAAAAAATTCAAAGCCTTTTATTAAATAGAAGTTCCGAATTATCATTCAATAATTAATTCTTTAAAAAAATTTAAAAAGTTAAATTAATTTTAATTAATAACATTCTAACTATTAAATTAATTTAACTTTAAACTTGTTGAAACGATTTTAATAATCAGTAGTATAATAATATGTAGGAAAAACATTTTAACATTTTATTTATTCTATATATCAATTCTAGAAAATAATTTAGTTTATAAAATATAATTTATCAAAAAGGATTATCTTAGGTTATACTAATTTTTAATGAATTAAAGAAAAATTATTAAGTTAAATTAAATTGATTTAAATTATAGACAAAAATAAATAAATATAAATTGACGAAAGAAAGTAATAATAGAAAATTATTCATTTCGTTTTGGACCACCCTAAAATGTTAAATTATAGATTTTTTTCTTATTTGTTTATATTTCTGAATAAAATATAAATAATAAAAAAATTGAAGAATTAAAACAAATAATTAAGAATTAATAAAAAACTTAAAATTGAGCGTGTCAATGCAAGAACACAGGGTTGAGTAGCGCAACCTGACTCGAAAATGTGCTGCAACGCGCCCTCTTTTTTCTCAGCGTATATAAAAATATAAAAAATTAAAAGTAGAAATTAAAAATTAGGAGTAAAAAATTAAAAGTGACGATCCTTTCTTAAAAAAGACATGGAGTGGAAAGGTCGAATGTATCGAAAAGTATCGAAGTAAAGAATGGGCAATGAGAATGTAAAATCTTAATAGAAGGGTGTTTTTAAAATTGTTTGTACATGTGAAGGTGGCGCTGCAGTCGTATGTTATTTAAAAAGAGCGCGAATATATAAATTTTATTTTTGTTAAGAGAAAGTACTCATAATAAATCTTATTTTGCATTGTCAAAAAACGTCAACATTTCAAATATAAATAAGCAAATTATTAACTGAAAAAATTTGAATATTATTATTAATGAAATAATGGACTTGGACAATGGACATATAAAAACTAGCACCGTAGACGGCCGCTTGCGGCCGTCGGAGGAGCTAGTGGTAATAAAAATAGTAAGTAAAGAAAAAGTGAAGAGAACATAGGAATAAAAAATAAAAGGTAAAAAAAATTTTAAATAATAGTAATAAAAATAATAAAATTAAAAATAATGAATTTTTATTTATTCCACATCAAATCTAGAAATTAATTTCGTTTATAACATATATAAAATTTATTATTGAAATATATAAAATTTACACCAAACAGGTCCATATTTTTTAAAAATTATTCTCGTTTTAAAGTTATGAGATTGAATACATATTTAATTTAGTCTTGCATGAAATAAATGATTGCACGGAGAAAAATGGTGCTGAGTTTCTAGTAAAAGTTCCTATGGAATAGTAATAATTCTACTTTTATATTAAAAATTACTATTCATAGTAAAATATACTTCGCATGAAGTAAAAATTACTATTTCTGGTAGTAAAAATTACTAATAGTAATTATTACAGTAGTCACGTTTAAAAATTGCTTTAAGAATTTTAATTTTTACATCGTCATTGTAAATTTTATTAAATTTTGTATTACTTTTTACATTCGATATGTTGTAAATATTACTTGTAGAAATTCTAATAATTAATACTGCGGAAAATAAAGATTGCTTCTGCAAGAAGCAACTTTTACTATTGCAGAACAAACTTTTTACTCGTAAAAGTAGTAATCCGTACCACTACTGTTACACACCTATGTGTGTGATCACGTCACTACTGTCATGCGCAGCGACCGTAACCTGACGTCAAAGTGATCCAACATTTCTAGGTTACAAGAAGCACGTGTAGCACGGTTCAGTTATTTGGACAGTTTTGTTTATATCAGTGGTGCGATCATTAATTGCTATATGCATTTTAATTATTTATCAATTTCCAAAGTATGCAATTCATGTATAATCACTTAATAATTAGTTAATTAATTTTTAATGAATTACTAATTAATTAATAAAAAATATATAAGTAAATAAAATCATTAACATTTTAATCTAATAATTTAATAATTAAAATAAGTAATTTTAAATTAATAATACTGTTTATTATTATTATTATTATAAATGTTTATATTTTAATTCAGTAACTTATCTAAATAAATATAATTTATGATTCACTTTATCGAAAAGAGATATATGCGGGTAACATGAAATTTTCTCCATAGCGATTGCGTAACCGAGAGGCTTAGTATAAATGCGTGCGATTTTAGGTTGCGTTAGATATAAGTTAGGTAGGGTTCGAAACTGTATAGATGTTAAGATTTTCCGATATGTTGAGTTGTTAATTGTAAGTAAGGGTCAGTCCACTGACTTTCGTCTGAGAGCCGTTGCGACCATATTTTAAAAAAATCTAATTTTCATATATGTGAAACTCGATGATTTTCTGAGTTCATTAATCATAATATTATGTTACAAATTTTATTTCGTTTAATAATATTAATTATCAAAAGTAGGTGGTTCACGATGTGATTTCGTAACCTTAAATTTTTCAACTTTTTAGAAGACGTTATTATTCAAAAACCATTAAATATTAGGTGTTGGTACTTACCTCAAATATAAATCTTTTCATTCTGCACGTTCTAACGACCAAAATAAACTAAAAATTATATTATTTGTGGATGAAAATTAATTTAAAAAATTTTGTTATCCAAAAAAATTACACTTTTTGTTTCACTTATAACTTTTTTTTCGGACCTCAAAAAAATTTGGGGTTTTGCAAATATTTTTCTTAGAACATAACCTATCTTCTATTAAAATTTGACGAAGGTGTTTTTCTTCGTTTTCGAAATAATAGTTATAAAAATTTTGTATGCAAAAAGGTTAATTCTAAGACTTGAAGTTGATATTGACATTAAAATAACAATGCTTGTTGTTCATTTCAAGTCTTAGAATTAACCTTTTTGCATACAAAATTTTTATAACTATTATTTCGAAAACGGAGAAAAACACCTTCGTCAAATTTTAATAGAAGATAGATTATGTTCTAAGAAAAATATTTGCAAAACCCCAAATTTTTTTGAGGTCCGAAAAAAAAGTTATAAGTGAAACAAAAAGTGTAATTTTTTTGGATAACAAAATTTTTTAAATTAATTTTCATCCACAAATAATATAATTTTTAGTTTATTTTGGTCGTTAGAACGTGCAGAATGAAAAGATTTATATTTGAGGTAAGTACCAACACCTAATATTTAATGGTTTTTGAATAATAACGTCTTCTAAAAAGTTGAAAAATTTAAGGTTACGAAATCACATCGTGAACCACCTACTTTTGATAATTAATATTATTAAACGAAATAAAATTTGTAACATAATATTATGATTAGTGAACTCAGAAAATCATCGAGTTTCACATATATGAAAATTAGATTTTTTAAAAATATGGTCGCAACGACTCTCAGACGAAAGTCAGTGGACTGACCCGTAAGAATGTGAAAAAAAGTAAAACTTATGAATAATGAATAATAATACACATGCAGAGTGTTAATTACTTGAAAAATTATTTTTTGAACGCACTGATTATTTTATTTTAATTTATTAAAATAAAAGGAGACAATATAGCTCT